>CM051236.1:131292631-131831688 GCA_027917425.1 Gastrophryne carolinensis
GTGAGGTATGGCTATGTGTAGTTATCCATGTGCAATTAATAAAATCTACTTCCACACATAAATGCCAAACTATGTTATATTTTGTGTAGATAGAGTTGACTTATTGTATCTATCTAACGGTGTGCTGAAAAGGAACATTTGAGAATTGTTTTGTTCTTCATTTAGGAGGATTCTCTTTCCTGAATACAGTATAAGCCTTGGATTATGCTAGCAACAGATTCATCAGGGTAGATAATAGACAGATCTGACATCTGTCATCACTAATGTGCATAGCAAACCTCATTTGTGCCCCCATTAAAATATTGTATAATCAACGCCCAACTTTTTCATCCAATATGAAAATATATTATTCAACTCATCTTGTGGACTTGTTATTGAATATCATGCGTAAGACAGTAAATTATGTATTCTATATAGGTGGATCTTGTGTTTCCTAATTTTACGGGACAATAGCCTCTGTTTATGGCCAAAATGAGTGTTTGTGGGTGTGAAATGAGATAGTTAACTGGTGAAACAGAGGAGAGCTCACTAGCCCCCCAAAATACCTTTAACTGGTCCAGAAGATCAAATTTACCAGTGCACTGTACAGAAGATGTGGCCCTGATGATGTTGTCAAGTGGCACCACACTGCAACATAACCATAAAACTTGCAATGAATGGTTGCTGTGATGACATTTTTCCAGGGCCTGTTTAGTTCTGTCTGGTGATCACTTGGGGTTGAGTAGAGGGGGGACAGGTCTATCATGATTTCATTAACAGATCTAAGGTTAAATCCTTCAACCGTTCCACAATGAAAGCTCTGATCTACTGTACATATTTATTTTCAATTAAACGAGAAGTAAAGTTCAATCGGGATGCTTCCATACTGCAGATTTTAGGTGAAGTAAAGCATAATATACTTTACTTCCTCTTCATATATGCATTGTACTAAGCTCCATACAGAATTATACTCACTCAATAGAAAACTCAACAATACTCATCCACAATCCTTACAACAGCCTGTGGGGTTTTTCATAAGTTAACACTTCACAGGCAATTGGTGGATGAGATCAAAGGGGTTTATACTAATAATTTGGAAAAAGCAAAGTGCCCTTCTGGTGTGCTTTGCAATGTCAATGGCAACCTGTGAGATTTTTAATTTTTATCCTCAAGAAGAAAATGCAATAAAACATTTCTGTTCCATTTTTTGGATCACAGATACAGGTGATCAGAACAATCACCTGTATCTGTGATGGGGAATTTTTACAGGTAAGGTTAATTAGGTCCAATCAGGTAAGAATATGTGTTTGTCTGAATATGTTAGATCTGAATATAACAGCACCCTATGGACTATGCCGTGCAATTTGGGGCACTGTAACTGTTATTTCTAAATTCCTTAGCTCATTGGAATAATTATGTATCTCATTTGTAAAAAAGCACCATTGCAGGTACAGATCATTTTATTTGGGGACAAAATGGAACAAAAAATGAGTGGTAAAATAAAAAAGCTCACTGAGATGCAGGTTGCTATTCGCACCAAATAGTCATGCATCACACTGTTCCATTCACTCTGAAAGATGCACTTTGCACTGCCTCGCCATGCTTGTTCTGGTGGTGAGGCTGCGATTCTATGTCAAGGGAGTGTTACATTAGTGACTGCTAAATAGGGGGTCGAATCAGTACTAATTCTTTAAATGACAAAAACTGCTTTTTTAACACCTGATTCTGAATATGACAGATGTTGTATAGATTGAAATTGAAGGCGCTTTTTACTACAAAAAAGTAGAGCAATTTTCTTGCACCAGGTGCAATATGTGAGCTACTTTTTGGGGAATAAATAATTCACTTTTATTGTATACCTAGGGTTCAATTCAGTATCAGGTGTTAAAAGAGCAATTTATTTCAGCCAAAGTGAACTTCTTTACAATTAGTGAACCCCCCCACCATAGTAAAAAAATAGAGAAGGGTTAAAAAATAATAGCAAGGGTAGGGATAATTGCTTTGTGGTTTGACTTGCCTTAGTGGTGCCTGATGTCATTGCGAAATTACAATGTCCTGGATTAGGAGAAGGTCAACAGTCAAAGTAAAAGGTTGCCATAAAAATAAATAATACTACATACATAACCACAATTGTTCACATACTTATATGAGATATCAGACAAATCTATTGGCTTTTGTATTTGGAGGATAGATACTCCAAACCTCTAACCCTTCATAACACTGACAAAAGCAAGTATTGACAGTGAAACTAGACATGATGCTAAATAATAATAATAATAATAAGTATTGATAAATCAAGGAAACTGAGAGAATAGGCAAACTGCTCCAACATTTCAAACAATTTGAATGGCATCTAAGCTGTGCAAATTGGAACAACCCAGCTATTAACCCTTTGATTGCTGCCATATATTAAAGGAAGTATATCACAAAATTGTGCAATATTAAAAAGCCATATAAATGTCAGCTAATGAAAGAAGGAGTCACTTATACACCCAAACTGAATAAAACACCTGCCAAGCTTGTGTTTTTTCCTGTGGTAGGAATAAAATCCTGGGGTGCCAGGTTTGAGTGTATCCGGGGTGACAGAACCTGGTTGGATATTTCTTGATTCCGGGTGTATATGTAACCCCTCCTCCTGCCATCCAGCATATTTATATCAATTTTTATTTTTATTAGCCTATTTTTCATGATAGTTCACCTATAAAGAGGCATACCACCCCTTTCATTCTCTTTCATTCTCCCAGGTATTGTTCCTTTCAGATCTGGCATCCTGATTTGCGATGCCCCCGTTTGTGTATCCTCCAGGTCGTTCCCTTCCTAGGCAGGCTGAGTGGCTAAGCAGCAGCAGGATGCCGAGTGGGGGCGGCCACATCTCTCCGCTCAGCTTCTAGCTGTGGGCATGTCTGTGCCACCCATTTAGAAAAAACGTGAACAATTCTATTGTTCGAGTTAAATGTACATTTTAATTAAAGCGCAATTATTCAATTCTGCCTATATCTTATTGTAAAAATAAACAAATACTGCATATAGTGTGCAAACTATAGTGTGTGAAGTGTAGGCAGTACTGCAGCTGCAAAATCTGGGCAAAAAGCAGCACATTTCGGAAGATTGTGAAATGCTTTTTCCACTATTTACTCAACAGTAATAAGGATGTTTTAAATGTTAACGTATCTATCTACAGTATATATGCATCAATCTATTTTCCTAATATACAGTATAGTACAATTTACCTTTCCATGTTTTAGTAGAAAAGTTGTAACATTCTGTGATCTTAGACAAGGTGAACTGAGGTTGGTCGTTTATTCTTAGTAATTTATTGATCACCGAAGTAAATGCTTGTCACGTAAGGAGAAGATTCAGCTTTACAATTTCCTTTGCTAATTTCACCTTTATAAAAGGAAACAACTTGTTTACTTTTGTATTTTACCTTGATGCTGCTCTTTGAATTGACAGCCATCCTAGGGATTAAAGAAATATCACTGAGCTCTTGATAGAAGGTTGCAAGTGATTTTTATAGGTTAGCATTTGACCGTATGTTTAAACTTTGCAAATCCACCACTAGGGATTTCAGTCATGAACAGTGTTTACTCTTTTTCGTGGATAATTGTTCATGCTCTTGTAGTGTATATTTGCTTTTAGTTTTAACAGTATAATATTTAACACTGAAAGTGAAGGCAGTAAATGATAAAGGGTCTTAAAACGTTATTGCTTTGCAACAGTCTGAAGGTAATAATAATAATCTTTATTTTTATAACTCCAACATATTTCACAGAGCTTTATAATCAGAGGGCTCATGTACAAAATGAGTAATAAATGACATAGCAACAAACAAAGTCAGCAATTGAAACAAAATGGATGAGGGTCCCTAGGAGAATAGAATTGTGTCACCCCTAAGAGAATGGTAGATGGTGTGGTGTATGGTGAGAAATGATGAAAAACGGTATGGTGTGGTGGATAGTGAGAAATTATGTTGAAGATGGTTATAAAAGAATAGTCAGATTGGTAGGCTTCGCTAAAAAGATGCATTTTTAAAACACGTCTAAAACCGTTGATGTTTGAGTTAATCCAATTGTTGGGGGTAGGGCATTTCAGAGAGAAGTCTGGATGGGAGTGAAATCATTTGCAGAGTTTAGAGTATGGTTAGGGCAGTGAAATTAATGAGAGAAGACATATAGGCAGTTTGGCTGCTGCATTAAGGATTGATTGGAGAGGGAAAGTTTAGTAAGGGAGAGGCAGATTAGTTGTGAATTACAGTTATGAGGATGAGAATGAAACACAGCAACAATAAGAGTTTTTGTTGTTTCTACAGTAAGAAAATGGGTGGATTCTGGAGATATTTATGAGGTGCAGTAGTCAGCATGAGTAAGACAGACAGTCAGTGATGTTCTGGAGTAAGCCTGGTGTAAGGTCATGCGTTAAAGTATAGAACTGGCTGTTAACAGCATAGAGATGCTACTGAAAACCAAGGGGGCTGTAAAGAAAGAAAAGAGGAGAGGACACAGGACTGAATCTCTTACAGCAAGAGTGAAAGACCAATAGCTAGAACCAGTAAATCATAAGCAGTACAGGAAAACAAATTGCAATTATTTATCACTATATTTGCCTATCAAGAAGTCAGATGTCACCCTGGTGAGAGCTGTTACTGTGGAGTGTAGAGTGCGGGTACTAGATAACAAAAGATCAAGGAGACAGTTGACCAAGAGGTAGTAGGTGAAGCGAGAGTAACCTAGAGTTTCAGAAAATTAGATCTGAAGGGGAGATTCACGACATCTCTGTAGTTGGTAGCACTGGATAGGCTGAGAGGAGTTTTTTGGGAAAGATACTAAGAGAGAATATTTGAAAATGGAAAGGAAGATACCAGAAGAGAAAGAAAGGTTGAATAGTGTTGTTAGGCAGGTGGCCCCAACTGGGGAAATAGACTGGAGGAGGTGCATGTTGTAGGGTGAAAGAAAGAGAGGAGTCTGGAGACTGTGTAATGTGAGCCAAGGGAGGTGCAGTTCAGAAGAGGATCAAAGACACCTAGTGGCTGGGAGCAAATTTCTTGATGTATGTGTATTTTTTTCTTGAAACAAGTAGCTACATCTCCAGCACAGAGGTATAGTATAGCAAGGCTAAGAGTGCATGAGTCATCACTCGTCAAGGTTTGTTTTTCTCTTTTCCATGCCTGTCACATGATTAGCCAGTCTCTGTTTACAGATCTGGATGATCTCCCTGCCAGTCAGACTGTACATCATTATGTACAGCCTTGCCATAAGCCCCACCCTTGGACCAGAGGAAAACCCGGGCTGTGATGGTGAACATGAAGGTAAAAATGTACCTTCTAAACTTTTTATTACTATTTCAACTGGTGATTTATACCATGATGAGGGAGATTGGTGGGGTTGGGGAGTGCTCTGTCTGCAGAAGGACTTTATGTCCCTGTCTTCCTGATTATGCTAAACTTGTGTAGCTCTATGGCAGAGTGTGTAATGAGATAGTTTAACCAGGTCTCAGTGAAACAGAACACTGCTGAGTTAGTGACATTATTGTAACTATTGCAGAGCAGTTCAATCTCCTACCTTTTGTTGGGAAGCGAGCACACATTGGCAAGGAGCATTGAGGGCAGAGCAGAGAACATTCTTCTTTTAAATCTCACAAGAGCACCTGCTTATGTGCTTCCCATAATGTACAAGATGAGTCAACATGCCTCTCAGTGTCTGAGAAATAATTTCAAAGAATGTATTTTATCTAGAAAAGCAGCTATGGCTTATTTAAAGTGGACCAACACCCAGGGGGGATCGGCCCGGGAATCTATAAGATTCCCGGACCGATCAGATCCCTCCCCGCGGGGCATCCGAAATCGGGATGTCCCGCGGGGAGGAACCCCCCAGGAGGCCCACAAACCTTACCTCAGCCCCGTTCCATCGGCGCATGCGCGAGCCGCGGCCGCATCTCGCGCTTCCCTCTAGCAGGGCACGCACCTTTGTGAATGGCCGGCGCAGGCACGCTCCCTGTTAGAGGGAAGCGCGAGACGCGGCCTCCAGCGCTCAGAGCCGCTGAGCTGCTATGCGCGTCCAAGCGGCCTTGGACGCGCATACCACAGCGGCTCTGAGCGCTGTGATTGGCTGGAGCGGTCATGTGGGAGCGTGGTGAGGTGAGTGTTTCTGGGCCTTCGGGGGGGTTTCAGACAGCGGGACACCCGATCGGGGTGCCCCACCGAAGTGGACCAAAATCCAGGATAGTCAAAATCCTGGGTGTTGGTCCACTTTAATAAAGACCAATTACAGGTCCCTCTAAAGGATCAAGAGTTAGGAATATTCAAATTGAGGATAATAATATTAGCTGCATGGTCCGACCAAAAGATTTATCATAGCATCAAATAACCAAGGCACCAATGAATTTGGCAAAAAAAATGTTCAATTCTAGAAAATTCTAGAGAATGGGGAAAAGACATACAAAATCTCTAATAACCCCCATAATGGGCAGTGTGCAGAATAACCCCCCACCCCAAATCATCCCATAAAAGGCAAGTTGCAGACGCTGCTTCAAATCACCCCATAACAGACAGCATGAATGGTCCGCCCTCCCCACAATTATCCCATAAATGGCAGTGTGCAGAATCTCCACCAATAACCACAGAACAAGCAGTGCGTAGAATTACTTCCAATCACCCCATAACAGGCAATGATTAGAATGTGCCCCCAATTACCCCATCAGAGGCAGTGGGAACCCCCCCCCCAAAGACCCATAATAAGTAGTGTGAAGAATCCCCCCCTAATCGCCTCCTAATAGATAGCATGCTTAACCCCCTCATCACCCTTTACCAGGCAGTGTGCAAAAGCCTCCAATCCCCCACAACAGGGAAAGTGCAGAAATCACACCATGAGAGGCAACATGCAGAACTTCACAACCAGGGCTATGGGAGCATGATCAGCAGTGCAAGAGGGCCATAAGGTAAGTGGACTTTTTCTTTGCTAGCCCCTCCCCATGCATTCACTTCCCCTCTAATTTCTTGAAGTCCAAACACTTCAATCTCAGATTAGCAGTAAGCAATTTAGGCAAGTTTTTCGAATGGGGAAAACAAACCTTTAAACTATAGGTCGAGGAGAAAAGCAGTAAGAAAACCCCAAATTAGAAAAACATTTGACTTTGCAGATAACCACCTAAAGCTATTGACTGATGTCCTTGCATATATATATTTTGATTTGAACTGATCAGGAGTCTACCCCAATAACAGCAATTAATCAGGTATTTTTGTACATTGCATTAGGTGTACTAGTGTGTACTAGTGTTGAAAGTAAACACTGATCATTAATAGAATATTTCAAAATAGATGTTTAACTGTTATTACATTATTGAGAATTAAAATAATTTTTATTATTAATGAGTGAACACATACTTTACATTAGAATTTGTCATGAATATCAATTAATTAAAAAACCTACTAAGGATGGAAATATATAATCTCTTTGGGTTAATATTCAAACTTTTTTTCTTATTGGCAAAGAATAGATCCTAAACACGGTACATCACATTAACTGGAATCTTTTTATGAACCTCTCAGGTAATTTCAATTTTATGTTGAAATCTTTTTCCTTTTTTACATATTATTTATGAGAGTATGTGATTAATAGTATATATTTTCACAGATAATATTTACAGATCCCCTGGTGAAGTATACATTTATATATGAAGTATACAGGGATTTACAATGACAACCTATGCTGTGAATCTGTGATGCTATGTTTCAACTGAAGAAAAATACCATGTACATGTACCATGTAACAACATATATCAGGCTGATTCATTACTAGCGCCAGGTACCGACAGATGAGCGTCTGTAGCGAGGCATTGAAAGCGACCGCTAGTAGTCTCTGTGCTCGGCCACAGTTCGCTGTTTCAGAGCGTCTCAGTCGCTGGCCGACATTGATTGATGAGCGAACATTAGCAGTGCAACCGACTCACACTATATTCATCAAAAAACAGCCTCACGCAGCGCCGGTGCTCAAAATCGGGTCGTTGTAGCCCAGAGCGCCAGAGGCTGTGTGATTAAAGTTTGTTTTTGACCATGTATCCACTAGTAACAAAGCAAAAACTAATGGAATTACATTGTTATTACATTGCAACATGAATACTTTAATACCAGACATGTAAAGACAATTCTGCATAAAAATATTATAAATGAAAAAAAACTTTCAAAAAAGACTTTTTCTAGGCCATGAGAGGTGACACAATTATTTGATAATTAAAAAATAATAAAATAAAACCCTATTTAAAGAGAATAAAAGTAATGCCCATTGAAATGTATGGGAGAGCGACAGGTAATACCAGGTGCTCTGGAAGCCAGAGCGCTGGCAGTATACGCCGTCTTTGATGATGAATTGGTCGCTACGTGTCGCTCACCAGATTTGCTTTGATAAATGTTCGTTACCTGACGCTGCCAGTCATTAGCTGGCGCTATGGCTTGATGAATAAACCCCTATGTCTATAACATTGTTATGTCCTATATCATTTGGTAAACAACATTTGTCCCTCTAGTGGCCACATGGCCTATGTGGAAACATATAGCCTGGAAACATATAATCCCTCCTCCAGGTTTTAAATATGCTATAAGTGGGTAAAATAAAGTTCTGCACATGTGTAACACCAGCTGTAAATTAGGGGGGGAAAGCGTGATAGCTCTGTGTTGTTTGCCTGAACAACTGAATCTACATGCGCCCCAAAGAGTTTTTACTGGTTATTGGTTAGTTGGCACAGCAAGATAATAACCTAAATCATACCATTAAACTATTTTAAAACTACCTTTAAACAGACAATAATAAAATAGACATCCCAGTTTTCATATGTCCCATTTGTTTGAAATGAACTAGGGAAAAGGTTGAAAGAAAATCCACTTACAATATTTGTTTTCCACTGCATAATGACTGGATGTGCTCACCTCATCAAGTTTGCAAATTAAAGGATTAGAAAATGTAGATTTTTAGCACAGAAGATTGCGTCATATTTTCATTGTGTTTTTTATTTATTCTGTGATATCAGACTACATTAAGACATTTCAAACATTGCCAAGTACATTTTCATAAACAGAAAACTCCCTGTAAATAATTTATTGGTGATTTGTAATACATGTTACCACTGTATATTTAAAGGTAACTTACAAGATATTGAGGATCCTCACTTTAACCCTTTAAATGCCAGCCACGTAAAATTTACGTGGTTGCCTCTCCGTCACTTAAGTGCCAGCCACGTAAAATTTACGTGCCTGGCATTTACCCCTGCTAGTGGGCAAAAAAAAAAAAAAAATTACTCACCTGACCCCTCGTTGGATCCGGCCGGGTCTCCTCTTTAATTTGGTGCCATCCGATCCCCCGTGGGGGGTCGGATGGCTCCAGGAGAGCCCCCGGAATAGGCCGCCCCCCCCCCGCTTCTGCAGCAGCAGCTGCTAACTGTACAAAAAAAAAAAATATATAAAAATGACATTCACTTACCTGCGTGTGCGCTGGCTCCCGCTGTCCCTCCTCTTCACCTGGGGGGGCCTCCGATCACCCCCCAGGACTTACCGATCTTCAGGAGAGAGCCCGGGAGGCTCTCTCCTCTCTCCTCCTCGATGGCGGCCGCCATCTTGCCGCTAAGCCCCGCCCCCTTGGGCTATGACGTCATCCGACCCGTCTCCGTGCCAAGCCCCGCCCCTTTTGGGGTGACGTCATCCCAGCCCCGATCACGTCATCCCAGCCCCGATCACCGGCGTCAGCTCTTTCAGCTGTCAGATGCCGGTGATCGGCAACGGGGAAGGAGGTGGCAGGAGATCCTCTGATCTCCTGCCTTCTCCTTCTCTGGATGCCGATCACCGGCATCTGTCAGCAGAGCGGCGCGGGACAAAGGAGCTTACAATCGGAGGTAAGTACAGTAAAAAAAAATTTTATTTTTTTTAAATAAAATACTTTTGTGTGGTGTTTTTTTTATTTAACCCTTTGTGAACTGGTAAGGGGTCCATGAGACCCCTTATACCAGTTCACAAGGCTCTGGGTATGGCAGGTCACCTGCGGCAAGCGGGTGGCTTGCCATAACCCCCAGCCCACCATTACTTGCCTCCCCAACGGCCAGGGGGGGGCAGAAGGGCCCGGCCACTTAGTGGCTATGTGGGCTAGTAGCCTGCAGGGCCAGGGGCCACCAACGCTGGCCCCTGCGCCCTGTTCTACAAGCCCCCATAGCTGGCCCGGGTCGGTAATGCTGGGTAGGGGGGACCCTACGTAATTTTTTTTGGGGATTTTTAAGGGTTTTTAACCCTTAAAATTCCAAAAAAAAATGGGGTCCCCCCCCCTAGGAGGGGGAACCCTATGTCATTTTTTTTTTTAATTAACCCTTTTGTTTTCTGTCATCCAGCAGCTATAAAAGGCTGAAAGAGTGCTCCACTATGGATGGGAGGTAAGTATTAAAAAAAAAAATAATAATAAAATATTTTTTCTCTTTGTGTGTCTGTGTTTTTTTTTTACATTTAACCCCTTGTGAACTGGTAAGGGGTCCATGACCCCTATACCAGTTCACAAGGCTGGGGGAGGTGGCAAGTCACCTGCGCTAGCCGGTGACTTGCCATTAACCCCCGGCACCCCCATTACCTGCCTCCCCAAAGCCCAGGGGGGGGCAGAAGAGCCCGGGCCCACTGGCTATGTGGGCTTGTAGCCTGCAGGGCCAGGGGCCACAAAAGCTGGCCCCTGCGCCCCGTTCCTACAAGCCCTACATAGCTGGTCCCGGGCTGGTTACTTTGGGTAAGGGGGGGGCCCATGTCATTTTTTTTTTTTTTTTAAGGATTTTTAACCCTTAAAAATCCCCCCAAAAAATGCCCCCCCCCCTCCCGGGAGGGGGGACCCTATGTCTCGATTTAACCCTTTGTAGTGTGGATGGTAGTTGTATTTTATTTGTAAATGTTAAAAATTACTTGTTTCAGTTAGAGGGGTCTCCTGGGCAGGAACAGGGGGCTACCGATAAATATGTGGTACCGTTCTAATCGGTAGAAATGGGGCTTTCACATGCAATATGGTTTTCCCTAATCAAATACATTTTTTATTTAAAATAAAGGAGGCAATTTTCTAAAAAATGTTTTTATTTATTTATTTTTTTTTACTTAATAAATAAATAATAATAAATAATAAATAAAATTAATAATAAATACAATTTACAAACAAGACATTTCATTTTAAAGCCTAAACTCTGCTGCAAAAAATATATATATAATTTTCCTGAAAATTCCAGCAAAAATGACGCAAAACATGGCGCAAAATGGGGAAAAATGACCTGTCAACAGAGGGTGACAAAATCTCAAGTAAGCTGGCAATTAAAAGGGTTAATAGTACCTCTGCATGTTGGGTATTGTTCTGTTCGGGGGACCTTGCGCTTTCAGACTTAGCTTGTTTTTTCTTGTTTGCATATTTATATTTTAGGAAAAGGTGTTTTTTATTCTGCTTTTTTATACATTTTTTAGGGAAACTCTGCGCAACCAAAGAGTTTTTTGAGGGATTAATTCCAGAAAGATGAGCCCACTACAACAAGCTGGGTACGCTTAGAAAGCTTAACATGTGTACTTTCAGGGAATATATGGTTTATGGGGGATATTCCAAATGTAAAGGGTTGTTTTGGTTGAAAAATCGCAAGGTGCGCACTTTGTCTGCAGAGCTGAAATTTTCAAGAAAAATTACCGTTATGCTCATGCTTTACTTTGGGGTGTTTGGCAACTCTTTCCTTGACTGAACCTATGCATGTTGGGTATCGTTCTGTTCGGGGGTTGTTGCTTTTTCAGATTATACTTGTTTTTTCTTGTTTGTATATAGTTTTTTAGGAAAATGTGGCTTTGTTTCTGCTTTTTTATCCTTTTTTTAGGGAAACTCTTTGCAACCAAAGAATATATTGAGGGATTACTTCTAGAAAACTGTGGCCACATCAACAAGCCTGGTACGCCTAGAAAGCCTGAGGTGTGTACTTCCAGAGAATATATAGTTTGTGGGGGGTATTTCAAATGTAAAGTGTTGTTTTTCTGGAAAAACTGCAAGGTGCGCATAGCGCATATCACAGTTGTATTTTTTCTGAAAATCCCCTAAAGCTCTGTTTCAGTTTGGGGGAGTCTCCTGGGCAGGAAAAGGTGTCTACCTATACATATGTGGTACCGCTGTAACTGTGAGAAATTGGGGTTTCACACGCAATAAGATTTTATTGACAAACTTACATTTTTTATTACAAAAAAACACTACAAATTGTAAAAAATTGATTTTTTTAATTTTTTTGCACATATTTCGCCAAAAAATATTGAGAATACACCTAAAAAATGACAAACAAGACATTTCATGTTAAAGCTCAGACTCTGCTGAAAAAAACAATATATCATTTTCCTGGGAAATCCCTGGAAATCCCTTCAAAAATCACATTTGAACATGAGGAGTGCAAAATAGTGCAAAATGGTCTGGCAACAGAGTGTGACAAAAACTCCAGGTAGGCTGGCACTTAAAGGGTTAAATGCATCCATCTTTGACTTTGGCCCTTATTTAAGAAGGGATAGCGTCAGGTAGTGGCTGGCTAATGAGAGGTAGCGACAGGTAGCGACTGGTGAGCGCCGGACACGACACGCAATTACACATTTATCAAGCAGAATCTGTTTAGCGACTGGGATAGCGCCATGTAGCGTCTGATTCATCATTTTCTCAGCCTCAGTGAACAGCGCCGGCATTCAGCCTTGCACAGCGCCTGGTATGACCTCTCGCTACCTGTCGCTCTCCCATACATTTCAGTGGACGATACTTTTTTTCTCTTTAAACGGGGTTTTTTTTTTTTTTTTCAAAAAAATCACAAATAATTCTGTGACCTCTTCTGGCACTGAAAAAGCAGTTTTTTTTTAATTTTTTAATTTTTTATATATTTCTTCAGAAATGACATTACAGGTCTGGCATTAAAGTGTTCATGTTACAATGTTGTTACAATTCCATATGTTTTCGCTTTGTTACTAGTGGATAGATGCTGGAAAACACACTTTAAACACACCGCCTCCTGCGCTCTGGGCTTCAAACAAGCATTTTTCAGCGCCAGAGATTTGTGAGGCTGTTTTTTTCCTGAATATGGTGTGAGTCGGTCGCTATGAGCAGTGGCTAACATGCGCATACAGCGCAGCGACTCCTCACAATGTATTCAACATTACTGAACAGCGACTGAGTTGCTATGAAGTAGCGACCCATGGCTGAGCACTGCGACTACTAGCGGGCGCTCTGAAAATGCCTGCTACAGACGCTCATCTGTCGCTACCTGCCGCTAATGATGAATCAGCCTGCCCATACCTATTTTATGTGTGTCTTTTATACCTTAGATGTAAGAATAACGAGCACATATTTCTAAATTGCTTCATTGTGGTCAGCATGAATGATACCAAGAAAAGCCATAGGTGTGATTATTGTTTAACTGTGACATCCTGATTTGTACTTTCTGGTACTAAGGAAACCATAGTGCACTGATCATTTCTGACAAAACAGTATATGGCCTGCTGTTAATAATGGCAATGCTGCCTACTTTCACTTGTGGATATGTGACTTGCTGTAAAGCAGCACAATTCTTTTTATTAAAGTGTACAATGTTAGAAAACCATAGCTGGATGCACAGCCGGAAAGCTACAGGTGACTACATGGATTCCACATTTGATAGTTGCAGAGCACTGCTGTTTTAGATTGATAATAGTAGCTGAATGCAAAGTGATGTAATACACAGATATATGGCAGATGTTTTCTAATCTAGGGCATAATTGTTCCCAAGTTTGAATATATAAATCTTGTTTAAAAGTTTACACATTCACACACTTTGTTTTTTATTTTAGGATGCTTTTGTGCTTCATTGTACTTTCATTATTACTTCTAAGCATGATGGCACACTGTTGAGTGGACATTACAAGCTAATGTAAAATTGGAAAGCTTTGAGATACATAACAGGACAGTTGTCCATGGCTCTTCAATTTCTCAACAGCTTCATAAAACATGGCATTTGTAAACTGTGGTACTTAAAAAAATAGTTACATTGCTTAAGAAAAAAAACAAATAATACGCTTTAGAAAAAAAACCCATGATTTTAAGTTGAGATGCTATGTCAAATTTGAAAATTTAATAAAATGTAAAGAAAACAGACATCGCAAGCATCCCTTATTGTCCACCACTATGTCCCTGATGATATTATATACAACAGATGGTGTGAAAAGTTTGAGGGATATTTGTCTGAAATTATTTCACAGAACCTCTGACAATCATTGCTTCTGAGAGACCCTGCCTCTTCAAAATATTTCTCAGACAGGGATGTGACTCACAGGCTGATTCATTACTAGCGCCAGGTATCGGCAGATGAGCATCTGTACAGAGGCACTAAGAGTGACCGCTAGTATACTCTGTGATCAGTCGCTGTAGTAACCTGGCTGGCATTGATGAATGAGATGTATGTTGGGCATTCTAACACCAGTACAGCGTTGCAGGTAGTGAAAGATAGCGTTAGCTCAGTGCGACCAACTCTCAATGACTCACACCATATTCAACAAAAAAAACAGACTCACAGAGCGTAGGCGCTCTGGATCTGGTCGCTATAGTATAGAGCGGCAAACGCTGTGTGATTAAAGTCTGTTTTTGAACACATATCCACCAGTAACAAAGCAAAAACACATGGAATGACATTGTTGTAACATTGTGACATTAATAATTAATGCCAGACCTGTAATGACCATTCTGCATAAAAATATAAAAAATCTAAAACTTTTCAAAAATGACTTTTTCTAGGCCAGGATAAGTGACACAATTATTTGATAGAAAAAAAAATAAAAACAAAAAACCCTGTTTAAACAGAAGAAAAGGAACGTCTATTGAAATGTATGGGAGAGCGACAGGTAAACCTGGCACTCTGGAAGCTAGAGCACCGGCGCTATACGCTGAGCCGCCTAGAATGATGAATCGTACACTACATGGCGCTGTTAGAGTCACTCACCAGAATCGCCTTAATAAATGTGGCATTGCGTACTGTGCCCAGAGTTCGCCAGACTCTGCTTGCTGCTACGAGGCGCTACCTGCCGCTATCTCTTGATAAACCCCTCAGTTGATCCTCCAGCAGGTTTTAGTACTATTTAGTTTTCCTACCTTTAACCTGTCCACTTTTTTGAGACGTGTCAATGCCACCAATTTCTAAATACGTTTTTTAATATAATGACATTTTAAATGTTAAACTTCTGACACGTGTTCCATGTTCTATTGTGAATAAAATATGGTTATATAAGATTTCCTAATCATTGCATTCTTGTTTTCTGCACATTTTACACAACATGTACACATATATTGCATTCTGCTATGGAAAATATTGATTTGCCTTATCTATTGTTTACTAGGTCTCAAACTTACCTTTAACATAATACATGTTGTTCTCCATGGCCTTTAATAGTGTATCACATGTTTGCATGTTTAACCTAGAAACCTGACATCTCAGCAAGTGAAAGGAATTGTTTCAAAGCCTTTTGTTATGCTGCATTTTTAAATGTCATTGAACTCAAGCACTGAAATATATTGGGTGTGTTCTAAGCACCAGCATTACAGTTCATGTAAAAAAACTGAATGCTTTTTTTGGAACATTTTTCCTGTCAACCTCAAAACATGTTAATGTATTATAACAGTTCTGGGGGTACTTGTAAATAAAGTTCCTTCAGGCTGGCTTTGAACCAGGAATGTAATGGTCAGAAGTATTTTTGCTGGACAGAAACATTTAGGCCCTTATTTATGAAGGAATAGCGACAGGTAGCGACTGGTGAGCGGCCGGCAATGACGGGCCCCGCCACGAGAACGCCGGCTCCCCACCACAATCACACATTTATCAAGCCAATCCTGCTTAGCGACTGAGATAGCGCCATATAGCGACTCATTCATCATTATTCCAGCCTCAGCCCACAGCGCCAGCGTCCGACATTGAACAGCGACAGGTAGGACCATCTCGCTACCTGCCACGCTCCAATGCATTTCAATGGAACAATCTTTAAATATTAATAATTAATTGTTATTAATGTTTTTTTTTTTAAATGTGAAAAATTCTGTGACCACTTCTGCCATTTTAGATTTTTTAAGGGAAAAAAAATTAAAAACAAAATTGTACAGAATTGAAATTACAGGTCTGATATTAATGTATTCATATTACTAAACTATTTAAAATACTTTTTATTTTTTGGTTTCCAAAAATATGGTGGTTTGGGGGTTAAAAACTACTTTTAACACATCGCCTCCAGCGCTCTGGGGTTTAAACATGCATTTCACAGCGCTTGAATTTTTTGAGCGTTATTTTTTGATGAATATGGTGGAAGACGGTTGCTCTGACCAGTCGCTATCATGCGCACCCATACATCGCGGAACCTGTCAAATAACGACTCGTAACCTTGTATTCAACAACCGCTGTCAACAACCGAACAACGGCCAAGCACAGCGACTACTAGCGGGCGCTGTGAAATTACCGCTACAGTCTCTCAACTGTCGCTACATGTCGCTATTAATAAATCAGCCTCCCCGTAGAAATGTTATGTAGGAAGACTTGTAGAGACTTCCCTAAAAATGTAAATTAAATTTTAAATGATTTAATTAGGTATTCTAAAATGAACACTCAATACTTCAGCTCAGATGTTCAAGAGGACAAAAACTCATGTAACCAAACTCAAGAGCCAGGACTCCTGGGTCATATCCGTTTACAAGGCAAAGGAGAGCAGCCCGTGGCTAGCCTGCATTTCTTGTTTCCATGGCACAAAAGCAGAATGCGCTATAAGAAGTTTCCTTAGCTGAGCATGTGAATGATCTGCTATGAAAGCTGACTGAAGGAGAACACAGAATGTGCTGCAGGAGTGAGGTTAGCAGGTATCAGCAAACTTCAGGGTTTTACACAGGGGAGAAGGAACAAAACAGAGATAATAAAAATCCAGAGTTATGTTCCTCTTTGATTTGGAAGTAAATTGGACCTAGACACCTGAGCTGGGGTGGGGGTGACAGCATTGCTGGGACTACAAAAGACTTCCAATCTATAATGTTAATGAAAGAAGGTCAGTGGCCCATGCCAGTATAGGAAATCTTTTAAAGGTCCAAAGACCTTCTCAACAAAAAGTATTGTAGTTCTCTGGGGTTAATGGAAACAAGAGAGGCAGTTGAGGTAAGATCGAAGAAAGAGAAAGGTGCATTTGTTTTGTTACATAGGTAATTTACAGAAAATCTGAGCATTTTAGATGCTTTGAAATGGCCTATTTTACACTGCTTAGGGGAGGTAAGTTAGTATGTGCATGGACAGGGACTTTTAGCTGTATTTTAAAAAAAACTTGCCTGCCAGACTCTTTTCTTCCGGCAGAGATTGTTGTCTGTGTTGTTTAGTTTGTCTGGTGCAAACAATAGAAACAAATTCCTTTTTTATGGTTCTCAAGTCTATATTCTGAAATAATTAACATGCGTCAAATTAGTGTGCAGAGCCGAATAAAGATGACTTTTGGGAAGGTATCCTTAAATATGTCATATTTTATATTAAAGATCAATAACATGTCTTATTACATCCCAGAGGATGACTCTACATTGCAATATGGGTGCCATTCACTTGTAGAAGCAAACATTCAAACTGTCACCATTCGAACTGCTCGCCTTTGTTATGCAATATTTATTGGCATTTTCTGGCTGTGGAATGTGGTGTAAACTGATGGGACATATCTTCATCCTGCACAAACACATTGACATATGATTTTTACGAGTTTCTTCCAGTTTCTGTTTACCACATTGGAGGTAAGAGTGGGGGCAACTGCAGAAAATCAATGTGTCATTGTCCTAAGGATGGACCTCGATATGCTCTTAATAAAATTATCTTTTTAGGTTCTAAGGCCCAAAGTATTTAATTGGATCCTTATTGTCTCTTTCTTTTTTGATGAACACGTAAGAAATTATTTTTTGTTTTCTATTTAATAAGAATTCAGTTAGCTGTTTAATTACCCTTTGTGGTATGATAATTTGCTCATATGACCAATGTATGCTTGTGCATTCAAATCATTTAGTGCTCTGCTTTTAATCCATCCATGCAAATGTTGAGCACGCAACAATACCACACCAGTATGCAAAACACACTGCATTTCGCACTTACTGAGTAGGGCATTTCAAAATGTGATTTTCATTACAGTAAATAACCTTTCTTACCCTGGTAATAGAATTGCTGCCTTTCCAAATGTGAAAGCACCTTTGTACATTGTAGAGTCCTAGCAATTAAAAGTCAATCTGTGTATTCTTTGTATTGGCCTTGTCTATAATACTACATACATACATACATACAGTTTACATCAAATCCATGCTAAGGTGTTCAGAAGTTGTGGACCATCAGAACAATCAGCAATATAAAACTTTACTTACTTACTGACACATTAAGAGTAGTTGTCCAAAGAATAAGGAGTGCCCCAGGACTGACATGTTATACTGCTGATCATTGTAATGCTGCTTTACTTCTGAATTACTGGTTCGGAGGCAACATAATCCATGCACTTCAGCGTTTTATACACCCCATAACTTTTTTAGCTTTTGATGACATTGCCTTACAGTAGTTGCTGCTGCTTTGTTTATTGTATCATTCTTTAGATAAATTGCCAAAGTAAGGTTTAAGGCAAGTAGGGAATTCCAACTCAAAATAGATAGAAAATACCCCCCAATAAAGTTTGGGTAAAATAGTCAATTGAAATATATTCAGTAACCAAAACAAATTGACAAGGGTCTACAAATGGGGCACAGCTTCACCAACTAAGAATAAATACATTTATTGAGATTGCAAAAGATGATTAAAAAACACACAAACACTACGACAACACAATTAAAAAACAACAACCAATCCACCAATCCCGGGATGCTGTGAATCTAAGCACCACATATAATTAGATATCCACAAGGAGAAGAATATAAAAGGAAAATAATAAGCAGCTCCAACAAAATACAATTGAATTAATACAATTGTATAATAATAAATACAAATTGAATTAATGTGCAATACAAGCAATAATGGGCAATAGTGCAAATGACAAAAAGGGAAAAAACGAAGCAACTAAACCACCAAGGCTTATAATTAGTCAATATATATGTATCCAAACTCCAAACTCTTGTCCGTGCAAAAACAAAAAAAACAATATATATATATTTTTTTCTAAAGTTCAAATGGCCAAAACTAGAACCACTATGATATCACCACAGTTAAGGGAAGCAAATCCATAAAGTGCTTTAACAATCTAACATCACCTGATGGTAGCAAGTAATAGACACATAAAAATATGGAGACAAAAGAAGATACTGTCCTTTTTGGATATTAAGAAGTCCTCACCAGGGGGTGGGTGGAGAGGTTTGCATGAAATATATTCAGTGTGATAATAGATACAGTTGATTTAAAAGGTTGGCAGAGAAAAAAAATTGAATAAAGGCTGGTATTTAAATAGCAAAGGAATGTTGGCTCCTGTGGGGTTTATGATATTGATATAAAACAAATTTGCATGTACCAATGACATTGGTATTAGATGGCTTCTGGTTACATGAGTTAATAATATTATTTGTATGCTTTTACATTGTTTATTTCTGGGTCATCCATTATAAAAGATTGTCTTTTTCAACATGATTAACCATGTAATTATATAACTATATAATTATGGGCTCAATGATCACACTAAAAGGATACTAAAAGTATAATAACTGGGGTGGTAGAAATATCCATGAAACAAACAGAAACAAAAATATTAGATTAGCAGGGGATCAAAAAGACTGGGTGGGGGCTTGGATTGCCTCTTTATAGGGCATTCTGAATTCGGATGCCCAGCTCTGTGAGCCCCCTCCGATTTAATTTATTGAATGTTGTTTCCCTTTAATTAGAAAATTAGAGTATGGCATTTGTAACATGACCTATTAAAATGGCATACTGTATATCACTAATCATGATTTACAATATATTGCCATATGTAAATGTAAATACATCTGTGTTATTATCTCAATGAGCCAATGAATCAAAGATTCAGAATATGTTTTTCCGAGACAAAAGTTACTGTGAAAATACTTTTTCTCTCTGGTATAGAAAACACTGTTTATAATGCCAAACACATATCTATTTTTTACTAGCCTACTTCAACAGTTTAGTTAAACATTGTAATTTTATGTTTTTCTTTTTAATTTATGACAACACAAATTTGAGCGGTCTTTAATTCCTCCCCTTTTTTTTAGCAAGCCTTATTAGTCTAAATTATACGTGCATGATAGCTGACCTTGAACTTCACACACTTACTTGGAACTGTTGACCGGAAAATTTGAGATTTTACTGTATTTTGTTAAATTTGTAAGCATTTTGAAGTCTCCTAGAATATGCAGTCATAAACCTCCTATTAAGCAGACATTTTTAGCTCTAACACTGACAGCATGAAACAATTTACTACTACATGTAATGAAAGGAGATATTTCCAAGTACTCCCCAGTGGTTTTGGATCAAATCAGAGAGCCAAAAATGGTGCCTAGATTGGACATGCATTCCTTCTTTTAAACATGTAGACCAATATAGAAAGATAAAAATTAATCTTGTGCATCCATCTGTTGCCTGCATCAACTAAAATGTGAAACATCATTGAGAAGCAAATGTACAATGCTCTCAAAGGTGACATAAAGAACTGACATCTCGAGAAAATAAAATAAATTATTTCACTGGTAGCTTCCAATTAAAACCCAGACCATTTTATTATGTAAAGTAATTTGCCATAGATGTTGGTGTCTTTGAAGCTTTGACAGTTCTTAGTTATTAAACTTGCAAAGGATGTGTATAGAAAACAAGATTAAAAAGAAAGATAAAATATGCAGGTACATGTACACTTATACCTTGATCTTAGTTTAATAAACTGACATAATATACATAATAATGCTAATGAAAACAATAACGATAATAATAATAATACATTATTACAATTGGATAATATTAATTATTTAATCCTGATTTAAACATCTTTTTTAATATATAAAATTAATTAATGATAATCATGTAGGGTTTTACACCTATGTCTTGCCAATAAGGTTTTCATCAATTAGGATTAACTGGTGTGCAGTAAGGGACTGCAGAGTGGTAAAGGTGTAAATCAAATACACGGGACTCCTTCATTTGATTCAGATGTAGCTTGAAATTCAGGATTTTGAAAGACCTGAAATTGAGCAATATTAGCTCTATTATCTGGTCTCCAAAAAGCAACTTAAGCAGCCACATTCACTAAAATAACACTGGAAGACCATCCCTTAGCTAACTAAGTCCTCCTTTAGATACAGAGTACTCCACTGTTACCCAACTTTTGAATTTAGGTAAAACCTCTGATTTCTCAATTGCATTTATAGTTTCATGACTAATGAGATGTATGTCATTTTCATTTTATAAATCCCACCTGATCATAAGATGCACCTAGGGATTAGAGGAGGGAAATAAAAACAGCCCAAGAACCCCATAGCAGGGAGTGTGCAGAATTCTGCTTAAAAACCCCATACCAGGAAATATGCAGAATATTCTCTCACCCCCAGGAATCCTGCCTCCTCCAGCAATTCCATTATGGTCGGCATGCAGAATTTCCTCCCTCCCAAAAATCCTAAAACAAGCAGTGTGCACAGTCCCCCCCAAGGACCCCATAACAGGTAGTGTGCAGAACCCCCCCCCCCTCAAGAATCACATAAAAGACAGTGTGCAATATTCCCCTTAAGAACCCCATATCAGGCAGTGTGCACAATGCCCCCCAAGAACCCCATAACAGGCAGTGTGCAGATGCCCCCACAAGAGCCCCATAACAGGTAGTGTGCAGAATACCCCATAAGAATCCCCAATCACCCCCAGGGAGTACCCCCCAGAAATCAAATAACAGGCAGCATGCAGAATCCCACCCAAGAACCCGATACCAGGCAGCATGTCAACCCCCCCCCCCCCAAGAACACCATAACAGGTAGTGTGCAGAATCCCACAGAATCCCTTTATGAGCACCATAACAGACAGCATGCAGAATCCCATCAGGAATCCAATAAAAGGCAGCAAGCAGAATCCCCCATCCTAGGAACCCCATAACAGGCAACATGCAGAATCCCCCCAAGAACCCCCCCAAAATTCCCTCAAGAGATCTATAATGGGCAGTGTGCAGAATCCCCCTTCCCCCGAAAGAACCTCCAGCATGCAGAACCCCTGCTCCCCACCAAAACAGATAACAGCAAGTATGCAGAATTCTCCCCAAGAACCCCAAAACATGTAGCATTGTGAAAACCCCCCATTGCGCTCCTAGAATAGACACACAAGATAAGATAAGCTGTTAAATGAGAGAGCTGCATAGGATGGGAAGAAGCAAGCAAACTTTGAGAGCCAGGGTTTCCAAACCTGAACACAATTTAAATTTGAGATCCATGCGCATGTTTGGCATTTGGTCTGAACCTGAACAGCAGCCTGTCAGCCTTTTTCCAGCCCTAGCAACAACAGCCATGCCCATTCTGATTGGCCAGGTGGAACACGGCCACTTCGGCATGCTCAGAGCGCTTATGTAGTAAATTGGAAGAGATTCTGACATTCAATTGTAAGAACATTTATTTAGGGACAGTAGCTCGATTGAGGGATAAATATTTTGTTACGCACTCTATTGTCCTTGTCAGGACATTTATTTAGGGCTAGTGGCTCAAGTAAGGGATAGGTTGTTTTTAAGCATACTATTGCCCTTGTCAGGACATTTGTTCAGGGACAGTGGCTAGAGTGAGGGTCATGTAGATGTGGCCAGCACAGGCCCTTTTTGTCCTTAATAACAAATAGTATGTCAGTGTCTACTAGTTCAGGTCAGTAAGGATTATATCCTTGCTCAGACCATGTGGGTGTTATTGCAGGATATCAGTCAATAGTGATTATACCCTTGTTCAGGCCACTGTGCTGTCATTGCACTTTAATATCAAGTAATAGTCATTATACCCTTGCTCAGGCCACTGTGTTGGGATTGCAGTTTAATATCAAGTAATCGTGATTGCTCAGGTAACTTGGCTGTCGTTGTTTAACATCAAGTAATCCTGGAGTATAACCTTGCAAAGGGCAATGTGCTGTCATTGCAGCTTAATATGAAGTAATATTGGGGTATACCCTTGATCTTTTTTTTTTTTGATATTCTTTATTTTAGCAATTTTCAAGTACATTGTAACAAACACATACAATAGAGGGAATACAGTAGAATAAGGGGGGGGGGGACAGGGAGCCCGGGCCTCATGCCAGTATCATACACTCAGTTCACATATCAGCAGAGCCTACTTAATCCCACCGCTACTCCATAGCCCCATGGTAGGGCGTGGGGTATCCTCACAGAGTACATGATATCTTTCTCCAAGTTATGTCTCCAGATGGCTCCTTACATTCTCTATGCTGGATTACCCGTAAACCCATCATTCCCACCTCTGCGAGACATAATGGGCGAGGGGACCGCATAGGGGCAACGGGAAAGGGGGAGTGAAAGGACAGTCGGAGAGGGGGGAGGCGGTGAGCAGCAGGCTATACCTCCGGTTCCCGGCAGCGATAAGCTCACCAGGTACATGAATATGGCTCCTCTTGAGGGACTGTGTCCCTACCTTGCTAGTCACAGGCCCAGCAGCATTCCGGGGTCCCATTAGCCAAACAGGACTCTGAACTCTTCTGACTCCTGCAACATTAGCCAGTTCATCCATGTTGTCCTAAACTGCTCATCTCTGTCATGGAGTGACATTGTTAGGTCTTCCATCTCACAGATATTTAATACCTCCCCTACCCAGCCCCTCACAGATGGAGTGCTTCTCTGCTTCCAGTACCTAGGGATCACTTGTTTAGCTGCATTCAATAAATGGACTCGCAAGGTTTTCTTGTATTTCCCAACCGAATGCTTTGTTAAATGAAGTAGGACCTTTGCCAGATCCTCCTGAAATTGTGCTCCAGTGACCTGCGTGATGATGGGTAAGACCTCCCCCCAGAATTCTATGATCTTGGGGCAAGTCCAGAATATGTGAAATAAGACTACCTTTGGAATGTCCTCCTGACCATTCCCCCAAGGGTCCGCACTCCACAAAAATTGAGAATTAATTAACACAATGACTTTATTATGAATGAACAAATTAAAAGCATATTAAAAATAACAGCATATCATGGTGCCATACCGTAAAAGACCACATGGGGGAGCCATAAGGCCAGACTCTCAACTATAAGGTGCTAAAGTTAATAGTGAATACCTATGTACTAACATGTCTAATAAAGTGCTAAGTGCATGTAAACAGATTACATCAATATAAACAAGCAGGACCCCTAACAAAAAGCAGGCCCAGCGAGGAACAAAAGTGCAAAGTGACAAGTAAATCAATACACAACAGATAATAGTAAATAATCTTACTGTGTTACTGGCCAAAAATGGATCCCCACGGCAAGCCCATGCGTTCCGAGCCTCTAGGGCTCTTTCTCAAGGCTGTATAATGATGGGGGACACTGTCCCCAACTCACCTTAAATACCCCTCTCTCCATCCGTCTGCCCCCAGCCACACGTGCGTTGAACCGGCCCCAATGCTTGTTTATATTGATGTAATCTGTTTACATGCACTTAGCACTTTATTAGACATGTTAGTACATAGGTATTCACTATTAACTTTAGCACCTTATAGTTGAGAGTCTGGCCTTATGGCTCCCCCATGTGGTCTTTTACGGTATGGCACCATGATATGCTGTTATTTTTAATATGCTTTTAATTTGTTTATTCATAATAAAGTCATTGTGTTAATTAATTCTCAATTTTTGTGGAGTGCGAGTGTTAGTCCCCAGGGACCCTTGGGGGAATGGTCAGGAGGACATTCCAAAGGTAGTCTCATTTAGTATGCAATTGCAGTAGGGTCCCCGTCTGGGCAGCGCACCCTGTGTGCAAATAGCATTATTCATATGAGTATTTGGTGCCACCTGCAATTTTGTGGTTTACAGAATATGTGAAACATCGAGCCCCGCTCGGTGCCCCACCTCCAGCACTGCGGATCTGCAGAGGTTTACATCTTACTGAGTCTATCAGGCGGATACTACCAACGCGTGAGGATTTTATAATTTGTCTCCCGTACCCTGGTGGCTACTGAGGACTTATGCGCCAGCGTAGCTATTTTTTCTCTCTCCTTCTCTCTTAAGGGTCTACCCAGATCCCTTTCCCAATTTCTCCAAAAGGCCATGGGGGGGGGGGGTAATTTGCTCATTTACCAGCAGAGAGTATAATTTGGAGATTAAGTGCGGGTACGGTTGGCCTCCCAGGCATATCCTCTCAAATTCTGTGGGGTCCCTGCATACATCTCTTCTGAAGCCTAATTGAGACAAGAATGACTGGAAACACAGAAGGGTCCATGGATCAAGCTTGTCATGCTCCCACCTAACTCTCAATTCTGCCAGAGAGACCCAGTCCCCCCCCATTTATCAGGTCCCCGCTTCTCAGCCTGTTCAGGCTACCCCATTCCCGCAGGTCTGCTCTAAAAGGGCCAGCGTGTAGTAGTGGGTAACCAACAATTGGCACCACAGGAGAGGGCCAAGGGGAGAACACTGATCGTTCCCTGTACTTCCTGAATACCCCCAGGGATGCCCCAATGGTCGGGTGCGCTCTAGTTTCCGGGGTGGAGGGTGTCTTGTTCCACACCGAGTTTTCTAATTGGGCGGGGGTTGCGGCTAGCTCCAACTGGACCCATCTTTTTGTAGCTCGGCAGTTCTGCCATTCGCATACCCTTTGCAGGTGAGTGGCTGTCCAATACAGCTTCACATCTGGCAGCGCCATGCCACCTGATTGTTTGGGGCTACACAGTAATTGTGACCTCAGTCTCGCCCTTTTCTTCCTCCAAACAAATCCTGTTAATGCGCTATTTAGTTCTCGAAAGAAGTGTGTCGGGATGCGGATTGGGAGAGCCTGGAACAAGAACAGCAGCTTAGGGAGTACAGACATTTTAATAATGTTAACCCTGCCCATCCAGGAGAATGTAGGGTGGACCCACGCTGCTAGGTCTGTGTTACTTCTCTGCGCCAATGGCCAGAAGTACAGGGCTAGGATGTTTGACAACTGGCTTGGCAATTGCGTGCCGAGATAGGTAATCGAGGAACTAGCCCACTTAAATGGGAACGATTGTTGCATATTTCTGACCACCTCCCCGGGGAGTGAGACATTCAGAGCTTCTGATTTGTCGAAATTAAGTTTGAGGTAGGATAGCCTCCCGTATACCTCAAATTCCTTCATCAGGACTGGGACTGTCACTGCAGGGTTTGTGACAAAGAAAAGGAGGTCATCTGCGTACGCAGCTACCTTGTGCGTGCCATCGGCCAAGTCCACCCCCCGGACGTCAGCACATAGGAATGGCTCTAGTGAGCGGGCGAATAGCAAGTGAGTGGGCGAATAGCAAGGGGGAAAAGGGGCATCCCTGCCGGGTCCCATTGCAGATGCGTACCGGCTCAGAGTGATGGCCATTTATCCTAATCCTAGCCAACGGTGTGGTATACAGGGCTTCAATGAGCGCCCGCATTCTATCGCCTAGACCTATGTGTCTAAGGGTTTCCCGGAGGAAAGGCCAGCTCACCCTATCGAAGGCCTTTTCCGCGTCTGTAGATAGGAGCGTAGTAGGGATCGTGGAGGCTTTAGCTCTATGTATAACATTTATGGCTCGCACCACATTATCTCTGGCTTCCCTGCCCAACACGAATCCCGTTTGATCAAGATGCACTAATTATGCCACCACATGGGCCAATCTGACGGCCAAGATTTTAGCGTACAGTTTCAGATCTATGTTGAGCAGGGAAATAGGGCGGTAACCCGCAGGACAGCCTGGTCCTGGTCTGCTATAGTGTTCCAGGCTCTCACCAAGCGGGGGCCTAGTAATGTGATGAAGGATCTATAGTATTTGATGGTGTAACCGCCCGGTCCTGGTGCCTTCCCTGCCGGAGAGAGTTTAATAGCCTCGGCCAATTCTTTTACGCTGATCGGGTCTTCCAGCATCTCCACAACCTCCCTCAAAATTGATGGCATACCTGAGCCCTCTATATACACCTTGGCCCTCCCCGGGAGCTCCCGCGCCGCCTGGCCACTGGCCAAATCGTACAATCCGGCGTAGTATGCCTGGAATGCTCCCACAATTTTCTCTGAGGTGTGGTGTTTCTGCTGACAGCTGTCCAGAATTTCTGATACAAAGTTTTGAATATGTTGCTACTTAAGGGCTTTTGCAAGCAGCGTGTTGCTTTTGTTTCCATGCTCGTAATATCTACGCCTGCATCTTTTGATCGCATACTTCGCCTTCTGTCTAAGCAGGGCGTTGAGAGCCTCCCGGGCCTGGGTCAGTTCCCCAAGTACTCTCGCAGCTTCCATTTGTTTATAGGACAACTCCAGGCGCCTGACACGCTCCGTGAGCTGCTCTAGTTGGATCGCTTTATCTTTTTTTAGCCTGGATAACTGGCTGATCAGTATCCCTCTAATCACACTTTTGTGCGCCTCCCATAACATCAATGGTGACAATTCCCCATTATCATTATTTCTAAAGTATGCTTCTATGTCCTCTCTGACAGCTTGAACAACCACCTCATCATGTAATAGGGACTCGTTGAGCCGCCAATGGAGGTGGGGGTCTATTGGAGAGGTTCAGATCTAGATAGATAGGGGCATGATCTGAGAAGGAGGTCGGGAGTATCCCGCCATCTGATGCCAGGCCCAGTAAGCTGTGTGAGATCCAGCTTACCAGTCAATCCTGGAGTATGTCCCATGAACCCTTGAATAGAAAGAATAGTCTCTGTCCGCAGGGTTCTGCACCCGCCACACATCCACCAGCTGCATACTGTGGAGCTTTTTCTTAAGTATTCTCACTGCTAAGTGGGACACTGCCGATCTGCCCGCTGAGGAATCTATCAGTGGCTCAATGGCCATATTAAAGTCGCCTGTGAGGACTATTTCCCCCTCCGTGGGGGGGTGGAGGAACAGAACTCGGGCCAGCATTGAGGGAGACGCCCTATGTCTACTACCACCTAGTGTTGCACCCATGGCATTAACAATAAGAGGGGGGTAGCATAAGCGCACCACAGCACAGCCTGACCAGTGCACAGGCCGAGCGCCCTGCGCCAGCCCTGGGGAAGGCCAGTAGCTAGTGCTGCAGCTATGCAACCATTTGCCCAACAAGGAACTCTCAACATAAACAATTAGAACGCATGGGCCGCGGTGGACCAGGGGGGCCCGCCCAGCCAACCCCCCAGGATCCAGCGAGGGGGGTGGATGCCCGTCAGCAGGGGGCACACCATGCCATCGGAATGCAAGACTGAGAGGGCAAGTGAACTGGACACGCCCCCCGGGGCACCCCGAGCCCAACCTTAACATGTACGGCTCAGCCAGGGACTCCTGTAATTATCGTCGGCGCCCTCTTCCACCTCCCCTGACGCCAGGGGGAGCTCCACCGAAGCGCTGTGGTAGCTGCCTGTTGTAGACTGCCAGGTCGGGCGCCGTCCAGTCTGGTATGTCAACCGAGGTGGCCTCCAGAAAATGGAAAAAAAAGTCCGGAAGCTCCCCCCGTTTTTCCGGACCAGAAGCTGAAAAGGTTGACCTCACCGATATGAGGCGCCCTGTCTCTGGATGGTCTCGAGTAGTGGCTTTAGGAGTCTCCACATTTCAGTGCTCCTCCGGGCGTTCCCACCGCCCCATCCGCCGCCTGGTGCACCTCCGCCGTGATAGTGCGGAGGTGCCACTAAGCAGGCTGAGGCGCCTCCGCCTGGCCGTCGGGTCTTCTCTGCGGCTCCCACCGCCGCTCCGGATCGCTGCTGTGAAGGTGACTTCTGCGGGGGCTCGGCTCCCTCACCTCCTCTCCTTCCCACCGGGGCTGTGCACGCCGCCATCTTGCTGGTCGCGCCCGCCGTCACTTTACCTCCCCGCACTGAAAAGAACAAAGTTATGGGGCACTCCTGCCCCCTCACTGTGTCTTGCTGCCTTTCCCCTTCCTAGTCATCAGGACTGGGGATGCTAGAATGGTGCCTGGGTGCAATTAAATAATGTGGCGTGCGGAGCTCCCTCAAAACGCTCCCTCACGCCACCATGTCAAGCCACGCCCCCCTACCCTTGCTCTTTAAAACCAATTGTTAGCGAAGTATCCACTTGTTCATGCTACCTAAGGGGTCACTGCTCTTTAATAACAAATTTTAGTGGAGTATCCACTTGCTCAAACCACTTGGGTGTCCTTACTCATTAATACTAATTTTTAGTGGAGTATCCACTTGTTCAGACCACTTGGGTGTCACTACCCTTTAACCCTTCTATTGCCAGCCACGTAAATTTTACGTGGCTGCCTCTCCAACCGTTAAACGCCAGCCACGTAAAATTTACGTGCCTGACTTTCCCCAGTAATAAAATAAAAAGTATAAAGAAATATCACTTACCTGACCCCTTGTTTGATTCATCCGGGTCTCCTCTTCAGCAAGAGGGGCTCCGATCGCCAATTGGGGCTCCTCCGGCTGCAGGGGAGGGCCCGGAATAGGGTGCCCCCCCCCCGTTTCAGCAGCCGCCGGCATTTGCCTGCAAAAAAAAAAAAAAAAAAAAATGACAGTTACTCACCTCCGCTCCCGCCGGCTCCCGCCGCCTCTCCTCTTCATGGGGGGGGGGCTCCGATCACCCCCCCGGCTCTTCCGTCTTCTGGAGGAGGGCATAACAGCCCTCCTCCCTTTACCTCTTCCGATGGCGACCGCCATCTTGGATTCTGCACCCAGCAGTTCAGCCTTCAGATGCCGGTGATGGCTGGACAGAGGAGGAAGGAGGTAGGTAGGAGGAAGGAGGTAGGCAGAAGAGCCGTGGCCCTAGGCTATGACGGCTTGTAGCCGCAGGGCCAGGGGCCACTAAAGCTGGCCCCTGCGCCCTGTTCTACAAGCCCCCATAGCTGGTCACAGGCTGGTTACGCTGGGTAGGGGGGACCTCACGCCTTTTTGTTTTTGGATTTTTAAGGGTTTTAACCCTTAAAAATCCAAAAAAAAAATGGGGTCCCCCTCCCTTCGAGGGGGGACCCTATGTCATTTTTTTTTTTTTAATTAACCCTTTCTTACTTGTAACCCAGTAGGTATAAAAGGCTTCCAGCAGCAGCAGGAGAGCAGAAGCCTAAGTGATCAGCGTGGGACACAGGGATGGATCGGAGGTAAGTATTAAAAAGAAATATTAAAAAACATTTATTTTTTTTTAATAAAGATATTTTTAAATAAGTGTGTCTGTGTGTTTTTTTTTACTTTTAACCCTTTGTGAACTGGTAAGGGGTCCATGTGACCCCTTATACCAGTTCACAGGGCTCGGGGGTCTGGCAAGTCACCTGCGCTAGCGGGTGACTTGCCATTAACCCCTGGCCCCCCAAATTACCTGCCTCCCCAAAGCCCAGGGGGGGGCAGAAGAGCCGTGGCCCTAGGCTATGACGGCTTGTAGCCGCAGGGCCAGGGGTCACTAAAGCTGGCCCCTGCGCCCTGTTCTACAAGCCCCCATAGCTGGTCACAGGCTGGTTACGCTGGGTAGGGGGGACCTCACGCCTTTTTGTTTTTGGATTTTTAAGGGTTTTAACCCTTAAAAATCCAAAAAAAAAATGGGGTCCCCCTCCCTTCGAGGGGGGACCCTATGTCATTTTTTTTTTTTAATTAACCCTTTCTTACTTGTAACCCAGTAGGTATAAAAGGCTTCCAGCAGCAGCAGGAGAGCAGAAGCCTAAGTGATCAGCGTGGGACACAGGGATGGATCGGAGGTAAGTATTAAAAAGAAATATTAAAAAACATTTATTTTTTTTTAATAAAGATATTTTTAAATAAGTGTGTCTGTGTGTTTTTTTTTACTTTTAACCCTTTGTGAACTGGTAAGGGGTCCATGTGACCCCTTATACCAGTTCACAGGGCTCGGGGGTCTGGCAAGTCACCTGCGCCAGCGGGTGACTTGCCATTAACCCCTGGCCCCCCAAATTACCTGCCTCCCCAAAGCCCAGGGGGGGGGCAGAAGAGCCGTGGCCCTAGGCTATGACGGCTTGTAGCCGCAGGGCCAGGGGCCACTAAAGCTGGCCCCTGCGCCCTGTTCTACAAGCCCCCATAGCTGGTCACAGGCTGGTTACGCTGGGTAGGGGGGACCTCACGCCATTTTTTGGGGGGATTTTTAAGGGTTTTAACCCTTAAAAATCCCCCCAAAAAATGGGGTCCCCCTCCCTTCGGGGGGGGGACCCTATGTCATTTTTTTTTTTATTAACCCTTTGTTACCTGTAGCCCAGTAGGTATAAAAGGCTTCCAGCAGCAGCAGGAGAGCAGAAGCCTAAGTGATCAGCGTGGGACACAGGGATGGATCGGAGGTAAGTATTAATAAAAAATATTAAAAAACATTTATTTTTTTTAATAAAGATATTTTTAAATAAGTGTGTCTGTGTGTTTTTTTTTACTTTTAACCCTTTGTGAACTGGTAAGGGGTCCATGTGACCCCTTATACCAGTTCACAGGGCTCGGGGGTCTGGCAAGTCACCTGCGCTAGCGGGTGACTTGCCATTAACCCCTGGCCCCCCAAATTACCTGCCTCCCCAAAGCCCAGGGGGGGGCAGAAGAGCCGTGGCCCTAGGCTATGACGGCTTGTAGCCGCAGGGCCAGGGGCCACTAAAGCTGGCCCCTGCGCCCTGTTCTACAAGCCCCCATAGCTGGTCACAGGCTGGTTACGCTGGGTAGGGGGGACCTCACGCCATTTTTTGGGGGGATTTTTAAGGGTTTTAACCCTTAAAAATCCCCCCAAAAAATGGGGTCCCCCTCCCTTCGGGGGGGGGGGGGGGACCCTATGTCATTTTTTTTTTATTAACCCTTTGTTACCTGTAGCCCAGTAGGTATAAAAGGCTTCCAGCAGCAGCAGGAGAGCAGAAGCCTAAGTGATCAGCGTGGGACACAGGGATGGATCGGAGGTAAGTATTAATAAAAAATATTAAAAAACATTTATTTTTTTTTAATAAAGATATTTTTAAATAAGTGTGTCTGTGTGTTTTTTTTTACTTTTAACCCTTTGTGAACTGGTAAGGGGTCCATGTGACCCCTTATACCAGTTCACAGGGCTCGGGGGTCTGGCAAGTCACCTGCGCTAGCGGGTGACTTGCCATTAACCCCTGGCCCCCCAAATTACCTGCCTCCCCAAAGCCCAGGGGGGGGCAGAAGAGCCGTGGCCCTAGGCTATGACGGCTTGTAGCCGCAGGGCCAGGGGCCACTAAAGCTGGCCCCTGCGCCCTGTTCTACAAGCCCCCATAGCTGGTCACAGGCTGGTTACGCTGGGTAGGGGGGACCTCACGCCATTTTTTTTTGGATTTTTAAGGGTTTTAACCCTTAAAAATCCCCCCAAAAAATGGGGTCCCCCTCCCTTCGGGGGGGGGACCCTATGTCATTTTTTTTTTTTATTAACCCTTTGTTACCTGTAGCCCAGTAGGTATAAAAGGCTTCCAGCAGCAGCAGGAGAGCAGAAGCCTAAGTGATCAGCGTGGGACACAGGGATGGATGGGAGGTAAGTATTAAAAAAAATATTAAAAAACATTTATTTTATTTTAATAAAGATTTTTTTTTTAAAGTGTGTCTGTGTGTTTTTTTTAACTTTTAACCCTTTGTGAACTGGTAAGGGGTCCATGTGACCCCTATACCAGTTCACAGGGCTCGGGGGTCTGGCAAGTCACCTGCGGCTAGTGAGACCCCCCATTACCTGCCTCCCAAAAAAACCTTAAAATTCCCCCAAGAAATGGTGGACCCCCCCCGTGAAGGGGGACCCCACACCATTTTTTTTTTATTTAACCCTTTATTATGTGGATAGTAGTTGTATTTTATTTGTAAATGTTATAAAGTGCTCTTTTCAGTTTATGGGATCACCTGGACAGGAACGGGGGGCTACCGATACATATGTGGTATCATTGTAATCGGGAGAAATGGGGCTTTCACATGCAATATGGTTTTCTTTAATAAAATAAATGTTTTTGTTTAAAATAAAGGAGACAATTTAAAAAATATATATTTTTTTTATTTTTTTATTTTTTTATTTATTTAAAAATATTTAAAAAAGTAGAAAAAATACAAACAAGACATTTCATGTTAAAGCCTAAACTCTGCCACAAAAAGAAAATATGCCATTTTCTTGGAAATTCCTGCAAAAATCACAGTTAAACATCACGCAAAATGGTGAAAAATATCCTGTCAGGAGAGGGTGACAAAATCTCAAGTAGACTGGCAGTCAAAAGGTTACAGGTACCTATGCATGTTGGGTATTGTTCTGCTCGGGGGACCTTGCGCTTTCAGATTTAGCTTGTTTTTTCTTATTTGCATATTGATATTTTAAGAAAAGGTGTTTTTTATTCTGCTTTTTTATACATTTTTTTGTAAAACCCTGTGCAACCTAAGAATTCTTCGAGATATTACTTCCAGAAAGATGAGCCCACTACAACAAGCTGGGTACGCTTAGAAAGCTTAACATGTGTACTTTCAGGGAATATATGGTTTATGGGGGATATTCCAAATGTAAAGGGTTGTTTTGGTAGAAAAAGCACAAGGTGCGCACTTTGTCTGCAGAGCTGAAAATCTGAAGTAAAACTACCGCTATGCGCATGCTTTACTTTGGTGTGTTTGGCAACTCTTTCCTTGACAGAACCTATGCATGTTGGGTATCGTTCTGTTCAGGGGATGTTGCTTTTTCAGATTTTCTGTTTTCTTCTGGTTTGCATATAGGTTTTTTTAGGAAAATGTGGTTTTGATTCTGCTTTTTTATTCATTTTTAGGGAAACCCTGTGCAACCAAAGAATACATTGAGGGATTACTTCCAGAAAACTGCACCCATGTCAACAAGCCTGGTACGCCTAGAAAGCTTGAGGTGTGTACTTCTAGGGAATATATAGTTTGTGGGGGGTATTTCAAATGTAAAGGGTTGTTTTTCTTGAAAAACTGCAAGGTGCGCATATTGCATAGCATAGTTGTATTTTATCTGAAAATCCCCTAAAGCATTGTTTCAATTTGGGGGAGTCTCCTGGGCAGGAAAGGGTGTCTACCTATACATATGTGGTACCGCTGTAACCGGGAGAAATTGGAGTTTCACACGCAATAAGATTTTATTGACAAACTTACATTTTTTATTACAAAAAAACACTACAAATTGTAAAAAATAGTTTTTTTTTTATTTTTTTGCACAATTTTCACCCAAAAATATTGAGAATACACTTAGAAAATGACAAACAAGACATTTCATGTTAAAGCCCAGGCTCCGCTGAAAAAAACAATATATCACTTTCCTGGGAAATCCCTGGAAATCCCTTCAAAAATCACAGTTGAACATGGGGAGCGCAAAATAGGGCAAAATAATCTGGCAACAAAGGGTGACAAAATCTCAAGGTAGGCTGGCAGTTAAAGGGTTAATAACAAATATTAGTGGATATTATATAGCTGCAGCCGCAACCCCGCAATCCCTCTAGCAGGGAGTGTGCACATGCCAGGCACGGGCACACTCCCTGGTAGCGGTGGATGTGGCCACCCGCACGCTTGGATCCGCACATAGAAGACGAGCTCGTCTGAAGTGGCTCGAGCAGATCTGAAAGCACTGATTAGACAAGAGACCGCGCATGCATCATAGGACCGGGAAGAGGCCCGGGGGCAAGGACCAAAACCCGGGACAAAATCCTGGGTTTTGGTCCACTTTAAGAAGGTTCATCACATGGACCTAGCAGAATCTTCCTTTATTGGGATAATAGTGGCCCTTCCACATGGGAGGTGTGGTCTTTTAGTCAGGTAATCACAAATAATCAAACAGGAGCTCCCTTTGGATCTCCATCCTGGCTGGGAAGCTAGCCAATTTCCTTCCATATAAGGAGTATTAATGGCGCCTGATGTGGGGGTAAATATCTTTCCTTCCTTTCTTTTCCTTCCAATATAGCAGATGGCATATCAGCTGACTGCTGCTGCCGCCTCCTTTGAGGTCCACTCTATTAATATGGGTGTAGGATGTATAGCTGAACAAAGGCATGCTCCAATATGGTGGACGGCATGTCAGTTGACTGCTGCTGTAGCCACCATTGTAGTACACCATATGAGTATTGGTGTAGGAAGTGACACGGTACGGTACGCATGTTCCTTTGATCAGGAAGTAGATTCTTCTCCATGAAGTGGCAGCGTGAATACATGCCATTGATTTATGCTGACCATTACTACGGGCGCCATTGGGGATACAAGATGATTGATAGGCTGCCAATCATCATTTAATCAATTTACACTAGTGTTGGATTTTAATAAGCCAATAAGGAAACCTTTTAGCCTTTAAGCGAGTAAAGACGCTATTGGGTTTTCTGTTGGCTTTGCACCAATTAGATTTCTTCAGACTTTTTATATTATTTGTATAAATAATTCTACCATAACCTCAGCTAAAGTCCTAGCAATGAAACACAAAGGCAGTGTGGTTTTGAAGCGCGTTTAAAGCTGGTGAGCCCCCCATGTTAATTAGCTTGACGGCTTCAAGGAAACATTGGTAGTGAATGCTTAACCAGGAGATGTCGATATTTTATACATGCACATTGATGTCTTTTGAAATGTGAGTCTATTTCTAGCTTATTAAATTTGTTTCTATACCTGAGGATATTACTTTATGTTCTTTATATTATTGTTTTTTTTTAGCTATATTCCCCCTTTTGGGGATTTGAAGATACTGAGAACTGTACTGGCAATTAAGATAAGCAATCTTAATGCTGAACTTGATCTTGATCTGTGAGTAGAGATAATACAGATATGCAACTTTAAAGTGGAATTGGATTTCTAACACCCTGAGTCTGCCACAATCTGGTAAGCCTGGTGTCTAGTTGGTGAACGTGGTGGATCAGAAGCATTTTAGCTGCAGTATGAACATAGAGTTGTAGCAACACAGTCCTTGAGAATATTTGAAGATTTGTATTATCATTACTATTGTCCTTTAAGAGGATTTATTAAGTATGTTATTTATATTTGCTGTATGCTCCACATCCACTTCTATATTTATATTTTAGTTGAGTATCCAGTTGCCCTGGCCACTTGACTGTCATTGCTGTTGAATATCAAATAATACTTAAGTATACCATTGCTCAGAACACATGGGTGTTATTGCAGTTTAATATCTATCAATAGTGATTATACCCTTGCTCAGGCCACTGTGCTGTTATTGCAGTTTAATATCAAGCAATACTGGAGTATACCCTTTCTCAAGTCACTTAAGGGTCACTGCTGTTTAACCCTTTAAGTGCCAGCCTACCTGGAGTTTTTGTTACGCTTTGTTGCCAGACCATTTTTCACTATTTTGCACTATGCATGTTCAACTGTGATTTTTGAAGGGATTTCCAGGGATTTCCCAGAAAAATTGTATATTGTTTTTTTCAGCAGAGTCTGGGCTTTAACATGAAATATCTTGTTTGTCATTTTTTAAGTGTATTCTTAATATTTTGGGGTGAGATATGTGCAAAAAAATAAAAAAAAATCTATTTTTTACAATTTGTAGTGTTTTTTGTAATAAAAAATGTAAGTTTGTCAATAAAATCTTATTGCGTGTGAAATCCCAATTTCTCCCGGTTACAACGGCACCACATATGTATTGGTAGATGCCCTTTCCTGCCCAGGAGACTCCCCCAAACTGAAACAGCGCTTTAGGGGATTTTCAGATCAAATACAGCTATGCTAAGCACTATGCGCACCTTGCAGTTTTTCAATAAAAACAGCCCTTTACATTTGAAATACCCCCCACAAACTATATATTCTCTGGAAGTACACACCTCAAGCTTTTTAGGCATACCAGGCTTGTTGATGTTGCCACAGTTTTCTGGATGTTCTCCCTCAATGTATTCTTTGGTTACACAGAACTTCCCTAAAAAAGGATAAAAAAAGCAGAATCAAAGCCACATTTTTCTAAAGAAAACTATAAGCAAACAAGAAAAAACAGGTTAATCTAAAAAAGCAACATCCCCCGAACAGAACGATACCCAACATGCATAGCTACTGTCAAGGGAAGAGTTGCCAAACACCCGAAAGTAAAGCTTGGGGAGACGGTAATTTTGCTTGAAAATTTCAGCTCTGCAGACAAAGTGGCACCTTGCGCTTTTTCTACCAAAACAACCCTTTACATTTGGAATACCCGCCACAAACCATATATTTTCTGAAAGTACACATGATAAGCTTTCTAAGCATACCCAGCATGTTGTAGTGGGCCCATCTTTCTGGAAGTAATCCCTCAAAGAATTCGTTGGTCGCACAGGGTTTCCTTAAAAAAATGTATAATAAAGCAGAATAAAAAATGAGTTTTCCTAAAATATCAATATGCAAGCAAAAAAAAACAAGATAAATCTGAAAGCGCAAAATCCCCCGAGCAGAACGATACCCAACATGCATAGGTACTACTAACCCTTTTAACTGCCAGCCTACTTTAGGCTTTGTCACCCTCTCTTGACAGGTCATTTTTCACCATTTTGCGCTATGCTTAACTGTGATTTTTGCAGGAATTTCCAGGAAAATCATATATTTTTTTTTTGCGGCAGAGTTTAGGCTTTAACATGAAATGTCTTGTTTGTAATTTTTTTACTGTTTTTTTTAAATATTTTTGAGTAAATTAAACAAAACAAAATAACATTTTTTTTTTTAGAAAATTATCTCCTTTATTTCAAATAAAACATTTGTTTTATTAAAGAAAACCATATTGCATGTGAAAGCCCCATTTCTTCCGATTACAACGGTACCACATATGTATCGGTAGCCCCCTGTTACTGTTCAGAAGACCCCCCAAACTGAAAAAACATTTTATAACATGTAAAAATAAAATACAACTACAATCCACACTATAAAGGGTTAAATCAAGAAAAAAAATCGGTGTGGGGTTCCCCTTCCTGGGGGGGAGGTAACCCCCATTTTTTTTTTATTTTAAGGGTTAAAAACCCTTAATAATTCCCATAAAAATGACATGGGGTTCCCCCTATCCAGCATAAGTAGCCCAAGGAACAGCTATGCAGGGATTGTAGAACAGGGCGCAGGGTCCAGCTTTGGTGGCCCCCCGCCCTGCCAAGTACAAGCCAGCACCGCCTAAATCAGCCCGGGCCCTTCTGCCCCCCTGGGCTTCGGGGAGGCAGGTAATAGGGGGGCCGGGGTTAATGGCAAGTCACCCGCTAGCCGCAGGTCACTTGACAGCCCTTGAGCCTTGTGAACTGGTACAGGGGTCTCATGGACTCCTTACAAGTTCACAATGGGTTAAAGTGGACCAACACCCAGGGCTGATCGGCCCCGGAATCTATAAGATTCCTGAACCGTTCTATTCCCTCCCCCTGGGGCATCCAAAATCGGGATGCCCCCCTGTGTGAAACCCCCCGGAACACCTGCTACCACTTACTTGAATCCGGTCCTACGGCGCATGCGCGGGCCGCATCCCCGCTATCCCTCTAGCAGGACGCGTGCCCAGGCCGACTATTTATGAATGGCCGCCGCGGGCACGCTCCCTGTTAGAGGGAAGTGGGGGATGCGGCCGCCAGCGCGCTCAGAGCGACTGAGCTTAGATGTCTCTTAGACGTCCATAACTCAGCCGCTCTGAGCGCGCTGATTGGACGAGCGGCCGCGCATGCGCCGTAGGACCCGGGTAAGGTGAGTTATTGTGGGTGATCGGGGGGGTTTCACGCAGCGGGGCATCCCGACAGGGGAAAGGACCAATACCCAGGAAAGTCAAAATCCTGGGTGTTGGTCCACTTAAAATGTAAAAAAAAAAAAACACACCACACCACAAAATGCTGGAAGCATTTATTACCAGCTGGGTGACAGGACATAAAGGGTTAATTAAAAAAAAATTGACATAGGGTCCCCCCTCCCAGGGTGGGGGACCCCTTTTTTTTTGGAATTTTAAGGGTTAAAAACCCTTAAAAATCCCAAAAAAAAAGACGTAGGGTCCCCCCTACCCAGCGTTACCGACCGGGCCAGCTATGGGGGCTTGTAGAACAGGCCCACATAGCCATAGTGGCCCGGGCCCTTCTGCCCCCCCCTGGCCTTTGGGGAGGCAGGTAATGGGGGGCTGGGGGCTAATGGCAAGTCACCCGCTAGCCCGCAGGTGACTTGCCAGACCCAGAGCCTTGTGAGCTGGTACAGGGGTCTGATAGACCCCTTACCAGCTCACAAAGGGTTAACTGTAAAAAAAAAAAAAAACACACACACAAAATGATTTTATTAAAAAAAAAAAAAAAAATGTTACTGTACTTATCTCCGATTGCAAGCTCTTGTCCCTCGCCAAGGGGGCGGGGCTTAGCGGCAAGATGGCGGCCGCCATCGAGAAGAAGAGAGGAGAGAGCCTCCCGGGCTCTCTCCTGAAGATCGGCAAGCCCTGGGGGGGGATCGGAGGCCCCCCAGGTGAAGAGGAGGGTCGACGGGAGCCAGCGCACATGCAGGTAGGTAAATGTCATTTTTATTTTTTTATTTTTTTACAGGAAAGCCAGTGGCAGCTAAAACGGGGGGGGGCACCCTATTCCGGGCCCTCCCCTGCAGCCAGAGGAGGTCCCACGGACAATCGGAGCACACCATCTTAAAGGGGAGACCCGGCCGAATCAAACGAGGGGTCAGGTGAGTGTCTTTTTTTCTTTTTTGGCCAGTTAGCAGGGGGGAAAGCCAGGTACGTAAAATTTACGTAGCTGGCGTTTAATGACAGGAGAGGCAGCTACGTGAATTTTACGTAGCTGGCGTTTAAAGGGTTAATAACAAGTGAAGTATACACTTGTTCAGGCCACGTCAAGCTCTTTTGAAAATAAAATACAAAAGTGTGTAGTGTCCACTGGTTCAGGCCATGTGAAGTTCATTTTGATTATTAACAAATACTAATTGAGTGTCCACTATTTAAAGCCATGTTAGGGTCCTTTTTTGTTTAATAACAAATAGTAATTGATTGGCCTCTTAAGCCACTGCTGTTTAATAACAAGTATTAGTGGAGTGTCCCCTTGTTCAGACCACTCAAGCTGTACCAACACCCATTTCACAAAACATGGGTGTTTGTCCCGATTGCCGGGGTCCCAAGCCTCGATTCAGTCCTGTAAAGCCCACAAACCTTACCTGACAACTCACTTCCTCAGGGAAATGCAGGTCCGTGATTGGTAGGCTGTCATATCTTGGGCTTCCATGCTTTGGCTTCCTCTTTGCCAGCCTTGTGACAGCTGCCAGCAAATAGCGGGACTCCATTTCCCAGAGGGAGCAAGTTGTCAGCCAAGTTTTGTGGGCTTTACAGCGCCTGATCGAAGGGGGGTTCCCCCCCACAGTAGAATTGCACCCAGTTTTGTAAAATGGGTGTTGGTCAGGTTTAAGGGTCACTGCTGTTGAATAACAAGTATTAGTGGCGTATACACTTGCTAAGGCCTCTTAAAGTCATACTTCAGTAAAAAATTTAAAATACACTATATTCAGCATTCATCGCTGCTGGTCCGAGGTATACACACTTACCAGAGTGATCGATTTGAGTCCCATGCTTGACGCTGCTCCCTCCTCCACTGGAATCAACTCAGTGACACTGTTCTTTACAGGAGACTATGGCGCGCCTCACCTCCTTGTCACCAGAACTATGGAACGCCCCTCTCCATTGAAGCGGGACGGGCTCTTGTCCCCTCTACACAGTGGTGTCGCTGAGCCGATTTGGGTGGAGGAGGTGGGAGTGGTGCCCAGCTCTGGACTGGACAATCTGTTAAGTGTGTATACCTCAGACCAGCAGCGATAGCCTGCATGGGATGAAACATGGGTATACTGATTTTTTTTTATTTTTGACTGAAGTATGACTTCAACCCTTTAACTGCCAGCCATGTAACATTTAAATGGCTGCCTATCCTTCACTTAAATGCTAGCCACGTAAAATCTATGTGGTAGTGGACAAAGTAAAAAATAGCCACCCACCTGACCCTTCTATCGATCCGGCCATAAAATTGACATTTACTCACCTTCGTACGCGATCCCTCCTACCGGGGTCTCCTCTTCACCGATCCCCCCTTGTGGCTCTTCAGTCTTCAGGAGAGGGCCAAAGCTGGCCCCCGCATCCTGTTCTACAAGCCCCCATAGCTGGTCCCCGGGGTGGTTATGCTGGGTAGGAGCCATGTCATTTTTTTAAAATTAACCCTGTGTTACCTGTCACCCAGCAAGTATAAAAGGCTTCCAACAGCAGAAGGAGAGCAGAAGCCAAAGTGATCAACATGGGACACAGTGCTCTGGGATAAATAGTAAGTATTTAAAAAAAATAAACACATATTTTTTTCTCTGTCTGTGTGTTTTTTTACATTTAACCTTTTGTGAACTGATAGGGGATCTATGAGACCCCTATACCAGTTCACAAGGCTTAGGGGGCTGGCAAGTCACCTGCGGCTAATGGGTGACATTAACTGTCATTAACCCCCAGCCCCCCATTACCTGCATCCCCAAAGCTTGGGGGGGGGGGGTCAGAAGAGCCCAGGGGCCATTTAGCCTGTGTGGGCGTGTATCCTGCAGGATGGGGGGCCACCAAGGCTGGCCCCTGCACCCTGTTCTGCAAGCCCCCATAGCTGGTCCCTGGACTGGTTATGCTGGGCAGGGGCGACCTCATTTTTTTTGTGATTTTTAACGGTTTTTAGGAAGGGGCATCACATGCCATTTTTTAATATAACCCTTTATGGTGTGGATTCTAGTTGTATTTTATTTGTAAATGTTATAAAGTGCTCTTTTCAGTTTGGGTGATCTCCTGAGTATCGGGGGCTACCGGTATATATGTGGTACCATTGTAATCAGGAAAATTGGGGCTTTTACCCACAATATGGTTTTCTTTAATAAAATAAATGAGTCAATTTTAAAATTGATTTTTATTTATTTTTGTTTACTCAAAGTAAAGTTTTTTTACTCAAAAATATTTAAAAAACAGTGGAAAAATTATACACAAGCATTTTATGTTAAAGCCTATGCTCAAAAAGAATACGCAAAAGAAATATGTAATTTTCCTGCAAACATCACAGTTAAACATTGTAAAAAATTGTGAAAAATGACCTGTCAACAGAGGGTGACAAAATCTCAAGTAGGATGGCAGGTAAAAAGTACTTGTATGTTGGGTATTGTTCTGATCGGGGGACCTTGCACTTTCAGATTAAAGTTTTGGTTGAAAAAGCGCATTTTGTCTGCAGAGATGAAATTTTCAAGTACAATGACCCTTACGCACATGCTTTACTTTGGAGTGTTTGGCAACTCTTCCCTTGAAAGTACCTATGCATGTTGGGCATTGTTCTGTTCGGGGGACCTTGCTTTTTCAGATTTAACCTGTTTTTTCTTGTTTGCATATTTTTTGTAAGAAAAGTGTGGCTTTGATTCTGCTTTTTTATTCCATTTTACCAATACATATGAGGGACCGTTGTAACTGGAAGAAATGGGTCTTTTACATGCTGTAAGATTTCATTGAAAAAATGTACATTCTTTATAACAAAAAAGCACTACACATTGTAAAAACTGTTTTTTTTTTTTTTTTTGCACATTTTTCACCCTAAATATTGAGAATACACTTAACAAATGACAAACAAGACATTTCATGTTAAAGCCCAGACTGCTGAAAAAAACAATATAGACTTTTCTCAGGAAAACTTTGGAAATCCCTTCAAAAATCACAGTTGAACATGAGGGCAATAGAGGGTGACAAAAACTCTAGGCAGGCTGGCAGTTAAAAGGTTAAGGGTCCTTTAGTGGGAGTTGTATACAATATGTTATCTATATTGTACAATCGGGGGGGTAATTGTATTCCACATTTGATCTATATTCTGCGGTCAGGGGGAACTGTATACCACCTACTTTTTACAATCAATGTAGATTGATCAGTCTATATCAAGTGCATTTGGTGTACAGATTAGATACTTCCTCACTCTGGCTTGCTAATAAAATGCTTTACTAAGGCAGATATGACTGATTTAACCCCTTCTGCTGTACCTAAACTAAGGTAGATATGACTGGTTTAACCCCTTCTGCTGTAATTTAACTTTAGATAAAGAAGATCACAGTCTTGTGTTCTATTTGCTAAAGGGTTATTGGAAGTGTTCTCACTTGTGGAGGTCATTACTGCTGCTTGACTGCTGTTAATAACCTCATCTGTTGCATTGTACAAATTTTGGGACTTATAATCAGTAGTTTTTAATAGAAACCAGGAAAACCATTCCCACTGTAGCAACACAAAGCCCCAGGTACAGGTATTTGAGTATTTTGGAAACAGCATGTAGAGAAGTAAATCATAGATATAGGGGCACAATCCAAACACAAATTAATATTTTACATACCAAAATATAAAATAATAAGCCAGAATACCAAAAATCCTTTTAACACCCCACGCAGGGCCCAGGCTGTAGATGGTGGCCTCTGTACACACCCTACCATCCACAAAGTTGTTTATGTAGGTATCCCAAGAGTTTTGCAGACTTTGAAAGCCATGTGTAAAAACCACCAGCTTGCCCAGTATATTCACATTCTCCTTGATGAGTGAGCAGTGGTCGCCACATGCTATACCTTCAACAGGACACGTACCCGCACCAGGCCTTTTTGTATTGCTGGTGTGGGCATGCACACTGTTAGAGGGTATAGGGGATGCAGCTGTCGGTGCACTCAGCTCTGTTCATGCACTGTAGGACGAAGGAAAGTTGAGTTTGAGTGGGCGATCTTGGGAGTTTCACACAGCCAGGGAGCAAGGACCAAAACCAGTTTAGTACTACCAAAATGTATTGGTGGCCACAGGTAGATTTCACCACTGGACCCACCAAATCCATAGCTATACTTTCAAACAGAATCTCAATTATGAGCAAGGGAACAAAAGGGCTCCTGAAGTGAGGCATTGGAGCTGTAAATTGACCAGTAGGACAGGACCAGCAAAATATTTAAGACCTTTATAATGTTTTGGCACAAGCAATTGTGCAAATCTCAAACTTTTACAACCTGATATAACAACTTATCCAGGGAAATGTGTATAACTTTGATCAGCATTAGGGACTTGTGGCACTCCATGCAATACAGTTTCAATTTCATATGCATGATTCAGGGAGAGGTCTTGCAGCTGAGCAGTACGAAAGTCAGCCCGGAACACTTCCAGGTCAGGGACATTCTGCTCAGATGCAGAGGGCTCAGCCTCCTCTCCTGCTAGAACTACTTTTGTCAACTACCTGGTTTCCTCTACAGTTTCATTGTGGACCTTCTCAGCAAGAAGGACTGGGGCAACAGATTCTGGACTGGGATTATCGATATCAACCTCCGCAATCAGATAAGGGGCACAGAACCTCCACCCATTCACCTGCTGTGAGTTTTTTTCTTTCAGCAATCATTTCAAAGACTGAGTTTGTTGTTTCTGCAAGTTAGCTTGCGTTAGCCTGCACTAGTTGGATTAACTCCTCCATGGCGGCTGTATGGCTTGGGAGTGTAGCAGCAGGCTTTATTCAGGACATAAGTAGGTCAGTCCAAATAACAGCTTTCCTTCCTTTGTATGTCATTGGTACCACATGGTGCTGACATTTTTCTACTACCCATTTCAATACACTGACCTTAGCATAAGGTAGTGGCACTGTGGGTTGACTTTTAAAAATTTCCGGGTGTTGTATAAAAAACAGCGTGCCACCCCAGAGACTGTCAGGGGTAGGTAGGTAGGTAGTTAGATAGATAACTAGATGTGCCCAGTCCAATCCCCTGACCTCAGTACAAGGTAGTGGCTAAGTTTTAAAACTTTACGGAACTCGTAGGAACAACAACTTGCCCCCCCCCCCCCAGGGACCATTAGAGGTAGGTAGGTAGGTAGTTAGGCAGTTAGATAGGAAAGTATGTGTGCCCAGTTCAATACCTGCACCTCAGTATAAGGTAGAGGCCCTGTGGGTTAAATCTTAAAGCTTTATGGGTCTTGTATGAATGGCAACTGCCACCCAGAGACTGTGAGAGGTAGATAGGTTAGTGATGCCTTAAAAATCCCAGAAATACTCAGGCTGTACTCTCCGAAAAGAAAGCACACAGCCAAGATATCTCTAAATGTAGAGTAGCACTGGCAGAGGTTGGTGACCTGTGGAAACAAAGATTGGATTACCCCATACACTAGCTCTGTCCCTAGCAATCAATTGGTGGCTTTCCATTTCTCTTACTTAGCCCCTGCAGATGAGCCTGTCAGCAATTAGGAAGTAGCAATGAGTGGGCTTGGGCGGGATCCCGGTATTTATACCGGCAGCACATGATGTGAAATCAAAGAGGGTGGCTTGTGGGGGCCTACACGAGGATTCAGGGCCAACTCCAGGTTTATGTGGGCCCTTGGACGGCATGGTCTCAGTGGGCCCCTTTGTGGTGAAGAGATGCATCACATCCCCGAGGGACGCCCCAAATCTGGATGCCCCCTAAGGATCATGCTATTTGGACCAAAACTCGTTAGTTTTGGTCTACTTTGAAGACTGCCATCCCCTCTAACACTATTTTGTGCTCCCCATGTTCAAATGTGATTTTTGAAAGGATTTCCAGGGATTTCCCAGGAAAATGATATATTGTTTTTTTAAGCAGAGTCTGGGCTTTAACATGAAATGTCTTGTTTGTAATTTTGTAGGTGTATTCTCAATATTTTTGGGTGAAATTTGTGCAAAAAAAAATAAATCAATTTTTTACAATTTGTAGTGTTTTTTTTGCAATAAAAAATGTAAGTTTCTCAATAAAATCGAATTGTGTGTGAAATCCCAATTTCTCCCGGTTACAGCAGTACCACATATGTATAGGTAGACACCCTTTCCTGCCCAGGAGACTCCCCCAAACTGAAACAGCTAAAATACAACTAAGCTATGCGCACCTTCCATTTTTTTCAGAAAAACAACCCTTTACATTTGAAATACCCCCAACAAACTTCAAGCTTTCTAGGTGTACCAGGCTTGTTGATGTGGCCATAGTTTTCTGGAAGTAATCCCTCAATGTATTCTTTGGTTGCAAAGAGTTTCCCTAAAAAAAGGACAAAAAAGCAGAATCAAAGCCACATTTTCCTTAAAAAAATCTATATACAAACAAAAAAAAACAAGTTTAATCTGAAAAAGCAACATCCCCCGAACAAAACTATACCCAACATGCATAGCCACTGTCAAGGAAAGAGTTGCCAAACACCCCAAAGTAAAGCATGTTGGAGAAGCAACCACGTAGAAACTGCGTGCTTGGCATTTAAAGGGTTAAACCTGACCTTGAAGTCAGGTTCTTTCAAAAACAGGGACGTCCCAAATTGAGATGCCCCTGTAAAGCAGACCAGAATTCAGGGGTGGAATTGCTTGCATAGTGGGTATGCCAGTGATCCCAGGGGTTTTCACACAGTAGGGTATCACAGATTGAGATGCTCCAGGGATAGGGAATCAGCTGAGGTGGGCAACTTAAAAGCAGAACAAAATCCAGCCCTTCCTCCTCTGGAATCTAAAAAGAGATGCCCCGTTGCGTGGAACCCCGCCGTTCCAGGGGAAGTTGGGCACCTGCTGTGCTGGTGCCCTCCCAGTCTAAGCGGCGCCGCACACCCCTTAAGGCCGGCCCTGTCAGTGGGCTCCCCAGAGAGTGGGGGCCCCAGCAGTTGCACCGCCTTGCTGGGGGCTGACGCCGGCCCTGCGAGGATTGACCAGCTGCATTGCAATGTTGGTGACCCCCTGCTACTTCTGTTTCCTGTGCTTTGCTCTTGGTTCACTTCCTGGTGCTCTGGTCACTTCCTGGCGTCCAAATCAGACGATGAAAACTGGGTGGATTTCACACAGATGGCTCTATAGCGACTGACACACAGGACCTTATTTATGAATCGGGCCATTTAGCATCTTCCTGGTGGCTATAGCGCCAGGCTTGGAGTGCCGGGATCTTTTTCTGTTTTGGCGTTGCTATTATGTCTATAACAACGCTGGAAGTCACAGTGCCTAATGCTAACTAATTTGCTTTGCATTAAATATTGGCCGGCCTGTGTTAACGCCTGTTGGATCCAACTGCAGATAATACCAGCAGCAGCGAGCGCAACTTTGTACCACCATCTTTTTGGTGCAGTACAGCATATTTACTTTTTTAAATGTATTACCCTGAAAAGATTGGTACTGTATTTTTTCATCATTACTGTTACAACAAGATATCACTGCTGGGGACAAACAGGACAAACAGTGTGTTTAGGCTGTGTTTTAGTTGTTGTCCCAATTTCACATTGGTAAGCAAAAGAAGCCATGAAAATTGTTTTTACAAGGAAAAAATAAAATGACTTTTGACGATATCTAGCTCCTGCGTTTACATTATTGACAAGTCACAATGCAAGTTCTGTAAAAAAATAATATGTGTATATTTAAAAGCATAAAACAGTTCAATAGACTTCTGCCCATTGTGCTTTATAGGATTATGACCTACAGCACCACTATAAAGTCGCGCAGCTTCAACCAGAGCACCCGGCACTGCAATCTGGATGGTGCTAGTGTTAAATTAGACGCAGACTGGTGGCAGCATCGGCACTGCCTGTTTTTTGGTCTCTTAAATCATAAACTGAGTGCTGCTGAGGGACAAAAATATGGCGCTGAGTGGTATTAACAAGTGCTGACGCTTCATAAACAAGGCTCACAATCACCCGCTGGCCTTCCATAGACTTTAATAGTATAAACGGGTGATTATATAGCCAGCTATGAGAAAAGGTAGGGATGGGCTCATCTTTAATAGTATGGCAGATAAGAGAAACCGAGCTTGTTTGGTATGACATTGTGATGTGTGATAGATATAGTAAGTATATTGTATTAAATTATAAGTGGTCTAACTTTAGAATGCCTATCCAGTAAGGTAGTAGAAAAAAAGCAATAAAACATAAAAAAAAATGGGCTTTTTTCTTAGATTATCTAACAGCTATATGTTTAACGTTATGGGAATATTTCCTGCAGTTTGACTGGGCTTGTGGGTCAAAAGTCTCTGCAGCGCAAACCTGCCTGATTGATGATTGATATTCATTACCTGGATTAATGTGTACCTCATAGCCCACAGTTTTATTGACAGGCACAAATATTATTTTGTAAATGGGACAAGAATTATGTTAATCAACGTCAAGCCATAATTCAGACATATTTGTGTTTTCTTGTCATATGTCTATTGTTCAGCAAGCACTTAAAGTATTTAAAGTCCCCCTGGTAAACTAAAACACTGACAGAACACATTTTAAAAAAATTGAAAAACATGGTTTGAAAAGCGCTTTGTGCTTTCTCTGACAAGAAGAATAAATAGCAGTTCTAACAGATAAGTAAGATATTTACGTTCTTTTCACAATGCAGCCACCAAATCAGTAACTGGAATGAAGTAGAGCAGAAAATATGGCCTTGAACATCACACATCATTAGATCCCAGTAACTTACACAGGTATGGAGTCTGCATAAAATAAAGATTTTATATAGGTGAATTTGTTGGTGTACCCCAACTTGTTGGTGTTACATCTTTGAATGAGACTTTTAAATTACATAAAGTTGGCCAAGAAATTCTTGGTGGCTCTGAAATATGTGCCAGAATAAAACCACAGTAAATCTGAATTTAAGAAGTTCTAGGAATTGTCTGAGTTTAAATAAATTGAAATAAAAATATATCTTTGTCAGGGGACTTTGCTGAAGCTGTTGAATACAAAGCTGTCAGTATGAAAAACAGCCAATAGGTAGTACCAAAAATATTTTGTGCAAATAATAGCTAAAATAAATATCAACATTATGCCAGAAAGGGTCAGAATTAGTCTAGACAGAAAGCCAGTTAACCAAATGAGCATTACATAACTATAGCAACAGAGCTACACAAACTTGCTACCCATTAAGACATCAATTTAGGTACAAATGGCCATTTCTTAACTGAGTACATACTTGCAAATCACTGCTACTGATAAACACAATTAATATTAGCCTGAAAAGAACTGAACATTTGAAGTAAAAAAGAGAAAATGGCCCTATTTGGCTTATTATATATTATTGGAAATAAAGGTGAATGCATTAGCCCTTTTCAAGTAGTCCTCTTCAATGATGTATGCAGGCTGAAAAAGCAACTAGTGACTCATAGCGGAGTTTTTTTCTAAATATTAGACAAGCAGTGTCAACTAATAACTCACATACTTGGACCAGGGTTGAACCTACATTTAGCACTTTTACAAGTCTCAAATTCACACATCAAACCTATCAATTCAGACTGGATAGTTTAAATGGATAGTGGATAGTCACATCCAAAAAAGAGTTCACGTCAAATCTGTGCATCTGTCCAGCTATTGATCAGGTGTTATGAAGCAGCACTTACCTGTCCTTGCCCCTACGCTGCTCCTTTTTTAGTGCTGCAATGGTTGGTGGCATTGTCTGGCAGTCACCTAAAGCAGTGCCCACAGAAGGCACCTTTTCCTGTGACTGCTGCCTACCGTGTCACCTCTTGTGTGGCATTGCCCTTGGTGTTGCTATTGCCTAGCAACACTGGCAGACCTGTCATCCCAGCTGCTGCAGGTGGCTTATTAAAAAGCTATCTCTGGGAACAGCACAACCCTGATCAGTGGCATACTGGGGACAACAACAGCCCATTGCCGGCCCAGGACCCCTCACACCATGATGCTGGGGCAATAGCATTGGGGGTTAGTGTTCCTTGGCTTGTGGGTACAGTGAAGCTGGGTACAGGGGGCTGAGAGGGAGACTAAGATGGCAGGGATTAAATGCGGGTGTTAAAAGCAGAAGCCCAACTGGCCCCAAAACAGTGGGGCCCACTGGGCATTGTCCAGAGTCTCAATTTGGCCAGTCCACCCCTGGTGCTGATTGTACTGACAAGTTGCCATGCTGTTACAAAAATGGCATGAGCCTTCAACCACACTTACCTACTCTAGTCTTTCTTTTCTCTGACCCTGTTTCAGCTGCAAGTTATTCACTCGCACCAGTGAACCAATGCTATTGCCTCCACTTCCTGTTCTGTGTGTTAAACGTGGTGCACTCAAAACAAATCATGTTTAAAGTGGACAAAAACCCATCCTGGAGTCTATGAGATTACCTCCCCCTGGAGTCTATGAGATCCATATTCAGGATGCCTTACTGTGTAAAACCCCCCAGGTCACCCAGTAAATTCACCTTCACTCCGATCCAATGATGCATGCACAAGCAGTGTCCGCTGCCTGCTTTAACTCTCAGGACCCGCCCCAGCACCAGGCATTTGTAAAGGGCCGGTGCAGGCATGCACCCTGTTAGAGGGCAGGGGGATGTGGCAATCAGCAAGCTTGGCGAGCATAGTTTGACAAAGCAGTGCAATTGAGTGCTCTGATCAGATGAGTGGCCGCTCATGTGCCATAGGACATGTGGGCAGCTTTGGTGACCTGAGGGGTTTCTCAGCTCACTGAGGGGCAACGCTTTGGGTTGCCCCGGGGTAAGGACCAAAACCCGGAATAGTCAAAATTGGTCCGCTTTAAGAGCACTGCATCTGTATATCCTGCCCACATCTAAGCTGTGATGCTTAATGCTGCACTCTGCTATGTTCTTTGACCATACCTAGTCCACAATCTAAGACCACGTGGTGTCCACTGTTCTGGGTCATACTAAAGAGTCTACAACCGGCCATCAAGGCAAATGAACTGTGGTATGGGGCATTAATAAGGAAGCAGATGTTAAGAAACAAGAAAGCAACTACAAAACATATATTTGCGCCTGTGATGAGGTCAGGGGGGTATTTCAGAGCATTTTTAGAGGACCAGATTTGGGGGGCATATGGCACTGTATTTTATAGGTGGTTAGGCCTAGTCTTACATCTGCAGCCACATTTATGCACAGATGTGACACATTTTCCAAATTCCAATTGCAAAATATTGTAACCAACTGTTTGCAAGGCTTTATTTACATAAATTCACTAGCCTCCTAAACTCTTTAAGTAGAATAGACTAGACCTTCGCATGCCAGAAACACATTTTTTAACATACAGATCTGTTCTTCTTACTTTTGTTTGTGTCTGCTGAACATTTTAAGGGATACAGCAGGCAAAGCAAATGTCAGACCACTGTGTCTGGCTAGGTTTGGCACTGTCCTAAACTATTTTCCATATTTAAATTGAAGAAGAAATGGCTGAGATATCAAGGCTTACAGGTACTGACCTTATGTTTTATCTTATGAAATATTTGGCCATGGCCCTTGGCTCTGTGATGCCGCATTATGGAAAGGGCCTATAAGAAGGCAATCTCATCACCCTGGCTGTTCTCCCTATCTCCCATTGTCCACAGTCTGATGATTCTGAGCTTTAGACCACCAGCTTAGCACTATTATTGGTGGTCTATGGCAAATGAATTCAGGGGGTGTGCCACTACTCTTTGCCATTCTACTTTTAGAAGCAGCTGCAGGCGGCAGCTGACAGGAAGGGAGAGGGCAGCCATGATGAGGTGAGCTGCTGAACATTTATGCACTTTGCCTACGGTCCCTTTAGCACACAATAACATGTGAAACGTATTCATATAGGGACATTTCAGGCAAAGGGTTAAATGAGCCTGCTTTCTGCTAGTCCCATGCTGCCTGCCAAAGGCTGCATATTTCATTCACCAGCACTTTGCATTCTCTGAAACACTTTAGAACATTTTTCTTTCTGCTAACTTATTTTTTTCGGGGTCCCTAATATGAATTGACTTCTAAAGGGACCCTCACATTGAAACATGCATGGATGAGGCGAAAATGGTAGAAAGTTCCATTGAAGAAATTTAGAAATATTAAGCAGGCTAAATGATGGGTGCATGAAAAATAACACCCCTGGCAGCCAGCATAGAGAAAGTAGGGTAATTTAACCCTTTGCCCTTTTTAGTTGTTAATTTCAAGCTTTACACTTTCATTAGCAATTACCTGAGCATCAGCTAAAGGATGTAGTTCGAAAACATGCATGCTATAGCGTGGTGAATTAGACAAATTATTTTTGCTGGGATATATGGGATAACTCTAGTTGTATGTTCTGGCCTCTGAAAAGCAAATAAAACAACCAAATTCTCCAAAGTGTAGATAAGCATAAGGTTTCACTTGTCTGCAAAATATCAATAAAATATCAAAAATATCAAGACATTGTCCTTACATACTCATCACTATTGAGAAATGTCATTAGTTTCTCCTCTAGACTTTCAAGACTCAAATAGAATTTGGGGAAATTATACAGCACAATATTCAAATTATTTTTCAGGGGCTATTAATCTCTTTTTCAAAGATTGTATGCAAGATAATACAGAGAATATTGAACATTTAAATGCCTGTTGGTATATGAAGGTCATTTCAATGATTTTACTAATGAGAAAAAGATGCTCAGTTAATATCATGTTACAAAGCTCAGCTATAGGGTATTTCAAATAATAATCAAGATAATAATAATATTTTTTATTTTTATAGCACCAACATATTCTGCAGTGCTTTACAATCAGAGAGTGTATGTGCAAACAGAGTAAAAAAAAGGTATTAATTGAAACAAAAGGAATGAGCTTACAATCCAGGAGGAGAAAATGTTAATTGAAATTCACATTCGTCAAAGTGACTGACTGCTCCCCCCAGTCTTCACCTTTTTTGTATAGTCTTAGCAAGACTCCAGGGTGGTCTTTCACTGATGAAGCATACTGATTTGGGTTGCCCCATTGTGTGAACCCTCCTGGATCATATATTCACGTAGCTGGTTGATCCCATGCTGCATTTGCGGGCCAGAACTGCATCAATGCTCATCTCTATCTGAGGCACATTCTTGCGCCAGGCATGTCCAAATTATTAATTCACACGGTGTTCATAACTTGTGACATTTAACAAAGTCGTAGTTGCAGGGTAATACAGTTTGTCTATTATAACAATATAAATAAAAAGCATCAAACGTTGGTTTCACAGTAATAAACAAAAACTGCAGCTGCAGCTGCACTTGTTTTGTTATGTCCCAAACAGGTAGTACTAAAACAGATTCTTCAATTAAGGGCCGTTTAGGCAGAATAAACACTCCCCTAATTGCTCCCGTCCATTTTCGTTACCTAAATATTGGCTTGACACATTCAAAAACCTTCCATGTTGGATATATTGGAAAAGGGAGGGGTCTCTGGTCACAGTCGTGAGGCTATCAGCTTTGTGCACATGGCCTGGTAATCGGGGCTCAGTTGCCGACCCTACAGGTTTACAAAAAAATATGCCCTTTGGCAAACACGGGGAGGCCGATTCATTAATAGCGCCAGGTAGCGACAGATGAGCGACAGTAGCGTTATTTTCACAGCGCACGCTAGTAATCACTGTGCTTGGCCGTTGTTCGGCTGTTGACAGCGACTCAGTCGGTGTGCAGTAATGTTGAATATTGGGTGAGGAGTCGCTGTTTGACAGGTTCCGCGCTGTATGGGAGCGCATGACAGCGAACGGCCATAGCGAACGGCTCCCAGCATATTCATTAACAAATCACGCTCAAAAAATTCTCGCGCTGTGAAATGCTTGTTTAAACCCCAGAGCGCTGGCGGCGATGAGTTAAAAGTAGTTTTTTAACCCCCAAACAACCATATTTTTGGAAAAAAAAAAACAAGTTTTTCAAAACATTTTGTAATATGAATACATTATTATCAGACCTGTAATATCAATTCTGCACAAATTTTTTTTTTTTTTTTTTTAGCTTAAAAAAAAATCTAACATTGCAGAAGTGGTCACAGAATTTTTGACATTAAAAAAAAAATTAATAGCAATTAATTATGAATATTTAAAGTTAGCTCCATTGAAATGCATTGGAGAGCGTCAGGTAGCGAGAGGTCATACCTGTCGCTGTTCAAGGTCGCTCGCTGGCGCTGTGGGGTGAGGCTGGAATTATGATGAATGATTCGCTATCTGGCGCTCTGTCAGTTGCTAAGCAGGATCGGCTTCATAAATGTGTGATTGCGGAGGGGAGCTGGCGTTCTCGTGGCGGTGCCCGTCATTACCGTTCGCTCACCATTCGCTACCTGGCGCTATCCCTTGTTAAATAAGGGCCTTAATCTCTGATAGGGTGCTAGAGTGAAGAGACGTGGGTACGTCACTCATCGAATGGAGAAACCCTACTGAGGATCCTCTTCAAGCAAGAAGATGATGGTACAAGATTGCAGCCCAGAGGGGACATTGGGAGAAGAGACAATGTAGAAGAGGACATACAAAATAATTGTTTTTTCTTTACTGTTAAACTGGTAAGAGACTGTTATACCTGTTCAAAGGTGCGAGGGTGGCAAGACTTCTGTTTGGAAAGCAGCAAGTGAGTTACCCCTTGCTAAATTAACAGCAACCAGCCAGCCGAACACTCAAAAGCATGGACCAGTGTTCTTTCAGGGATGATCACAGTATCTTGAAAGAGCACTGGATCTGTGCAGAAGGGCTTAGAGGCTGGCTTTGAGGGGGAGGGGGGGGCAAACTTTTTTTTAAGGTAAAAAAATGTATAAATTGTTTGGTTGAGTTGCAAACACCATCATGTTTATCAAGCATGGTGTACGATTACATGGTTATCCAGACAATGATCGTGGAGCACAATATGTGTCCCAGTTTTTTGTCTGAAAAGATCTCTCTCTTTAGCTTTTCACCTTGAATTTAACAAGCAGATTAAACAGACTTTGTAATGATAATCCACCCCTTTCATAAACCAAGAACAAAATAATTGGGTTTATCTACTACCAAGGGCTAACGAGGCATTCAACAACCACAACCATTTGTCAGCTGGAATTTCTTTTTTATTGTTTCTATGACCATCATCAGAAAATTGCCTTTTCCCAAGCCCCAGAGGTACCAAAGGCACAACTTATTAAAAGAATCTCATGACACACATCTTAAAATATAAACATCCATGCAGAAACCTCAGGCTTATCACCTGACATTCATAGTTTCTGATTTCGGCCATGGTGACCAGGTCTGGCTGTCGTATAAGGAGCTGGCCTTGAAATTTAACTCATGGTACATGACTGTATACTTTTTTTGTGAGAGACCTATGCATGACACTTACCTTTTCCTTGTGGTTTTCAATCTGAAGGGGGACCCAAAAATGGCTGCACTAAAAACACATGCACCTCATGTTGGAGGAAGTGTGGCTGCTGCGAATATGGACAGCCGTTTCTGTCTCCCTTTTAGATAAAGATCTATCAAAGTAGACCTACTAGACATTTTGTCATATGACTTATGGTATAACAAAATCAGCAAAAACAGAGTAGGTTACCAAAAAGGAGCATTGTTCTACTGTAAATCCCCCAGTGCATTCCAGTAGACAGATAAAATGCTAAATTAGATTGGCAATGTTGGTGGGTGACATAATAGGTAACATTTTATGATACTTTGAATTGATTACATTACAAAGAGCGTTATTGTGGTATCTCGATGAGATATGTGGACCACCAACATTAAAATTACGGGTGATATCATAACAATGTGTGCATAGTGACACAGATGTGCTATTGTAGTCATTTTACTTGGTTCATTTAAAAGGATTACTTTAGGACATTTTCAGTTTTTTTTAGTTTTTAAACATTTGTTTTGGGGAAAAAACATACAAAAGCTTTAAAAAAAATAGACAATACCAATACCAATAGTTTTTGTGTGTTACAAAACAACAAGCCAAACGACTGCACACTTATGCTTTAAGGGGAAAGTCTATGTTTATGGACGTTCCTGTCAAACTTCAGACACAAGACAGCCCACTAACTATTCACTCGCTCCTGCGCAACCCATCTCTCACCCACCTCAAGAGTGGACTTACCCTTTAAGTATCAATAAACTGAATAAAGCTATATGAATAAATGAATATGTTTGTCATTAGTTAAAGATGCCAGATTTGCCAGCCGTGTTCCCAAAACACTTCATGCATCTTGCCTCTTCCACATACTTACATAGAGCACCCAACATTTGCAGAGACTTTCCCAGTGCCAAGTCTGATTGGAAAGTTCCCAATGGCCATCCTTGTTATCTACCAAGTGTTCTGGCCAAAGCAGGATACAGTGTTGTTTCTGAGTTCTTCAGGAATCAGATGTATGTGGTTTGGAAGATAAACAGTCTCTTAGCATTATACAGACAGGGAGGGGAGCCAGAATAATTTTGTTTGTAATATAGGGCTAGAACAACATTGACAATGTTTTTCTATTTTTGTATGATGTGGATATTTAACAGTCTGACCACCAAAAACAGGATGACTGAAGAAAATTAATAGGAACATCATGGTTCATTCTCCTGTAGTAATAAACTAGAAATAAAACAGATCTTCTTTCCACCAAAGGTAAAATTAATTTTCAATGGAATCACAAAAATAGTAGCCTTATGCTCTGATGGCTGGGGATTTGGTCCACATCTCTTGCCCAGCATATAGAGAACAGACATTCAAAAAAGGGGTGACAAAAATTTTTTTTTATACCTATGGCTGGGTAGATGGGGTGCTTCCAACCCGCCTTGTTGAAGAGAGGAGGAGTAGCTTCCCATTGTCTGGGGCTGCACTGGTTGGTCCTTCACTGCCCCTGGAGCTAGAAAGCAGGCCATATGTTTGGAATTATGTAGTCATGCTGAACATTCTGGGAGGAGGTGATTACGTATTTTTGCTTTTATGCATGTTACAATATAATGATTAGGGGACCCAGCTGGGCCAGAACTGCATTGACTGTGTTTTATGATTGCATATTAACATGTCTGTCTGCTTCTTGCTAATATAAGCATGACCAACATTTTATAAAGATTTTATTAAGATTAAATAATAAGTACAACTGCTATTTTGATGGACTTCTTGGATAGTTGGAGCCAATTTAGCTCTGCAGGGTCAGTACAAGGGTATGGTGTGCTGGCATTCTATGTGTACAGGTTTTTTTATGTACATGGTGCTACAAAGCTGCATTGACCTGCAGGAATGGCAAGTAAGGCTGTATCTACTACCTGTAAAAGCGTTCACTTTAAAACCTCTAACTAGAAAAGGAAAGCAGTCAACACAAATTTACTGGCTATAAAGACATGTTAAATACTCTGCAAGTAACATACATTTTTTATTCTTAAAAAGCTATATATTTTCCTAAATATTTATAAAGCAAATCTCTGCTTATTGCTCCATAAAATAATAGTCTTTTGGTTTGGTGCCTCCAGGGCTTCAGCGTGAATGATCATGTGTTTTTTTCAAGCAAAGTGATAAATTGCTTTCAAAATAGAACTAAAATTTAGTTTGTCTGCTAGCACATAAAATATGGTCTGAGGACCACCTTTAAAATATATCTCTCAGGATTTTGTGCAATATAAAAAATGGGTTTCTTTGGGCTTGGGAGGCCATCAGAATGAAAATGCCAGCGAAGAGAGGACTTCACATCAATCTAAATTGTTACCAGAAAGATAAAGTTGTCACACGTATGTTTTATTTTGTAAAATTACACAATAATGTACTATCATATCTGCCAAGCCAAACTATACAGATTTTTGCTAAAAGTTGTCATTTAATATATGTTATAATGTTTTATTTTGTATCTACTAACTTAAAATACAATTATTAAAAAAAATGAATATATTTCAGACTGCTTTTTTTTCTCTAATCTCCAACTTCTGGTACACAGACACCTTTATCTTTTTAATATTCCCATTAGTTTAGAAGCAAAGCAAACAAGAAAAGGAGATAACAAAGATAAACAAAAGCGATAACAGATTGATGAGTAAGAAGATAGCAAGAGACAAAACAGTCAGGCTGATAAGACAAACAGTGGCGCAGTTTGAATTTTGTCATCCTAGTGTTGAATTCTAAGAAAATGGGCTTTTATTGCTTTGCTTGTACACCTCTCATTACAATAAATAATATTAGCCTGAGTTATATGTGAAACTGCTTAATTGTCTATAAAAATCAGTTTAAAAAGTTAGAATAGAAATATTTTGAAATGTTAGATATGATATAAGTAAAATTATGAAAGGCTGTTTCAATTTTGTTTAAACAGAATAAACAGTTACAAATTGTGTTGGACAAACTCCTATAAGTTGGGGTTTGGCAAGCTTGTCCAAACTTTGAACAAAAGTTCAGTTCGGGCACCAAACTTGACCCCAACCCGGGTTCGGGATTTCAATGGGAACCAGAACTTTGGGATGTGTGCAGCAGCAGGAATGCTTCAAACAGCTGTCCGCCCCCATGTGTGTGAACACTGGCAGCTTGCACTAGACATGCTGCTAGCTGCTAGTGTCCTTACTCAAGTGGGCGGCTATCTTTTTGAAGTGCCGGCCGTGGCCATTTTGACAGGAAGGACTGCTGACCACCTACCGGATTGCAATGCTCAGGTATGTTGTACAGCTGATTCCTGCTGCTGCACACTCTGCATTAGGTTAGGCTGGTTGATGAACTGGAGTCTGTGTTCGGGTGTGGGAATCCAAACTCGCAAAGTTCAGTAGGAACCCAACATTTGCCGTTTGGGTTCGCACAACACGAGTTACAAAGTCATAGCCAAATATATTGTTACAACCGGATGAAACTAATGAAGCGTGGACCCACTGGAACTGCGGAACTGTTGGTGAGTACCGCGTCAGGGAAGCGGGGTCTAAGGAGCCACCGGTTTTCACCAGAGCCCGCCGCGAAGCAGGTTGGTCTTGTGCGGCTGATGACTCCCAGGTCGCTACCCCCCAACGGCGGCACAGTTCCACAATTTGCCGAGGTATTGTACAGCAGAGATAAACAATGGTCACGGTGAGTAGCCAGATTCAGGGCAGGCAGCGAGGGTTCAGCAGCGAGTAGACAAGCCGTGGTCGGGACAGGCAGCAGAGGTTCACAGACGAAGGGACAGACCGAGGTCGGGACAGGCAGCGGAGGTTCGTGGTCAAAAAGGTAAGCCGAGGTCATACACGAAAAAGCCACAGATTTAACTACAGACAATCACGGAAACACACCGATAATCCGGCAAAGGGAGGAAGGGCTGGCCAGAATATAAAGGAAGTGATATTACCGGATTGGACGGCCGGACATCAATTAGAGATGCACAGGCCCTTTAAATTCCACAGTATTGCAGCGCGCGCCCCCTAGTGGCCGGGGACGTGCGCGCAGGAGAGGCAAGGAGGAAGAAGGAAGTGAGGGAGCTGCCCGCAGGCCCCGGCAGCCACGCCGGACGGAGGGCAGGACACCAGGTAAGCGAGGAGCGCTGCCAGGAAGGGACACAGCGCTCGGGCTAGGGGAGACCCGGCGGGGAAAGCCGCGGGGAGGAAGCGCGGCTCTCGCCCCGGGAGAGGGACGGCTGGAAGCACCATGAGGCGTCTCCGCAGCGCTAGCCCTAACAGTACCCCCCCCCTTAGGTCTCCCCCTCTTCTTAGGACCAAGGAAGTCCGAAATAAGGGTCCGATCAAGGATGTTTTCTTCCGGTTCCCAGGATCTCTCCTCAGGGCCGTAGCCCTCCCAATCCACCAAGAAATAGCGTCTTCCTCTGGAGATCTTCGAAGCAAGTATCTCTTTGACCGTAAAGGTATCTTCAGTACCTGCGACTGGCTTAGGTTCCAATAATTTGGGGGAAAAACGATTAACAGTCACCGGTTTGAGCAGAGAGACATGGAAGGAATTGGTTATGCGGAGAGAGGGTGGCAGATGCAGCTTGTAACAGGCAGGGTTGATACGTTGTTGGATCCTAAAAGGTCCCAAGAAGCGAGGTCCTAGTTTGTAACTGGGGATTTTAAAACGAATATACTTGGCCGAAAGCCATACCCTATCCCCCGGAGAGTATAAAGGAGGAGTCCTTCTCTTCTTATCAGCCTGGATTTTCATACGAGACACGGCTTGTTCCAGTGAATGCTGTGTTTCATGCCAGATGGAAGAAAACTGGTGCGAAAGGTCATCGACCGCAGGTACCGAGGAGGGCGTTAGTATAGGCAGAGGAGGAAGGAGATGACGACCATAGACTATAAAGAAAGGAGATTTTCCGGTGGATTCATGGTCCTTAAAGTTATAAGAAAACTCTGCCCAGGGCAGCAGGTCCACCCAGTCATCCTGGCGAGTGGAAACAAAATGGCGTAGATACAGCCCCAAAGTTTGATTTACCCTCTCCACTTGGCCATTGGATTGGGGATGATACGAGGAAGAAAAGTCCAATTTCACCTTTAATTGATTACAGAGAGCCCTCCAGAATTTCGATACGAATTGAACTCCCCTGTCGGAGACAATGTGGGTTGGGAGCCCATGTAGACGGAAGATGTGTTTAAGGAAATTCTTTGCCAATAGGGGAGCAGAAGGTAATCCAGGCAACGGAATGAAATGCGCCATCTTCGAAAATCGGTCCACCACTACCCAGATGACGGTATTGCCCTGTGAAGGCGGAAGATCAGTGATAAAATCCATGGCGATGTGAGACCAGGGGATGTCCGGAATGGGAAGTGGTTGGAGAAGACCTGCGGGACGTTGACGCGGGGTCTTGTTGCGCGCGCACGAGGTGCAGGCTTGTACGAATTCTGCGGCATCTTTTGCTAACGTGGGCCACCAGTAGTATCTGGAGATGATGGCGCAGGTCTTCTTGATTCCAGGGTGACCAGCAGTATGGGAGGCATGACCCCATTTTAGTATTAAAAGGCGACGAGAGACAGGTACGAAAGTCCTCCCCGGAGGACCTGATTCTAGAGCAGTGGGAGCAGAGTGAACCAGACGATCGGGTGGAATTATAAATTGTGGAGAAGAGACCTTATCCGAGACATCCGAGGAACGGGAGAGAGCGTCTGCCCTGATGTTTTTTGCAGCTGGACGGAAGTGGATCTGGAAATTAAAGCGTGCAAAGAAGAGTGACCAACGGGCCTGACGAGGGTTTAAGCGTTGTGCGGATTCCAGATAAGAGAGGTTCTTGTGGTCAGTAAAAATGGAAATTGGGAAGATAGATCCCTCGAGGAGATGTCTCCATTCTTCCAGCGCCAATTTGATGGCTAATAGCTCTCTATCTCCAATGGTGTAGTTCCTCTCGGCAGGAGAGAAGGTTTTAGAAAAGAATCCGCAAGTTCGAGTTTTGCCGGACGAGGATCGTTGCGTAAGTACTGCTCCAGCTCCGACGGAAGAGGCATCCACCTCAAGAGCGAAAGGACGAGACGGGTCAGGTCTGGAAAGTACCGGTGCCGAGCCGAAGGCCTTCTTTAATGCAAGAAAGGCTGCTTCAGCCTGCGGAGACCATGCCTTGGGATCGGCTCCTTTTTTGGTGAGGGCCACGATGGGGGCTACTGTCGTGGAAAAGTGTAAAATGAACTGGCGGTAATAGTTCGCGAACCCCAAGAATCGCTGGATTGCACGAAGACCGACTGGTCGAGGCCATTCAAGGACCGCCTTTAACTTGGCAGGATCCATCTGGAGACCTTGAGCAGAAACTATGTACCCCAAAAAAGGTAATGCGGTTTGATGAAAAAGGCATTTCTCGAGCTTAGCATAAAGATGGTGTTGCAGTAAACGAGACAAGACTTGTCTGACGTGCTGATGATGTTCTTCGATGGACGAGGAGAAGATGAGAATGTCGTCAAGATAAACCACAACACAGGTGTACAACAGGTCCCGAAAAATGTCGTTAACGAACTCCTGAAAAACTGCGGGGGCATTGCAGAGGCCGAAGGGCATAACGAGATACTCAAAATGACCGTCTCGCGTGTTGAAGGCCGTCTTCCATTCATCACCCTCTCGAATGCGGACTAAGTTATAAGCGCCTCTCAGATCCAATTTTGAAAAAATCTTAGCTCCGCGAAGACGATCGAAAAGTTCGGAGATCAAGGGCAATGGGTAACGGTTTTTTACCGTAATTTTATTGAGGCCCCGGTAATCGATGCAGGGCCGAAGAGACCCGTCCTTTTTCTGTACAAAGAAGAAGCCCGCTCCAGCTGGGGAAGAGGATTTCCTAATGAACCCCTTTTGTAAATTCTCCCGAATGTATTCCGACATTGCTTGGGTTTCAGGGACAGACAGCGGATAGATGCGTCCGCGAGGAGGAGTGGCGCCAGGTAGAAGATCAATCGGGCAATCGTAAGGGCGATGAGGCGGAAGTGACTCAGCTTGCCTCTTGCTAAATACGACGGAAAAAGACCGATAAACTTCAGGTAGACCCGGTAATGGAGTCGTGGGAGCTGTACTTTGGACTGGCAAAGACGTAAGACAGTTCTTAACACATGTTGCGCCCCAGGACTTGATGTCCCCAGTGGACCAATCCAAGGTAGGGTTATGGTGCTGGAGCCAGGGAAGCCCCAAGAGAAGCGGCGAGGTACAGTGGGGTAATACGAAAAATTCCAGAAATTCCTGATGGAAGAGGCCGATCTTCAGAAGTAGAGGTTTGGTGCGGTAGCGCACCATGCAGTTCAATCTGTCCCCATTAACGGCCGCGACAAATAGTGGCTTGGCCAGACGGTAGACAGCTATATCATACTTAGTGACCAAGGAGGACTCGATGAAGTTGCCCGCCGAACCAGAGTCCAAGAAGGCCGGTAAGTTCAGGACGGAAGTGGAGCCCAAGTGAAGTTGTGCCGGCACAGTGAACCTAGGAGAGGAAGCACAGACACCCAGAGACGCCTCTCCAAACGATTCTAGGTGCGCCCGTTTCCCTGGCGTGGTGGGCGGATTGGGCAATTTTTCAAAAAATGTTCTGGGCTGGCGCAGTATAGACAAAGTCTTTCGAGTCTCCGGCGCGACCTTTCCTGGGGAGTCAAGCGAGTATGGTCCACTTGCATGACTTCTTCAGACGGAGACGAAAGCGTAGACTGAGGGTTCTGAAACGTAGGGGCCAAACGGAATGCCCTCTTGGCACGCAGAGAATCTTGGCGGAATTCATCACGCCTCTCTGTAAAACGAATGTCTATACGGGTGGCAAGTTGGATTAGTTCAGACAGAGAAGTAGGGAGATCCCGGGCCGCAAGAACATCCTTGACCCTACTAGAGAGACCCTTCTTAAAGCAGGCACAGAGAGCCTCATTGTTCCAAGCTAGCTCGGCTGCCAAAGTTCGGAAGCGAATGGCATATTCTCCCACCGACAGATCACCTTGAACCAGATTCAATAAGGCAGATTCGGCTGAAGACGCCCGGGCAGGTTCCTCAAAAACCTGGCGAAACTGATCCACAAAAGTTTGAACCATGAGGGTAACGGGGTCGTTGCGGTCCCACAATGGGGTAGCCCAGGCTAAGGCCTTCCCAGAGAGCAGGCTGATAATAAAGGCCACCTTGGAGCGCTCAGTAGGGAATTGGTCAGCCAATAGCTCCAGGTGCAGGGAACATTGGGCAAGAAAGCCACGGCAAAGTCTTGCGTCTCCTTCAAATTTAGCTGGCAGGGAGAGACGAATCCTCGCGGAGGAAGCCACCGGAAGCTGTGGTGGAACAGCCGGAGCAGGCGGTGGCGTCTGCGGTTGCTGCATAGACAGAAGTTGCTGCATCATGGCCGTAAGTTGATTGATCTGCCGTGACTGCATGGCGACTAGTGCAGGTAGTTCAGAGACGTCTGGCAATGGCACCTCGGCGGGATCCATGGCCGGATTATACTGTTACAACCGGATGAAACTAATGAAGCGTGGACCCACTGGAACTGCGGAACTGTTGGTGAGTACCGCGTCAGGGAAGCGGGGTCTAAGGAGCCACCGGTTTTCACCAGAGCCCGCCGCGAAGCAGGTTGGTCTTGTGCGGCTGATGACTCCCAGGTCGCTACCCCCCAACGGCGGCACAGTTCCACAATTTGCCGAGGTATTGTACAGCAGAGATAAACGATGGTCACGGTGAGTAGCCAGATTCAGGGCAGGCAGCGAGGGTTCAGCAGCGAGTAGACAAGCCGTGGTCGGGACAGGCAGCGGAGGTTCACAGACGAAGGGACAGACCGAGGTCGGGACAGGCAGCGGAGGTTCGTGGTCAAAAAGGTAAGCCGAGGTCATACACGAAAAAGCCACAGATTTAACTACAGACAATCACGGAAACACACCGATAATCCGGCAAAGGGAGGAAGGGCTGGCCAGAATATAAAGGAAGTGATATTACCGGATTGGACGGCCGGACATCAATTAGAGATGCACAGGCCCTTTAAATTCCACAGTATTGCAGCGCGCGCCCCCTAGTGGCCGGGGACGTGCGCGCAGGAGAGGCAAGGAGGAAGAAGGAAGTGAGGGAGCTGCCCGCAGGCCCCGGCAGCCACGCCGGACGGAGGGCAGGACACCAGGTAAGCGAGGAGCGCTGCCAGGAAGGGACACAGCGCTCGGGCTAGGGGAGACCCGGCGGGGAAAGCCGCGGGGAGGAAGCGCGGCTCTCGCCCCGGGAGAGGGACGGCTGGAAGCACCATGAGGCGTCTCCGCAGCGCTAGCCCTAACATATATTGATTTAAGGCAATCCTGAATAATGTATTCTGGGTATCTAGGCTAAGAGCATGTCTTCCTCTGTACATAAGCACCACTTAACCCAGGGCTAGGTCCCCTCAGGATATTTTAGGCTTGGAACTATGACCACACCTTGTTATATTTTTCTAAAAGTATATAGCTTTATTAAATAATTTTAAAACATTTTAGTTCATACAAACAACATCATTAGTGTTGTAATACAGTACTGTCATACTATGATTGAGACTCTTATACATGTATGTATCTGTGTTCCATCATCTCCTCTGGAGGCATAAGGGCAGACATGTAACATGTTTCGCCTAGTTTGGCTTCCTAAATGCCCTGTACATATGACAGACAAACATTTCTGTTAGCATAATTAAAAACAGAAAAAGGGGGGGAGGCCCTGAGACAGCTACTCATGGGGAATCCATTGAGGGTCTATAAACAGTAGTTTGACAGCTTGATTAATGAAGCTTGGTCGGGGGGTGTTATAAATCGGAGTACACAGGATTTCTTGATGGTGGAGTGGCCTGTTGTGGCCACTTTCTACCTTTTGCCAAAGATACACAAAAACCCCCGTTGCCCCCCGGGTAGACCTATTGTGGCGGGCATCGGGGGTCTGACTGAAAAAGCCTACATCTATGTTGATCGGCATTTACAACCTTTTGTTACATCACTCAGCTCCTATGTACGAGACTCCATGGATTTGCTGAATTGTTTGAACACTTTGTGGGTCCCCGATGATGTTGTGTTGGCCACTATGGATGTTGAGGCCCTCTACACCAGCATATCGCATGTGCATGCCACCCACACGTGCCGGTACTTTCTCGATATGAGTGGACAGAACTCTCCCACACCACAGGAATTTATTTTGACTTTATTAGAGTTTGTACTCACGCACAATTTCTTTACTTTTGATGGTGATTTTTACTGTCAGATCTGTGGTGTCGCCAAGGGCCCCCTCGGTGGCCAACCTCTTTCTAGGTTGGTGGGAGAGGGAAGTTGTTTTCCACGAGGACAACCTGAGATTTTGCCGGCACGTGTTGGGGTGTCATCGCTACAATGATGACGTGCTGGCAAGCAGTGACAGGTTCTGTCCCCCCTGATACACTAAACCTGTCACCCCTGGATTTTATTGCCAGCAGAAGAGAATAAACCACAAGCTTGGCGGGAATTTGATTCAATAAGTGTATAAGTGACCCCTCCTCTCATTAGTAGACGTGTTTATATGGATTGTTAATATTACAATAATACAATAATAATATTTGCGATAGTGCTTTAAGTTGTGAGCTTGCTTTCTCATGTTGGAAGCTTGTCAGTTCAGCTGGTGGGTGGTGGGTTCCACACTTCAACACAGGTTTGTTTGTTTTTTTAATTCTGTGCGCCTGATAAGGATTTCAGTGAGTAATAAACATTTCTACAAGTGTGAAGTTCTAAACATTTCTGCAAGTAAATTTAGTATTTACTAAAGTTTGGGGAATTGTCCACATCAGATAACCACAAAAGCTTTCTTTTTGATGACGCTGGGCACAGTTTTCTGAAAGCAATCTCTTGATGAATTGTTTGGTTGCACAAAAAAGAATAAAAAAGCAGACTCAAAGTCATATTTTCCTAAGAAAAAAACAAGTTAAATCTGAAACCGCAAGGTCCTGACCTGGAGATGAAACAGTGGGTGTGACAACAGTGATGTAATGTAAGCACACTGTGTGCTTTACATATATCTTATTATTTCTGTGGGTGAAAGATACTGCAGGCTAACAGCGCCTCCAGTCTGCCAGCACATAGTGTGACTGGAGAGGAGGGAGAAGGGCGGAGCTGCATATCTGAAGAGAAAGGCGGCCAATCAGGATGTCTGGGGAGGGATTAGGGGGTGTTTCCATTCTCAGACCACTGATGGTTGATTGAAGGACCAGGTCAGCGGGGTGCAAACTGAAGGCTGAATGAGGAAGTTATTTCCTCACTAAGTAGATGGACATAGCAGGAAGGAGAGTGCTGGAGGGACTCAATGTAAGGTAAGCCACTGATATTTATTTGCACACCTTGCATTTTCTTAATCAAAACAACCATTTACATTTGAAATACTCCCCACAAACCATATATTTCCTGAAAGTACACACAGTACACAGTGAGCGCATCTTTATGGAAGTAATCCATTAATTCATTCTTTGGCTGCAAGTGGTTTCCCTAAAAAAAGACTAAAAAGGAGAATTAATAGTAAATTTTCCCAAAAAAAGAATATGCAAACAAGAGAAAACAAGTTAAATCTGAAAAATCAAGGTCCCCCGAACAGAACAATATTCAACATGCATAGCTACTTTCAAGGGTAGGGTTGGCAAACACCCCAAAGTAAAGCAAGCAATTTTATTTAAACATTTCAGCTCTGCAGACAACTTGTGTACCTTGTGCTTTTTTAACCAGGACAACCCTTTATGTTTGAAATACCCCCACAATCCATATATTCCATGAAAGTACACACATTAGGCTTTCTAGGAGTACCTAGCTTGTTGTAGTGGGCTTGAAGAATGATTTGGCTGTCTTTGGTTGTCACATTTTTATTTAATGTTTTTATTTTTTTTAAGAAAACCATACTGCGTCTAAAATCCCAATTCATTGCAATTACATAGGTATTTCATTTTTTATTTTAAGGGCCTACTTCAAAAACTAAAACAAACATTTCTAGAGAATTCTTTCACCCAAAAAAATACAGTAAACACAAAAAAAATACAAACAAGACATTTCATATTAAAGCTCAACTCTGCAGAAAAAGAACAATATATTAGCCAGACTGGCAGTTAAAAGATTAATAACCTCGAAGGTTAACTGTGGTCCCTGAATTTTTGCATGTAAGAAAAAAAAAGAAATGAGAATAATCGCTTGGGATTTAGCTTGTGCTTAAATTCTCCCCAGAAAAAACGTACTCAAAAAAGGTGCCTGCTGAATCTCACAAGTGCCCAAAGTAAGTTTTTCTCTCCAAAATGCAAGACATTATTCAAATAGAACGTGTCCAAAGGCGGGCAACGAAAATGGTGGAAGGACTTAAACTTAAAACTTATCAGGAGAGACTTAATTTGTACAGTCTGGAGGAAAGAAGGGAGAGGGGGGACATGATTGAGACCTTTAAATATGTGAAAGGATTGAATAAGGTTCAGGAGGGAAGTGTTTTTAAAAAGAAGCTTAATGATAGAACAAGGGGGCACAACCTGAAGCTAGTCGGGGGAAGATCAGGAGCAATGTTAGAAAATATTATTTCACAGAAAGAGTAGTAGATGCTTGGAACAAACTTCCAGCAGAGGTAGTTGAAAAATCAACAGTCACTGAATTTAAACATGCCTGGGATAAGCACACATCTATCCTAAGATAAAGAGTACATACAGTATACACATAAGGGCAGACTAGATGGACCGTATGGTCTCCTTCTGCCATCAACCTTCTATGTTTCTACGAATGCGATGTTGCGCGGTGATAAATCAACCCTGTATCAACCCTTCTATCCCATTTCGAGATTTGCCCTGTTAGCTTTCCAGTAGATATATGTATGTCTTCTGGTTGATGGTTTTGTCTAAGCATTAGGTCGATTTGGGCCTCTAGTATTATTATTTTGTCATAATTTTATTTTTTAGAGGCCCAGAAAATTGAAATATCTTTCTCGCTGTGAATAGTAATAAGCTTTGAGCCAACAAATGTGTGATTTCAATTGTTTAGGAGGATGTATGCAGTGTCATTGGGTATATCAATATATAATTCGGGTTGAACACAAGGTAATTGTATTCCCCAATAATCATATTTTTCCTCACTCTCACCAGAATAGAATGGTTGTGTATTTCCTGCACCACCAAGAATTGGTAGGGGGAGATTCAACCTTATAGTCGGTGGTTAAATAGAATCTAATTAGATAAGTATCTCATTATTTGGCTTAGCTCTAGTGGGGGTGGAGAGTAGCAATGTCTAGAGAATTCAGCCTAAAAAGAAGGCTTCAATGTTTTCTTCTTCGGTCCTTTTCCCATTGAGTATACTAGTAATACCAATAATAATAATGGTGTAAGGGCCAGCAGAAAAAGCCCTTGATATGTGGATGCATTAATGTCTTCTCTGTTTAAGAAGCACAGCTGTGAGATTATACTAGTAATCTATGATTTAATAAACCATCCAATTATTTGATTATCATGTTGTATTAGAACATACTGGAACTTGTGATTTGCCAAGGCCCATTAAGAAAAGGAGCAGGGAGTTATTCTGCATAAATCCTGTTTTGATAAGGTTACCTGAAATATTTATTTTTGTATTTTTTTTTCAAAAAAAGAAGGTCTTGGGGTTGGGGCAAGAATTAAGTATAACCCTTTAAATGCCAAGCATGTAGTTTCTACGTGCTTGCTTCCACTCCACTTAAGTGCCAAGCACGTAGAAACTACGTGCTTGGCATTTACCCCAAACAGTTAAACAATAGTAAAAAAAAAACACTTACCTCTGTTATCGTTGCGAAGCTGAGGGTCTCCTCTTCCTGGGGGGGGCATCCGATCCGATCCGGTCGCCCCCCCCCGTTTTAACCGCACTGACAGTGCTATTAAAAAAAAAAAAATAAACAGCCACTGACTCATCTCCTCGCCCGAGCCCTCTGCGCCGTCTTCTCTTCACCAGGGGGGGGGGGGGCGATCCCCCCCTGGGCTCCGCAGGCTTCGGGTGAGGACCCTCTTCCGGGTCCTCACCGCTTGTAATGGCGGCGATGGCCGCCGCCTCTTGTGGGAGGCGGCGGCCCCGCCTTTTGTGGGAGGAGCGGGATGACATCCCGCTCCTCCTATACCCTGACCGAGCACCGGCATCTGTCAGATGCCGGTGGTGATCGGCGCAGAGCGGGTGAGAGGAGAGGAGGCTACGATCGGAGCCTCCTCTCATCCGCCCTGCACCGATAACTATCGGCATCTGACAGATGTCGGAGCTGAGAGAGCGGCGCGGGACAGCGACGTGGGACCCAGGATCAGAGGTGAGTATAGTTAAAAAAATAAATAAATGTCATTTTTTCCATTCTGTGTCTGTGTGATTATTTTTTACTTTTAACCCCTTGTGAACTGGTAAGGGGTCCATGACCCCTATACCAGTTCATAAGGCTGGGGGGATGGCAAGTCACCTGCGCTAGCGGGTGACTTGCCATTAACCCCTGGCACCCCCATTACCTGCCTCCCCAAAGGCCAGGGGGGGGCAGAAGAGCCCGGGCCCACGGGCTATGCAGGCTTTGTAGCCTGCAGGGCCAGGGGCCACAAAAGCTGGCCCCTGTGCCCTGTTTCTACAAGCCCTGCATAGCTGGTCCCAGGCTGGTTACTTCGGGTAAGGGGGACCCCATGTCGTTTTTTTTTTATTTTTAAGGGTTTTTAACCCTTAAAAAAAAAAAAAAAAATGGGGTCCCCCCCCATGTGTACTTTCAGGGAATATATGGTTTATGGGGGATATTCCAAATGTAAAGGGTTGTTTTGGTTGAAATATCGCAAGGTGCGCACTTTGTCTGCAGAGCTGAAATTTTCAAGTAAAATCACTGTTACGCACATGCTTTACTTTGGGGTGTTTGGCAACTCTTCCCTTGACAGTAGCTATGCATGTTGGGTATCGTTCTGTTCGGGGTATGTTGCTTTTTCAGATTAAACTTGGCTTTGATTCTACTTTTTTATCCTTTTTTTAGGGAAACTCTTTGCAACCAAAGAATACATTGAGGGATTACTTCCAGAAAACTATGGCCACATCAACAAGCCTGGTACACCTAGAAAGCCTGAGGTGTGTACTTCCAGAGAATATATAGTTTGTTGGGGGTATTTCAAATGTAAAGGGTTGTTTTTCTGGAAAAACTGCAAGGTGCGCATATTGCATAGCATAGTTGTATTTTATCTGAAAATCCCCTAAAGCGCTATTTCAGTTTGGGGGAGTCTCCTGGGCAGGAAAGGGTGTCTACCAATACATATGTGGTACCGCTGTGACCGGGAGAAATTGGTATTTCACACGCAATAAGATTTTATTGACAAACTTACATTTTTTATTACAAAAAAAACTACAAATTGTAAAAAATTATTTTTTTTCACATATTTCACCCAAAAATATTGAGAATACACCTAAAAAATTACAAACAAGACATTTCATGTTAAAGCCCAGACTCTGCTGAGAAAAAACAATATATAATTTTCCTGGGAAATCCTTTCAAAAATTACATTTAAACATGGGGAGCGCAAAATAGTGCAAAACGGTCTGGCACCAAGGGTGACGAAAACTCCAGGTAGGCTGGCAGCGAAAGGGATAAAGTTAACTAGGGGTAACTATGACATGTTTATTCTTGTGTATAATTTAAACTATGAGAATAACATCCCATGAATTTAATTGTTGAAAAGTGGAACTATCAGGCACTTTCCTTTTGGAGGATGTCCACAGGAGTCTCTGGGTGGTTAGCATAACAGGTGTTAGAATCTTGAGGCCCCTAAGCCTGCTTCGTCTAGTTTCTGTTTTTTCTGACCCCAGTCAGATTCTAATCTTCTAGAGTAATATTTCTTATGTTCTTTGCTCTACTTTCCACTTTTAAAATACCCTTAATGATATTACCACAAACTCAACCACAGACTGAAATCCTGAGCAGTAAAAATCACGCTTCACTCAATGCACCCGGGCCATCTGTTTTTCCAACCTCCATCGCGTCTCTGCTTTCGAGTTCCCTACTCAAACATCACAAGTCATAAATGAAGCTTTTTTCCCTCTGGCGATTCAGCAGCTAAATACTGAGGATCTGGTACTGTAATGCAATAACTGTGGACCTAGACCAGTCTCCACTTAAGATTCTCATGCTCTTGTTTCCTGATATCATAAGCAATCTCTTTACATCTTTTGTATATTATGTTAATTTTATACCTGAAATATCTTCACACACAAATTGAGTCATTCAAGAAGGCAAATACATGACACTCCCACTAGATCTACTCATCCTGAGCTGCAGAAGAGGGGGTACAGTGCACAGGGCAAATAGAATCCCTAGACCAATTACAAGAAAAGTTAAAGACACATCACTATTCCATCCACCTCCAAATGCCGGTACAAGTCAATGTTTCAGGGTCTCAGATGGCAACATGCCAACTCTAATACATTCTAAGAAACAGACATATATGATACCAGTATGTGAACAAAAGCATTATGTTTGAGCTGAGATCCTTCCTGTGTCCCGTATAGGCAGCCAGCTTACATTGATAGGTAAGTATCTTTGTTTGGGGGGTTCAGGCAGAGGACTTATGGGGGGTAGACAGTACTGTCTTTGGGGCTGTGATGTAGAGAGGGCCTCCTGCTTACATTGCTTGGTGCATCCGTAGGCTAACTTTTTTGGGTTGAAGAGGAAATGAAACATGAAGGACTCACAGAGAAAACTTGAGGGCTTCAGGGCCATCACCTGCTCACCACTGCACCAAAATGTTTGTGGAGATGACACCAGTCTCATAGTGATCCCTCCAGGCTTCATTCAACCTGTTCTCTACCATAGTCAAGCAGGCTCAGCACCCTGGGACCAAACAGAATGTGAGGGGTAGGCTGTAGGGGGCATAGGAACTACAATCTGTTGGGTATTGGGGTGTGGATAGCACTGTCTTTTTTAGATTAAAGTTTGAAGGAAGTATCGAGGGCTTAAAGATAGTTTTGTGAGTTCAGGGGGCACTATCCTGCAGTCTTGTAAAGGATGCTTTTCAACCTAAGGCTGGCCCTGCAGATTATGCCCATAGTAGACCATAAATCAACTTGCCCATGGATAGCACAGCAGAAAAGTGACTAAAAACAATGTTACAAGAGAGAAAGACCATATGGTCAATCTTTACAAAAAGCTTGCTAGGAAACAGGTTAGGTGGCCAAAACATATGGATTACAGGAAGATATTAGTACATTTTCAATCAAAAAAGGGGTGGGGGGCAAAGATGGCTATGCCAATTTAAATCCTACACTGAGCTCAACAGAAATGTTTACATGGCATTGAACTAAGAACATTCTTACAGAGCTATTTCTAGGCACTTGGTAGGTGTAGGAAATGTATGTTAAAAGAGGATTTTCCTTTTGAGCAACTATTACATTTCCTATAGGCTGCAAAATGAAACTAGGCTGTTAAAATATGCTCTGCAATTTACTGCGGGAATTAGGAAGAGGTTATTTGTAGTCATGGCTTCTCAGATTGCCTTATCTATTGAACATCAGGTGACATGTAATGAAAATTGATGGAAAAGAAGAGTGTTTGTCTAAAAAAGCTATACTGAAATCTTAATTCCCATTGCCAGTTTGCAGTGTGGAAAACAATATATAACTAGTCTCCAAAAAAAACAAAAGACCAATATAAGAATTCAAAGTCATGAAGACAAATAAAATGAGATTATTAGCTACGCTGCAATGAACAAACAATCATCTGCAATGATCAATATTTGACAATTGAACAATGTAACATCTTTTTACAGGTCACCGAAAGAGATAGGAGTTACAATTCTAAATTACAAAGAAAGAGTTTCTTGGACTAACAATATAACCTGTCTCTTTATATATTTCACTTGTGATACTTCCTGTGGAAGTGAAAAGTAGTCACTTGTCTGTGTATGCTTAAAAAAATTGCATTTTTTTATTAAAGTGGAGAGTGTAAAGCCGAGTAAAGCAGATTCTAAAGATATTACTCTGAAATTATATGCATAAAAAGGTAGCCACAAAAATATATAGATATTTCAGCATTTCATTAGATCGGTTGCAGTGGAATAACTTCTGTGAATTATTCATTCAGATGTTGTACATTTTTTTCAATATAGTTGATGTCTATAGAAATGACATTTTGGGGGGTACTTCCACTAGATGAAGCACTTTTTTGCCAATAGGGCCTTTAGCCCCTGACTTTCCTTAAAGAAAATTTCAATAATGGAAAATCACAAAAGACAGTATTAAAATGCACCAACAGCTTAAAAATAGTATCTACCCTAGGGGGTCCCCGTGCTACAGCCCCCCCCCCCCCCCCGATGTGTGAAGCTTGATGACAAAATTAAATAAAATACCTTTGCTGTTTTTCAGAAAAACAGCTTTTTATGGAGTAATGGCCGTTTGTAGCTTCTGCCAGTGGTCGACAAACTGGAAACCCTGCAGTGTATAGCAGCGTAAACACATAAACAAGCTTCATGCATGGAGTCCGCAAGATCTTCAAAGACGGCACTTGGAAGGGGGGAAGCTGCATACACACAACCTCCATGTGCGGCATTGACAGATTGTCGGCAAAATGACGCCCACCCATGGAGGCTGTGGTATGGAGACTCATTGGCCTTGCCAGTCTTGACAGCTTGTCTTGCATACAGGTCGTCTTTATCATAACATTTGACATAATATTTTACATTGCAGTATCGTGCATGGTACAGATACTGGGTGCATGTGCATAGCACCAGGCGCAGAATTTTCTCTTCAGCACCCTAGAGGACCATGCGATGTGTACACCCCTCATGACTATGCTCTGTAATTGGGGAGCGGTTGTGGGGCAGAGGACAGCACTTATATAGAAGAAGGTAAACTTAAGCCATATTAAAAAGTGGTCTAAGTTAAACATTTATTTTTTGTACTTTTTATTCACTTTACAACCATTTGTCTGGTTTAAAAATAAGGGATTCACCCTCAAAAACACCCTGCACAACTATTTTTTACAATAAATATATCAATAAATATATAGAGCCTGATTTACGAACAGCTTTTTCAGCATTTGCAGGTATTTGAGGGTATCCGCCATGTTTTTCACATTAACAAATAAAAATATGCTCTGTTCGCCCCTGTATTTACTTCTAAATCTCCTTAGTTGGTCGAAGTTCAGCAAACACTTGAGCAGTTCTTCAGATACTTCCAACAAACCCTGAATCAGTGTTTTTTTTTCAAGTTTCTTCAAATCATTTTTGCATTTGTACCGGATATTTTAAGCTTGAACATTAACAATTTAACTAGTATTTGCTGAACAACTAATACAACTGTCTATTTTCATTTCCAATAATAACAACCAAGACACTCCTCACACATAGATTTTGAGACTGGCACCATGCTGTCATAAGCTGTAAAAGTGTGTTTTCAGCTAGCTTTCTTTGACTTTCCTAACTAAATCTGCAACAGCAGTTCACCAGCTTCCGCCAAACCATTTTTCAATGTAAATACCACTCATCCAGTCACAGCCAAATCCCAGAAAAATTCCAGCAGATAGTCAGTTTTTTCATGGAAGGGGTGGAGGGCCCCCTGTACACCGCATCTGTTGGGTATATGTATCCTGTTACTACACTGTTTCCCTGCTCTGAAAAAGGTGCGAGTACAATACAATCAGCATTGTGCCTCGACAAGGGAAAAGATCCTACCTCAAACAGATTTATAATCATACTGAAGTCGTGATGGCAGCCCTCACCTAGTAACACAGCACCATTTTCATTACCTTCTTTAATTTTGGATCAACATAGACCCCCACTGCTCTGTCTCACTCCAAGCTTACCCAGCCCGAGATAGTTGCTTTTCCCCATTGCACAAAATTGGACACTGGCCTGGGTTTACAGATTATTCTTATGTTGCATTCATCACTGAAATTAACACAATGTTTAGCCTTGTGATTTTGGATACTTGGCTGATCTGATACAATATATTTATTGATATATTTATTGTTTAACGTTGGGGTGCAGTGTGTTTTTGGACAGGGAATCCCTTGTTTAAAATATTGCCTCTTGTGATTTTGTGTCTGCGTTAATATGGCACAATAAATGTAACATTTTGTAATATATTGTTGTGCTGTTGGTCGTATGTTGTTTCCCCTACAGCACAACACACTTTCTAAACAGAGAATAGTGGAACTCAAGATAAAATGAACTGTCATTTTATCTTGAGTTCCACAAAGCTTAGAAAGTCCACTTTAGATGGCATTTTTGAAAGTGTATATTTGTGTGCCAAAATGATATCCTCCAGGTGTTGAGCTGTTTTCTTGCATTTTTTTCCTGCATTTTTTATGGAAGAACTTTTCACTTCCAACCAATCTTTCCAATCTTTTGCTATTGACAACTGTATAACATGTCTGTCCACCAAGATCTACAAGAAGAGAGATGTGCCCCTGTACACACAGAACACTGCTGCTAAAATTAGAGCTCTCACTCTCGCTTACACATGTCCAGCAGCAGTTTTCTGCACGCATTCTTTCACGTCTCTCTTTTTATAGATCTTGGTGTACAGATTTTGTCTATAGTTGCCAATAGCAACAGATTGCAAATAGTTAAAACTTCTTCCATAAAACACACCTAATAGCATGAGAAATACCAGATAAGTGTAGAATATCCAAAATGATATAAAAAAAAGCACATCAATAAGTTGTGTATACCTTTTCTTTGAAAATGTATGATATTTTCTATGTTTTACATTCATGATGCTCTTACACATTCAACTTCATAAAGCAAAAGACATGAAATGATATATTACCTTATTTTTTATCTGCTTTATACACTCTCATAGAAACATAGAAGGTTGACAGCAGAAGGAGACCATACGGTCCATCTAGTCTGCTCTTATGTAACTATGTGCTCTTTATCTTAAGATAGATGTGTGCTTATCCCAGGCATGTTTAAATTCACTAACTGACGATTTTTCAACTACCTTTGCCAGAAGTTTGTTCCAAGCATCTACTACTCTTTCTGTAAAATAATATTTTCTAACATTGCTCCTGATCATCCTTCTGACCAGCTTCAGGTTCTGCCCCCTTGTTCTATAATTAAGTTTCTTCTTAAAAACACTTCCCTTCTGAACCTTATTCAATCCTTTCACATATTTAAAAGTATCAATCTTTTCCCCCCTCTCCCTTCTTTCCTCCAGACTGTACAAATTAAGTTCTTTCAGTCTTTCCTGATTTGAGTTTAAGTCCTTCTACCATTTTTGTTGCCCACCTATAGACCCGGCTAACACAGTGCTGCCCATACGGTGCTCAGAGCAGGGATTCCTTCTACCCAAGTGCATGATTTTCCACAGTTTTGACCATCAATCCAGTAAAGCTAAATTATTATCCACGTTGCAGACATCTCCAGAAGTGTCCACCCTATTACTAACCTTTGTATCATCAGCAAACAGGCAAACTAGGACAGAGCCTTGCGGCACACCACTTGTAACTTGCCTTTGTTCAGATTGCACACCATTAACAACACTCTGATACTGATCCTTCAGCCAACTGGAAATCCACTGAACTATCCAGGGATTGAGTCCTACCTTCAATAACTTATCTATGAGCTCTTTATGTGGTAAATAAGAAACCCAAAAACAAAAAGACAAGGAATTCCATACAAGGTGATCACTCCCCTGTATTATCTAAACACTATTTTATTAAATGGCAAGAATCATGATAAAAACATACACACATACAGATAAGAGAAGATACACTACCGCCATGCACAGATGCCCAGTGGTAACTACGCTGCCCCCGCGTGCTCCGCCATGCACCCACAGCATGATGGAGCGCCCTGGGGCAGTGTAGTGACCACTGGGCATCTGTGCATAGCGGTAGCGTATCTTCTCTTATCTTGATGTGTGATGTACATGTATTATATATATAAACATTTTTTGCAAGCCTTTAGTCCCTGCCGGTATACTTTCAAAATCCTAGTCCATTCCTGCTGCTAGAGTTAATTTGATTCATTTCTTTTGCACCTATCACTTGGATGTATATTTGTAGTTTTGTAATTCCTTATTTTTTGCACTGATATTGATATATATATTGTATTTTGTGGTTTAGCACTAGTCACTTTAGCTTGGTTGATGACCAGGTTTTTTTTTAGATGAATTGCACTTTCATATATTAATTGTTATTTGTATTCACGTAAATATTGCATTTATCAGTTAGGGGGCAGCAGAGGCCAGCTTGCATCTGCACTCACAGTTATCTGAATTATATTGATATCTTTATATCTCTGCCTGCACTTGTACCATTTTGATTGTACATTGTTTCAGATGAAATTATTTAGTGATTGTACATTTGTATATAGTTTGGAATATATTGTTAAAAAAACTTTTTAGCCCGGTGGTCTTGTTGTTTTAAAAGTCTTGTGTATCTGTGTTGTGTGTATGTTTTTATCATGATTCTTGCCATTTAATAAAATAGTGTTTAGATAATACAGCGGAGTGCCCACCTTGTATGGAATTCCTTGTCTTTTTGTTTTTGGGTTTCTTAATTGTCATATTCTTGGTATTCCTGGTGCACCCATTGTTCATGTTTTATTGCTAGTGGTGCCCTTACGGTTCTTTATACTCTTTATATGGTACAGTGTCAAAGGCAATGCAATTCAGTAGTTAGCCACCAACTAAATAACAATACAATTTGTCCATGAATGTAACTGTTTGTAAATCAGTAAAAACTTCTCTTGGACCTCATTGATTTATTGTTAGGCACTAAAAAGTGATGAGCATCGTTTTCTATTATTTGGCTGAATGCCTCATATTTCTCAGAGTTCTTGAATATCTATAATGTAAATATTTCTATATCACTTTTCTTTAATGAAAAAGTGCTGATGTGGTTACTAGGTATTTTCAAGTATTGCAACTTAATGACAGTTATTCTGTATGAAGTTGAAAATTTACAAAGCATTACAGAACATTGAATATATTTAATTATTATCCATTAGATATCAAGCGACATTTTAAAAGCCTTGAATATATTGTAGGGAAGCATCAGCAATTTAAACCATTAGTGCTGCAGTATAATTTCAGCTTGGTTCATGTTGCACATAGCCCTGATAAGTATTTTGCATAATGATATATTTTCACTCGTATTACTCACATTTGCATATATTTAACATACTCAAAACAGTGCATTAAAACTTATCATGTAATGCATACTTACACCTACTATTTGTAACAAAGTAGTTTTTAAATAATAGGGTGGGTCTTAATCTGCCAATGTTATGATTTTACTCTTTTTGTCTATTTATAGAATTTAGAAGTATGATGTTTCCACTGTAATACACATTTGTACTGCTTTTTAGTTATACTGTTTTATCACAAAAAATGCTGCTTTAAAGAATTTTTTTTCGACTTTAGACCAAGATATCTGACCTGGGCAGCAATCTCAGAATCCAAATCAATATGGGCCTGATTTATCAAGCACTCCTGGCAGAGAGTGCAAAACGGTGCAAAATATAAATGATATTTTTTTTTCAAACTTGTGCGTTTTGCTGCACTGCAACACACATTTACTAAAACATTAGAGGTGCAGCAACATGCTAAAACAATATCAATCATATTTTTCAATTCCTTAAAGTCCTTAAAGTGGACTAAAACCCCGGATTTTGACTATCCTGGGTTTTGGTTCTTGCCCCGGGCACCCCATTCGGGCATTCTCTGCTGTGTGAAACACCAAGTCACTCGATTTCACTTACCCTTCCCCAGTCCCATGGAGCATGTGCAGCCCTCTCATCCAATCAGCATGCTTGGATCCACTCCCGCCCCCGCCCCCACTACCTTCTAACAGGGAGTGTGCCTGCGCCAGCCATTCACAAATGCCTGGTGCAGGCACGTTCCCTGCTAAAGGAATAGTGGGTATGCGAGTGCAGCTTGCTCATTCACCATTGCACCAAGAAAGAAGGTGAGTTTCCGGGCTACCTGGGGAGTTTCACACAGTGGGGCATCCTGATTCTGGAGGAGAAAGAGAATCAATCGGCCCTGGAATCTCATAGACCAAAACAATGGGCTTTGGTCCCCTTCAATACATCAGGCTCTATATTTTGCCAAATGTCCAACATACAAGGAATTTATCACGATAGGAGTAACAGAGGGATACTTCTAAGCTCTGATCAACAGGCAGAATTACCATCAATACAACCAAATAAATAGATAGGCAACTGACCAAAAAGCTATTCCATAATATATAATATATGTAGTTCCTCTATCCACCATCCCCTAGTTAGACAGCAGGAAACACACTCAGGGGCACAATGAAGAGGCATCAAAGTATCTTCAAATTTAGATGTTTAGGGTTTTACTTCCCAAAGGGAAACTACTAAGGCAGCACTTACCTGCATGCTGGGTCCCTCATCTCGCAGGTCCAGTGGTGGGTGATTGCCAGTGGGCACTGACAGCGTAGCCGGCTTCTCCCCAATCCCCTGCTGCTGTGTATATAGCACATCCAGAGGGGAGCTTCACCAGTGTGGTCAGTTGTGCCACCCAGCTCCCGGCGCTACTGAGAGAGTGCCCTCGGCCAGCCACCGGACAGGAGCAACGTGGGAGCCGGCGTGCAGGTAAGTGACTGATACTCACCTCCTCCCTAATGATCCTTAGTGCAGTGAGTGTCCAACAGTGCTCTGCAAGTCGACTCCCCCATCGCTCTTGTCCGGCAGCTTCCCCCGGGCACCACACAGTGGTCAGCGCGGATTGCATCCCCCACTCCTCCTCTGCTATGCTGTACACATAGCAGCAGAGAGTAAGAAGAAGCAGACCCGCTGCCAACTGGCCGCTGTCAGCCGTCCACCACTGGACCCAAGTGATGCAGCATTTTTAAAAGATGCATAAATGCATACATATTATTGGTGATATCACTATCTGACCTCAGAGGTGGCTAGGCCAAGAGAAAGAAGTTCAATCATATATTTTAGTTCCATTTTTTTCCCACAAAATCACTTGGACTGCATTGGGCATCTTGGGGAAGGACACTTACCTACATGCCAGCTACTACTTTGCTATGTTCTGACAGCACAGTCAGCTTCCCTCCTCCCATCTTTCTGTGCTATATACACCGCAGCAGTGGAGTGGGGAGCAGCCAGCCACACTATCAGTGCCTGCCGCCAAATGCCTGCCACTGGAGTTTGCAAACAACATTAGAGATGAGCCAAATTCCAGGCAAAAATTGATTAGGCACAACTGCTCCCTCACTGTACTTCAGTCCATCCATGCTGTCCTGTGCCAGTCTCCGCAGATATCCTAAGCCCCAGCAGTGGGTTTTATCCACATCACTAGAGATGAGCGAACTTTTGAAAAATTCGATTCGACTGATTTGCCGAATTTTCGTTTGGACCCGAATTTATTCGCGACGAATCGCTATTAAAAACGGCTATTTCTGAGCCTCCTAGAGCCTCAATAGGGTTGTAAACCATTCTGCCTTGCTGTAACACGCACAGGATGCGTGCTGGGTTAGTTAAATAATACTTTGAATAAATATCACATGCAGATCAGAGACATCGCTAATAGAATCGCAGAGCGGCACAATTGCAGAGAGTTGAAGTGGCATCACTTTGAGGGGCAGGAGCCCAAACATTGCTTTAAAGAGACACTGGAGTTGGCAGCAGCAGGAGCCCAAAAATTGGATGAATTACACCCTGGAGATGGCAGCAGCAGCAGCAGCCCAAACATTACTTTAAAGAAACACTGGGGTTGGCTTCAGGAGCCCAAAAATTGGATGATTCACACCCTGGAGTTGGCAGCAGCAGCAGGAGCCCAAACATTACTTTAAAGAGACCCTGGGGTTGGCTTCAGGAGCCCAAAAATTGGATGAATCAAACCCTGGAGTTGGCAGGAGTTGGCAGCAGCAGCAGCAACAGGAGCCCAAACATTACTTTAAAGAGACACTGGGGTTGGCTTCAGGAGCCCAAAAATTGGATGAATCACACCCTGGAGTTGGCAGCAGCAGCAGCAACAGGAGCCCAAATATTACTTTAAAGAGACCCTGGGGTTGGCTTCAGGAGCCCAAAAATTGGATGAATCACACCCTGGAGTTGGCAGCAGCAGCAGGAGCCCAAACATTACTTTAAAGAGACACTGGGGTTGGCTTCAGGAGTCCAAAAATTGGATGAATCACACCCTGGGGTTTGCAGGAGTTGGCAGCAGCAGCAGCAGCAACAGGAGCCCAAACATTACTTTAAAGAGACACTGGGGTTGGCTTCAGGAGCCCAAAAATTGGATGAATCACACCCTGGAGTTGGCAGCAGCAGACGGAGCCCAAACATTACTTTAAAGAGACCCTGGGGTTGGCTTCAGGAGCCCAAAAATTGGATGATTCACACCCTGGAGTTGGCAGCAGCAGCAGCAGGAGCCAAAACATTACTTTAAAGAGACACTGGAGTTGGCTTCAGGAGGCCAAAAATTGGATGATTCACACCCTGGAGTTGGCAGCAGCAACAGCAGGAGCCCAAATATTACTTTAAAGAGACCCTGGGGTTAGCTTCAGGAGTCCAAAAATTGGATGAATCACACCCTGGAGTTGGCAGCAGCAGCAGCAGGAGCCAAAACATTACTTTAAAGAGACACTGGAGTTGGCTTCAGGAGCCCAAAAATTGGATGATTCACACCCTGGAGTTGGCAGCAGCAGCAGCAGGAGCCCAAACATTACTTTAAAGAGACCCTGGGGTTGGCTTTAGGAGCCCAAAAATTGGATGAATTACACCCTGGAGTTGCAAGCAGCAGCAGCAGGAGCCCAAACATTACTTTAAAGAGACCCTGGGGTTGGCTTCAGGAGCCCAAAAATTGGATGAATCACACCCTGGAGTTGGCAGGAGTTGGCAGCAGCAGCAACAGGAGCCCAAACATTACTTTAAAGAGACACTGGGGTTGGCTTCAGGAGCCCAAAAATTGGATGAATCACACCCTGGAGTTGGCAGCAGCAGCAGCAGCAACAGGAGCCCAAATATTACTTTAAAGAGACCCTGGGGTTGGCTTCAGGAGCCCAAAAATTGGATGAATCACACCCTGGAGTTGGCAGCAGCAGCAGGAGCCCAAACATTACTTTAAAGAGACACTGGGGTTGGCTTCAGGAGCCCAAAAATTGGATGATTCACACCCTGGAGTTGGCAGCAGCAGCAGCAGGAGCCCAAATATTACTTTAAAGAGACCCTGGGGTTGGCTTCAGGAGCCCAAAAATTGGATGAATCACACCCTGGAGTTGGCAGGAGTTGGCAGCAGCAGCAGCAGCAACAGGAGCCCAAACATTACTTTAAAGAGACACTGGGGTTGGCTTCAGGAGCCCAAAAATTGGATGAATCAAACCCTGGAGTTGGCAGCAGCAGCAGGAGCCCAAATATTACTTTAAAGAGACCCTGGGGTTGGCTTCAGGAGCCCAAAAATTGGATGAATCACACCCTGGAGTTGGCAGGAGTTGGCAGCAGCAGCAGCAGCAACAGGAGCCCAAACATTACTTTAAAGAGACACTGGGGTTGGCTTCAGGAGCCCAAAAATTGGATGATTCACACCCTGGAGTTGGCAGGAGTTGGCAGCAGCAGCAGCAGCAGCAGCAACAGGAGCCCAAACATTACTTTAAAGAGACACTGGGGTTGGCTTCAGGAGCCCAAAAATTGGATGAATCACACCCTGGAGTTGGCAGCAGCAGCAGGAGCCCAAATATTACTTTAAAGAGACCCTGGGGTTGGCTTCTGGAGCCCAAAAATTGGATGAATCACACCCTGGAGTTGGCAGGAGTTGGCAGCAGCAGCAGCCCAAACATTACTTTAAAGAGACACTGGGGTTGGCTTCAGGAGCCCAAAAATTGGATGAATCACACCCTGGAGTTGGCAGCAGCAGCAGCAGCAGCAGGAGCCCAAACATTACTTTAAAGAGACACTGGGGTTGGCTTCTGGAGCCCAAAAATTGGATGAATCACACCCTGGAGTTGGCAGCAGCAGCAGGAGCCCAAACATTACTTTAAAGAGACCCTGGGGTTGGCTTCAGGAGCCCAAAAATAGGATGAATCACACCCTGGAGTTGGCAGCAGCAGCAGCAGGAGCCCAAACATTACTTTAAAGAGACACTGGGGTTGGCTTCAGGAGCCCAAAAATTGGATGAATCACACCCTGGAGTTTGCAGGAGTTGGCAGCAGCAGCAACAGGAGCCCAAACATTACTTTAACCCTTTAAGTGCCAGCCTACCTTGAGATTTTGTCACCCTTTGTTGCCAGACCATTTTGCACCATTTTGCGCTCCCCATGTTCAACTGTGGTTTTTGAAGGGATTTCCAGGGATTTCCCAGGAAAGTGATATATTGTTTTTTTCCGCAGAGTCTGGGCTTTAACATGAAATGTCTTGTTTGTCATTTTTTAGGTGTATTCTCAATATTTTTGGATGAAATATGTGCAAAAAAACCCCCAAAAAACTATTTTTTACAATTTGTAGTGTTTTTTTGTAATAAAAAATGTAAGTTTCTCACTAAAATCTTATTGCGCGTGAAACACCAATTTATCCCGGTTACAGCGGTACCACATATGTATTGGTAGACACCCTTTCCTGCCCAGGCGACTCCCCCAAACTGAAACAACGCTTTAGGAGATTTTCAGATAAAATACAACTATGCTACGCGCTAAGCGCACCTTGCAGTTTTTCAAGAAAAACAACCCTTTACATTTGAAATACCCCCGACAAACTATATATTCTCTGGAAGTACACACCTCAAGCTTTCTAGACGTACCAGGTTTGTTGACATGGGTGCAGTTTTCTGGAGTTAACCCCTCAATATATTCTTTTCCCTAAAAAAGAATAAAAATGCAGAATCAAAACCACATTTTCCTAAAAAAAACTATATGGAAACAAGAAAAAAACTGAAAATCTGAAAAAGCAACATGCCCCGAACAGAACAATACCCAGCATGCATAGGTCCTGTCAAGGGAAGAGTTGCCAAACACACCAAAGTAAAGCATGTGCGTAACAGCAATTTTACTTCAAAATTTCAGCTCTGCAGACAATGTGCGCACCTTGTGCTTTTTCTACCAAAACAAGCCTTTACATTTGGAATATCCCCCATAAACCATATATTCCCGGAAAGTACACATTTTAAGCTTTCTAAGCGTACCCAGCTTGCTGTCGTGGGCTCATCTTTCTGGAAGTAATCCCTTAAAGAATTCTTAGGTTGCACAGGGTTTCACAAGAAAATGTATAAAAAAGCCGAATAAAAAACACCTTTTCCTAAAATATCAATATGCAAATAAGAAAAAACAAGCTAAATCTGAAAGCGCAAGGTCCCCCGAGCAGAACAATACCCAACATGCATAGGTACTATTAACCCTTTTAATTGCCAGCCTACTTGAACTTTTGTCACCCTCTGTTGGTCATTTTTCCCCATTTTGCGCCATGTTTAACCGTGATTTTTGCCGGAATTTCCTGGAAAATATATATATATTTTTTTTTGCAGCAGAGTTTAGGCTTTAACATTAAATGTCTTGTTTGTAATTTTTCTGCTGTTTTTTAAATATTTTTGCGTAAAAAAAAAAACAAAAAAATAAATAAAATAATATTTTTTAAACAATTGTCTCCTTTATTTTAAATAAAACATTTGTTTTAGTAATGAAAACCATATTGCATGTGATAGCCCCATTTCTCCCGATTACAACGGTACCACATATGTATCGATAGCCCCCCATTCTTGCCCAGGAGACCCCCCAAACTGAAAATAGCACTTTATAACATTTAAAAACAAAATATTACTATCCACACTATAAACGCAAGGGGTTAATTTAAAAAGAAAATGACATAGGGACCCCCCTCCCAGGGGGGGGGACCCCGTTTTTTTTGGAATTTTAAGGGTTAGGGTTAGGCTAAGCCTAACCCTAACCCTTAAAATTAAAGAAAAAATGACATAGGATCCCCCCTCCCAGGGGACCCCATTTTTTGGGGGGAATTTTAAGGGTTAGCGTTAACCTAACCCTAACCCTTAAAGTGGACCAACACCCAGGATTTTCACTATCCTGGGTTTTGTTCCACTTCCGCGGGGGGTGCCCCGCTGCGTGAAACCCCCGAGAAAGGTATAAAAAAACTCACCTTACCCCGCTCCTACGGCGCATGCGCGAGCGCTCGTCCAATCAGAGCGCTCAGAGCCGCTGTGGTATGCACGGACAAGGGACGGACAACCACAGCAGCTCCGAGCACGCTGGCAGCCGCATCTCGCGCTTCCCTCTAACAGGGAGCGTGCCCGCGCCGGCCATTCACAAACGGCGCCCTGCTAGACAGAAGCGTGAGAGGCGGCGGAGGCCCGCGCATGCATCGTTGGAACGGGGATAAGGTAAGGCGAATGGGGCGTCCTCGGGGGTTTCACACAGCGGGGCATCCCGATTTCGGATGCCCCGCGGTGAGGGATCTGATCGGCCCTGGAATCTTATAGATTCCCATGCCGATCAGCCTGGGTGTTGGTCCACTTTAAAAAAAAAAAAAAGAAAGACGTAGCATCTCCCCTCCCGGGAAGGGGGGGGGGGGAACCCATTTTTTGGCAGAATTTTAAGGGTTAGGCTAACCCTAACCCTTAAATTTTTTTTAAAAAATGAAGTAGGGTCCCCCCCCCGGGAGGGGGGACCCTACGTCATTTAAAAAAAAAAAATTAAGGGTTAGGGTTAGGGTTAGGCTACCCTAACACTTAAAATTAAAAAAAAAAAATGACGTAGGGTTCCCCCTCCCAGGGGGGGGGGGGGGGACCTCATTTTTTTTTGAATTTTAAGGGTTAGGGTTAGGGTTAGGCTAACCCTAACCCTAACCCTAACCCTTAAAATTCAAAAAAAAAATGACGTAGGGTCCCCCCTACCCGTCATAACCAGCCCGGGACCAGCTATGGGGGCTTGTAGGCACAGAGTGGGGGGGGGGCAGCTTTTGTGGCCCCCCCACCCTGCAGCCTACGAGCCCACATACCCTATGTGGGCCCGGGCTCTTCTGCCCCCCCCCTGGCCTTTGGGGAGGCAGGTAATAGGGGATGCCCCAAAGGGGTGGAGCTTGAGCGAGGGACGCGGTAAGCCCCGCCCCCAAAGGGGAGGGGCTTATCACAAGATGGCAGCGCCCGTCGGAGCAGGAGGGGGGAGAGCCCTTTCAGGCTCTCCCCTGAAGCTGAAGAGCCAGGGGGGGGCGATCGGAGGCCCCCCCAGTGAAGAAGAGACCTGTCGGGAGGCAGCGCGACCTAAGGTAAGTGAATGTCATTTTTTTTTTTTTTTTTTCACAGATAGCAGCTGCTGCTGCCGAAGCGGGGGGGGCACTATTCCGGGGGCTCTCCTGGAGCCATCCGAGACCCCACGGGGGATCGGATGGCACCAAATTAAAGAGGAGACCCGGCCGGATCTAACGAGGGGTCAGGTGAGTATTTTTATTTATTTTTTTGCCCACTAGCAGGGGTAGATGCCAGGCACGTGAATTTTACGTGGCTGGCACTTAAGTCCAGGAGAAGCAACCACGTAAAATTTATGTGGCTGGCATTTAAAGGGTTAAAGAGACACTGGGGTTGGCTTCAGGACCCCAAAAATTGGATGAATCACACCCTGGAGTTGGCAGCAGCAGCAGGAGCCCAAACATTACTTTAAAGAGACACTGGAGTTGGCTTCAGGAGCCCAAAAATTGGATGATTCACACCCTGGAGTTGGCAGCAGCAACAGCAGGAGCCCAAAGATTACTTTAAAGAGACCCTGGGGTTGGCTTCAGGAGTTCAAAAATTGGATGAATTACACCCTGGAGTTGGCAGCAGCAGCAGCAGGAGCCAAAACATTACTTTAAAGAGACACTGGAGTTGGCTTCAGGAGCCCAAAAATTGGATGATTCACACCCTGGAGTTGGCAGCAGCAGCAGGAGCCCAAACATTACTTTAAAGAGACACTGGGGTTGGCTTCAGGAGCCCAAAAATTGGATGAATTACACCCTGGAGTTGCAAGCAGCAGGAGCCCAAACATTACTTTAAAGAGACCCTGGGGTTGGCTTCAGGAGCCCAAAAATTGGATGAATCACACCCTGGAGTTGGCAGGAGTTGGCAGCAGCAGCAACAGGAGCCCAAACATTACTTTAAAGAGACACTGGGGTTGGCTTCAGGAGCCCAAAAATTGGATGAATCACACCCTGGAGTTGGCAGCAGCAGCAGCAGGAGCCCAAATATTACTTTAAAGAGACCCTGGGGTTGGCTTCAGGAGCCCAAAAATTGGATGAATCACACCCTGGAGTTGGCAGCAGCAGCAGGAGCCCAAACATTACTTTAAAGAGACACTGGGGTTGGCTTCAGGAGCCCAAAAATTGGATGATTCACACCCTGGAGTTGGCAGCAGCAGCAGCAGGAGCCCAAATATTACTTTAAAGAGACCCTGGGGTTGGCTTCAGGAGCCCAAAAATTGGATGAATCACACCCTGGAGTTGGCAGGAGTTGGCAGCAGCAGCAACAGGAGCCCAAACATTACTTTAAAGAGACACTGGGGTTGGCTTCAGGAGCCCAAAAATTGGATGATTCACACCCTGGAGTTGGCATTAGTTGGCAGCAGCAGCAGCAGCAGCAACAGGAGCCCAAACATTACTTTAAAGAGACACTGGGGTTGGCTTCAGGAGCCCAAAAATTGGATGAATCACACCCTGGAGTTGGCGGCAGCAGCAGCAGCAGGAGCCCAAATATTACTTTAAAGAGACCCTGGGGTTGGCTTCAGGAGCCCAAAAAATGGATGAATCACACCCTGGAGTTGGCAGGAGTTGGCAGCAGCAGCAGCAGCCCAACCATTACTTTAAAGAGACACTGGGGTTGGCTTCAGGAGCCCAAAAATTGGATGAATCACACCCTGGAGTTGGCAGCAGCAGCAGGAGCCCAAACATTACTTTAAAGAGACCCTGGGGTTGGCTTCAGGAGCCCAAAAATTGGATGATTCACACCCTGGAGTTGGCAGCAGCAGGAGCCCAAACATTACTTTAAAGAGACCCTGGGGTTGGCTTCAGGAGCCCAAAAATTGGATGAATCACACCCTGGAGTTGGCAGGAGTTGGCAGCAGCAGCAACAGGAGCCCAAACATTACTTTAAAGAGACACTGGGGTTGGCTTCAGGAGCCCAAAAATTGGATGAATCACACCCTGGAGTTGGCAGCAGCAGCAGCAGGAGCCCAAATATTACTTTAAAGAGACCCTGGGGTTGGCTTCAGGAGCCCAAAAATTGGATGAATCACACCCTGGAGTTGGCAGCAGCAGCAGGAGCCCAAACATTACTTTAAAGAGACACTGGGGTTGGCTTCAGGAGCCCAAAAATTGGATGATTCACACCCTGGAGTTGGCAGCAGCAGCAGCAGGAGCCCAAATATTACTTTAAAGAGACCCTGGGGTTGGCTTCAGGAGCCCAAAAATTGGATGAATCACACCCTGGAGTTGGCAGGAGTTGGCAGCAGCAGCAACAGGAGCCCAAACATTACTTTAAAGAGACACTGGGGTTGGCTTCAGGAGCCCAAAAATTGGATGATTCACACCCTGGAGTTGGCATTAGTTGGCAGCAGCAGCAGCAGCAGCAACAGGAGCCCAAACATTACTTTAAAGAGACACTGGGGTTGGCTTCAGGAGCCCAAAAATTGGATGAATCACACCCTGGAGTTGGCGGCAGCAGCAGCAGCAGGAGCCCAAATATTACTTTAAAGAGACCCTGGGGTTGGCTTCAGGAGCCCAAAAAATGGATGAATCACACCCTGGAGTTGGCAGGAGTTGGCAGCAGCAGCAGCAGCCCAACCATTACTTTAAAGAGACACTGGGGTTGGCTTCAGGAGCCCAAAAATTGGATGAATCACACCCTGGAGTTGGCAGCAGCAGCAGGAGCCCAAACATTACTTTAAAGAGACCCTGGGGTTGGCTTCAGGAGCCCAAAAATTGGATGATTCACACCCTGGAGTTGGCAGCAGCAGGAGCCCAAACATTACTTTAAAGAGACACTGGGGTTGGCTTCAGGAGCCCAAAAATTGGATGAATCCCACCCTGGAGTTGGCAGGAGTTGGCAGCAGCAGCAGCAGCAGGAGCCCAAACATTACTTTAAAGAGACACTGGGGTTGGCTTCAGGAGCCCAAAAATTGGATGAATCACACCCTGGAGTTGGCAGCAGCAGCAGGAGCCCAAATATTACTTTAAAGAGACCCTGGGGTTGGCTTCAGGAGCCCAAAAATTGGCCTAAAGACATAAATATGTTTTGCACCATTTGGAAAGTGTAAAACGTGGCACCATGCTGAATCTAGTCGCATGCATCAGGCATTGATGGGTGGAAATCCTGGCTGATCCATCCCTGATTCATTTTGACAAATGTGAGTCTCTCCACATTTTTAGTTGACAGACGAGTTCTCCCCGCCGTAACTATGGCCCCCGCCGCACTAAACACCCGCTCAGATGGCACGCTACTTGCCAGGCAGGACAGCTTTTCCAGGGCAAACTCTGCTAGTTGCGGCCACAAATCAAGTTTGGCTGCCCAGAAGTCCAGCGGATCCTCAAGGTGTGTTGGCATGGTCATGTCAAAGTATGACATGACCTGCTGGTTCAGGTCCTGCTCCAGGTCTTCCTGCTGCTCATGAGTAGCCTCATTATGCGGGTGTAGAAAGCTACTCATTAGCGACTGAAGACTGAGGCTGCTGCTGATGGAGCTGCTGCTGCTGCTCCTGCCAACCCCCCCAGCAGCCATGACAGTGGAAGGTGAGTGCAGAGGTCCCCTCGAGTCAGACCTGCGAGAGTATGGACTATGGCGCAGATAGGCATCGGCCAACTGCCTACGTAGAATGTCTTTGTAGTAGTTCAGTTTGTCCTCCCTCTCGGTGGGTTTAAAAAATGCCCCCATTTTGTGCCGGAAGCGAGGGTCCAATAAGGTGGACAGCCAGAAGTCATCCCGCCGACAGATGGAAACAATTCTGGGGTCACTACGCAAGCACGTGAGCATGCTTCGTGCCATTTGCGCAAGTGACTCGGATGGACTACCTGTCTCCATCTCCACTGCATACTGCCACGGTGTGCCCGGGTCCTCTGTCTCGCCTTCCTCAAAAACCTCTAGCTTCTCTGGCTGCTCCTGCTCCTCCTCTCCTGTCCGCTGACTAGATAAACCAGCCATTTCGCCAAGCCTAAAGTGTGTTTCGCTGGGCAACTCCTCCTCCTCCTCTTCCTCCTCCTCCTCCAGTTCAGCTCCAACGGGGTTCATGTGGCCGTAAGATGTAAACGCCATGTCTCCAGTGCCCTGACCAGCCATGGTTTCCAACATGTGCTGTAGTACATGAAGCAGTGGAATCACGTCATTCATCCCGTAATCCTGCCGACTGACAAATAAAGTGGCTTCCTCAAAGGGCCTGAGCAAACGGCAGGTGTCACGTATGAGCTGCCACTGGTTGACATTGAAGTTACACAGGGGAGTTCCCCTATCTGCTTGGATCATCAGGAAAACCGTGATGGCTTTTCTCTGTTCATATAATCGGTCCAACATGTCAAGGGTGGAATTCCAACGGGTGGAAACATCGCAAATCAGATGTTGGGGGATACCATTCTGACTCTGTAGCTCAAGAAGGGTGTGTTTGGCGGTGTATGAGTGGCTGAAGTGCATGCAAAGTTTCCTTGAAGTTGTTAGGATGTCTTGCAGATGGGGGGAACACTTCAGAAACCGCTTGACAACCAGATTGAAGACGTGAGCCATGCAGGGGGCATGGGTCAGGCTTTCTTGGCGCAGCGCAGACAAAATGTTCTTCCCATTGTCGGTAACCATGATTCCCATTTTAAGTTTTCTTGGAGTAAGCCATGTTTGGATTTCCTGATGAATAAATTTAAGCAGTTCGTCCCCTGTGTGACTCCGTTCGCCAAGACAAACCATGTGAAGCACAGCGTGACACCTCCGTGCCCTGCACACATGGTAGACTGGAGGGGCACTGAGACTTGAGCCTACAGTGGGGGGTGAGGAGATGGCGGAGGATGAGGAGGCCGAGTCGCATGGTGTCACAGGCCCAACGGGCAGGGAGCGCGGAGGCCGAAGCGGCGTGACCTGTCCAAGTTGCTGCTGCTGCTGCAAAGGGACCACGATCACCCAGTGGGCCATAAACGACATGTACTGTCCCTGACCGTAGTTACAGCTCCAGATGTCGCCGCTGCCATGCACTTTGCTACACACCGACAGGCTCAGGGACTGGCCCACCTTCTGTTCAACAAAAGTGTGCAGGGCTGGTACTGCCTTCTTGGCAAAGAAATGACGGCTTGGGACTCTCCACCTCGGCTCGGCACAAGCCATCAGTTCTCTGAAAGGTGCAGATTCCACCACCTGAAAAGGGAGCGACTGCAGCACCAGCAACTTGGACAGGAGCACATTCAGCTTCTGCGCCGTAGGATGAGTGGGCGCATACTGCTGTCTCTTGGACATGGCTTCGCTGATGGATTGCTGGCTGGATGCATGACTTGGAGGAGGAGGAGGAGGAGGAGGAGGAGCAGGAGCGACAGAGGATGGGTATGATGCACAGCTGCCTTCGGCTGAGGTGCTGGAGCCTTGGCTGGCAGAAATTGGGAGCGGCGTGCCACTTGTTGAGGAAGCAGACTGGACCACCCCTTGGGAGCCTCGGTTCTCCCAGGTCGCTTTATGGTGACGCATCATATGTTGACGCAGGGCCGTGGTGCCAACATTTGGACCCTGGCCACGCTTCACCTTTTGCCTACATATCTTGCATGGGGCCATGTTACCCTCCTGCGGATGCTTCAGGAAAAACTGCCACACTGCCGAGTAGCTACTTTTCCCACCCCCTGGCCTCATTGATTCACTGCTGCTGTTGCCAACTGCAGGAACCCCTGCTCCACTACCTCCCGATAAGGTAGACTGCCGCACAGCAGGTGCTCTACCCCGGCCCCGGCTCCGGCCGGCTCCAGCCTTTGGAATTGTGCCCCCATGCTGACTGCTACCACCTTGCTGCCTCAGCTGCTGACTCCGGGGCAACCTGCGCCCCTCTTCTCCTGATGATGACGATGAAGCCCCTTCATCACCCGGCTCCCAAGTGCGATCGGCTTCATCGTCATCATCATTATCACCGAGTTGTGGCTGTACGTCACTGATGTTCGTGGATTTGTCAACAGTGTCTGGCGCAGGAGCTGGAACGCTCGCAGCACCCACGACACTGTCCACATCACTATTTGTCTGCCTAGCTAAAGAAGCCACCTCCATTTCTTGGCTGGGCAGTAGCTGCTGACTGTCCTCTATCTGATCGTCCTCCTCACTAAAGAGTGGAGCTGAACCCAAAGCATAGGATACGTCGCTGGGGGAGGGAACGGCGTAGGACAGAGGCAATGGGAGGGCAGGGCCTGCTCTCGGGGCATGCCAACTCAGGGTTGTGTCAGAGGAACCTACCGACCCTAGACTGGGGGTCTCAGACGTAAGTTGTGATGATGTTGTTGATGAGCGCGTCAACCAATCTACCACGGCAGATGCGTTACTGGTGGAGACCCGACCGCTAGCAGATACTGGCAGATTAGGTCTCTCAGCGTGACTCCTGCTGCTACTGGCCCCCAGTCTGCTGCGAGCTCTGCCTGCGGAATCTTGGCCTCTGCCACTCCTCTTTTCACTTCCAGGCACTTGTCTGCCCGACATAGTCTAACTGGCGTGGTAGTAGGTGATATTTTAAGAACCCCCAGGCAGCGGTGGGTCTATAAGAAACAGAATATAATGCACACCAAAAGTGAGCAGTAACACTCAGCCTCCAACAGGCCTGCCTAGTGTAAATAAGAGAGCTGCTTAGTGTAAATAAAGATGGGTATGCTATGATAAAGAATGGGATGCCCCAACAGCCAGCAGTGCACCTGGCAGCAGTAGTACTATGCACAGCAAAAGTGTCTTTATCAGGCCTAATTTCTATTAGAATAAGTGCAAATGGTTATGGTCTTAAATAGAGGCTGGTGTAGTCACAGAATGGGATGCCCCAAAAACCAGCAGTGCACCTGGCAGGCAGCAGTAAGACTATGCACAGCAAAAGTGTCTTTATCAGGCCTAATTTCTATTAGAATAAGTGCAAATGGTTATGGTCTTAAATAGAGGCTGGTGTAGTCACAGAATGGGATGCCCCAACAGGAGTGCACCTGGCAGGCAGCAGTAAGACTATGCACAGCAAAAGTGTCTTTATCAGGCCTAATTTCTATTAGAATAAGTGCAAATGGTTATGGTCTTAAATAGAGGCTGGTGTAGTCACAGAATGGAATGCCCCAAAAACCAGCAGTACTCCTGGCAGGCAGCAGTAAGTCTATGCACAGCAAAAGTGTCTTTATCAGGCCTAATTTCTATTAGAATAAGTGCAAATGGTTATGGTCTTAAATAGAGGCTGGTGTAGTCACAGAATGGGATGCCCCAACAGGAGTGCACCTGGCAGGCAGCAGTAAGACTATGCACAGCAAAAGTGTCTTTATCAGGCCTAATGTCTATTAGAATAAATGCAAATGGTTATGGTCTTAAATAGAGGCTGGTGTAGTCACAGAATGGGATGCCCCAACAGGAGTGCACCTGGCAGGCAGCAGTAGTACTATGCACAGCAAAAGTGTCTTTATCAGGCCTAATTTCTATTAGAATAAGTGCAAATGGTTATGGTCTTAAATAGAGGCTGGTGTAGTCACAGAATGGGATGCCCCAACAGGAGTGCACCTGGCAGGCAGCAGTAAGACTATGCACAGCAAAAGTGTCTTTATCAGGCCTAATTTCTATTAGAATAAGTGCAAATGGTTATGGTCTTAAATAGAGGCTGGTGTAGTCACAGAATGGGATGCCCCAACAGGAGTGCACCTGGCAGGCAGCAGTAGTACTATGCACAGCAAAAGTGTCTTTATCAGGCATAATTTCTATTAGAATAAGTGCAAATGGTTATGGTCTTAAATAGAGGCTGGTGTAGTCACAGAATGGGATGCCCCAACAGGAGTGCACCTGGCAGGCAGCAGTAAGACTATGCACAGCAAAAGTGTCTTTATCAGGCCTAATTTCTATTAGAATAAGTGCAAATGGTTATGGTCTTAAATAGAGGCTGGTGTAGTCACAGAATGGGATGCCCCAACAGGAGTGCACCTGGCAGGAAGCAGTAGTACTATGCACAGCAAAAGTGTCTTTATCAGGCCTAATTTCTATTAGAATAAGTGCAAATGGTTATGGTCTTAAATAGAGGCTGGTGTAGTCACAGAATGGGATGCCCCAAAAACCAGCAGTGCACCTGGCAGGCAGCAGTAGTACTATGCACAGCAAAAGTGTCTTTATCAGGCCTAATTTCTATTACAATAAGTGCAAATGGTTATGGTCTTAAATAGAGGCTGGTGTAGTCACAGAATGGGATGCCCCAAAAACCAGCAGTGCACCTGGCAGGCAGCAGTAAGTCTATGCACAGCAAAAGTGTCTTTATCAGGCCTAATTTCTATTAGAATAAGTGCAAATGGTTATGGTCTTAGATAGAGTCTGGTGTAGTCACAGAATGGGATGCCCCAAAAACCAGCAGTGCACCTGGCAGGCAGCAGTAAGTCTATGCACAGCAAAAGTGTCTTTATCACCTAATTTCTATTACAATAAGTGCAAATGGTTACGGTCTTAAATAGAGGCTGGTGTAGTCACAGAATGGGATGCCCCAACAGGAGTGCACCTGGCAGGCAGCAGTAGTACTATGCACAGCAAAAGTGTCTTTATCAGGCCTAATTTCTATTACAAGAAGTGCAAATGGTTATGGTCTTAAATAGAGGCTGGTGTAGTCACAGAATGGGATGCCCAAAAAACCAGCAGTGCACCTGGCAGGCAGCAGTAAGACTATGCACAGCAAAAGTGTCTTTATCAGGCATAATTTCTATTAGAATAAGTGCAAATGGTTATGGTCTTAAATAGAGGCTGGTGTAGTCACAGAATGGGATGCCCCAAAAACCAGCAGTGCACCTGGCAGGCAGCAGTAGTACTATGCACAGCAAAAGTGTCTTTATCAGGCCTAATTTCTATTAGAATAAGTGCAAATGGTTATGGTCTTAAATAGAGGCTGGTGTAGTCACAGAATGGGATGCCCCAAAAACCAGCAGTGCACCTGGCAGGCAGCAGTAAGTCTATGCACATCAAAAGTGTCTTTATCAGGCCTAATTTCTATTAGAATAAGTGCAAATGGTTATGGTCTTAAATAGAGGCTGGTGTAGTCACAGAATGGGATGCCTTAACAGGAGTGCACCTGGCAGGCAGCAGTAGTACTATGCACAGCAAAAGTGTCTTTATCAGGCCTAATTTCTATTACAATAAGTGCAAATAGTTATGGTCTTAAATAGAGGCTGGTGTAGTCACAGAATGGGATGCCCAAAAAAACAGCAGTGCACCTGGCAGGCAGCAGTAAGACTATGCACAGCAAAAGTGTCTTTATCAGGCCTAATTTCTATTACAAGAAGTGCAAATGGTTATGGTCTTAAATAGAGGCTGGTGTAGTCACAGAATGGGATGCCCCAACAGGAGTGCACCTGGCAGGCAGCAGTAGTACTATGCACAGCAAAAGTGTCTTTATCAGGCCTAATTTCTATTAGAATAAGTGCAAATGGTTATGGTCTTAAATAGAGGCTGGTGTAGTCACAGAATGGGATGCCCCAAAAACCAGCAGTGCACCTGGCAGGCAGCAGTAAGACTATGCACAGCAAAAGTGTCTTAATCAGGCATAATTTCTATTAGAATAAGTGCAAATGGTTATGGTCTTAAATAGAGGCTGGTGTAGTCACAGAATGGGATGCCCCAACAGGAGTGCACCTGGCAGGCAGCAGTAGTACTATGCACAGCAAAAGTGTCTTTATCAGGCCTAATTTCTATTAGAATAAGTGCAAATGGTTATGGTCTTAAATAGAGGCTGGTGTAGTCACAGAATGGGATGCCCCAAAAACCAGCAGTGCACCTGGCAGGCAGCAGTAGTACTATGCACAGTAAAAGTGTCTTTATCAGGCCTAATTTCTATTAGAATAAGTGCAAATGGTTATGGTCTTAAATAGAGGCTGGTGTAGTCACAGAATGGGATGCCCAAAAAACCAGCAGTGCACCTGGCAGGCAGCAGTAAGACTATGCACAGCAAAAGTGTCTTTATCAGGCCTAATTTCTATTAGAATAAGTGCAAATGGTTATGGTCTTAAATAGAGGCTGGTGTAGTCACAGAATGGGATGCCCCAAAAACCAGCAGTGCACCTGGCAAGCAGCAGTAAGTCTATGCACAGCAAAAGTGTCTTTATCAGGCCTAATTTCTATTACAATAAGTGCAAATGGTTATGGTCTTAAATAGAGGCTGATGTAGTCACAGAATGGGATGCCCCAACCAGAGTGCACCTGGGAGCAGTACTATGCACAGCAAAAGTGTCTTTATCAGGCCAAATGACTTTTAGAATAAGTGCAAATGGTTATGGTATTAAATAGAGGCTGTTGTAGTCACAGAATGGGATGCCCCAACCAGAGTGCACCTGGGAGCAGTACTATGCACAGCAAAAGTGTCTTTATCAGGCCAAATGACTTTTAGAATAAGTGCAAATGGTTATGGTATTAAATAGAGGCTGGTGTAGTCACAGAATGGGATGCCCCACAGCAGACTTGAGATCAGTTCAGTATATATGCACAGTAAGTGTATAAGCAGCCTGAAAACGTTAACAAAGCCAGTTAGCCAGCCAGTAACACTCAGGCTGGATGAAAAAAAAAACATCTCCCTGTGACTGCCTCCGATTTTTCCTAACTTTCCCTGTTTTTCGCTGACTTTCTGTCTGTCTCCTGCCTGTCTCCTGCCTGTCTCCAGCCTGTCCCTGACTGTCCCTGTCTGTCTAACTGTCTCTCTCCCTGCCTACAGCAGCGTCCTGTCTCTCACGAATGCAATAGAGAAATGAGGAAAAGCAAGATGGCCGCCGGCCTTAAATAGCGCTGTGACGTCACCGGGCTTGCTGGCTGCTGATAGGCTGCATGTGACTGCCCCAGCTTGCACTGGCGCGGGGTTGATGTCTGGACATGTCCCGTCCGCCATCTTAGAATGCCTGTAATGTAAATGAATGGATGTTAAAGGAAAACTTCGAGCGATCGAATCGCGGGGAAATTCGGATTCGATCCGAATCGAATTTTCCATGAAATATGGATCGTTCGTCCGGATCGATTCGCTCATCCCTACACATCACTCCCTGTCTCAGAAAGAGGCTAATTATAGACCAAGAACAATGTGGCAGACATCTCTGTTCATGACTAGAAGCATGTAGAGCTTTTCTAGGCACCTCACTACTCGCCTGTGGTTGGAAGGGAGGATCTATGTCCTGTAACACACTGTCTTCAATGAAGAGCGGCGCGGGACAGTGGCAGATGGTGCAGAACAGATGAGCACATTGTGCAGCAATAGATGGTGAGGGAGGAGGTAAATATTGTTGTGAAAACTTTTTTTATAAAGGGCTTTGCTTTAGTGTTTGTGTGTGTGTGTGTTTTTTCTACTAAACTCTTTGAGAAGTAGTAAGGGGTCTTGGAGACCACTATACCATTGCAAAGGGCAGGAGAGTCCAGCCCACCATCTCCCAGTAAGCGAGCCAGAGGAGAATGTAGCCCTCAGGGATGGGTGGGGGGCAGCTGCTTGGATCCGAGCCCTGAGCTACAAGCCCACATCACAGATGCTGGATAGGGGGGGGGGGGGCCCACGCCATTAAAAAAAAAAAAAAAAATAAGGGTTCAAAAATGCATTGAGTCCCCCTCTTCAGGAGGGGGGACCCCATACCATTTTCAAAATTTGTAAGGGTTGAACCCTTCAAAAAACAGTGTGGGTTATCCCCTGTTCAGCAAAACCAGGCCAGACAACAGCTATGTTGGCTTGTATCCCAGAGCATGGAGGCAGAGCAGCCAGTCTCCAGCCCTGGTGACTACCACCACACATAGCCCGCATGGGCACCGGCTCTTCTTCACCCCTGTCCTTTGTGGGTGCAGGTAATGAGGCTTTCTGCAAGTTACTTGTTTGCCAGCAGGTTAGCTCGCCAGTCCCTTCAGCCCTTTGAACTTAAATTGGGGTCTCAAGGACCACCTCAAGGACCAGTTACCAGTTCACAAAGGTTAAAAAACACACACACATACAACAAAACAAAGTCATTTATATATTTTTTTTCACACCAGTACTAACCTCCTTTCTCACTCTCCATCTCTGGGAGGTATCCTCATGTCTCCTGCACTGCTCCCTTCAGCAGGACAAAGGACATAAATCCTCTGCCCCACTTTCGGTTTCTCCTGCTCAGTCCCACCACAAGGTGGGGCTATTTATAGATACAGAGGAAGCCAGCAGCGTACTTCTCACTTAGATGTTTTATTTAACCCTTTATAGTGAATAGTAGTTGTATTTTTTTTGTAAATGTTATAAAGTGCTCTTTTCAGTTGGGGGGGGGGGGGGGGTCTCCTGGGCAGGAATGGATATATGGTTTGTTGTGGGTATTCCAAATGTAAAGCGTTGTTTTGGTTGAAAAAGTTGCACCTTTTTTGCAGAGCTGAAATTTTCATATAAAACTACCCATACACCTATGCTTTACTTTGGGGTGTTTGGCAACTCTTCCCTTGACAGTACCTTTTCATGTTGGGTTTGTTCTGCTTGGGGCATCTTGCTTATTCAGATCTTGTTTTTTTCCTGTTTGCATTTTTTTTAGGAAAATGTGGCTTTGATTCTACTTTTTTATCCTTTTTCTAGAGAAACCATGTGCAGCCAAAGAATTCATTGAGGGATTACTTCCAGAAAACTGTGCCCACGTCAACAAGCCTGGTACACCTAGAAAGCTTGAGGTGTGTGCTTCCAAAAATATATAGTTTGGGGGGTCAAATGTAAAGGGTTGTTTTTCTTGAAAAACTGCAAGGTACGCATAGCAGTTGTATTTTATCTGAAAATCTTCTAAAGCACTGTTTCAATTTGGGGAAGTCTCCTAGGCAGGAAAGGTCTGCCAATACATATGTGGTACTGTTGTAAATGGGGATTTTACATGAAATAAACTACATTTTCTATTACAAAAAACACTACAAATTGTAAAAATATAGATTTTTTTAAATTTTTTTTTGTACATATTTCACCCCAAAATATTGAGAATACACATAACAAATGACAAACAAGACATTTCATGTTAAAGACTGCTGAAAAAAAACAATATATCATTTTCCTGGTAAATCCCTGGAAATCCCTTCAGAAATCACTGCTGAACACAAAATAAAATAAAAACACAAAAATGGCCTGGCAACAGAGGGTCACCAAAACTCTAGGTAGGCTCCCAGTTAAAGGGTTAATTTTGTACAGGTACACACTACCCCCCCCCCCCCCCCATAGGAACAGTGTAAAATAGGCCATTTTAAAGCATCTTATAATTAGAGATGAGCAAACTTCTTGAAAGTTCGATTCGGGCGGTTCGCCGAATTTCCCCAAGAAATTCGGGTTCGCCCGAATCGAACTTTCACGAATCGCTCATCTGAAAAAAAAAATGCCGGCATGGTGAGAGTGGGCAGGCCGGCTACGCCTGTCAGCGGGCCGCCGCCGAGAGCTCAGGCACCCTCTGATGACGCGTCCTCTGATGACGTGTCCTCTGATGACAGCTGAGAGTGGCGCCGGCCTCCACGCTCCGACCATGCCGGTAAGTGTTTGGTTTTTAAAAAAATGCCGGCATGGTGGGAGCGGGCAGGCCGGCTGCGCTGTCAGCGGGCCGGCTTCCGCCGCCCGCTGACAGCGTAGCCGGCCTGCCCGCTCCCACCAGGCCGGCATTTTTTTTTTATATTTCAGGGAAAATTCGATCGGCACGAACCCAAAAAAATTCAGATTCGTGCCGAATCTAATTTTCCCTGATATTCGGAGCGAATTCCGGTTCGTCCGAACTGGTTCGCTCATCCCTACTTATAATCTCCAATTATGTTTAAATACCTTATGTATTCAGGCTGAGCTGGGAAAGGCATGCCATGGTGCAGCTTTATGAGCCTTGTGCGCATTCTACTGTGGTCGGAGAAATCTGGGGGTCCATTATGGATTGCCTTGGTTGCTTACACTAAAGACAGGCTGTTAGACCCCTTTTGTGTGGTCCTGGAGGAACAAAATTTTAAGGAAAGAAAATATTGGAGCCCTGCTACGGCTACTACCCATTGCTGTAGGAAACAAAGAAGAAGCACATGGGACAAGCTTCATATGAGCTGCCTGCTGCTCAAATATTGCTATCAGGTTTACAGTCCCCTTAACTAATAAATATGATTGTGTTTTTCACCATAAGTGTGTGTTATGTTTTCCAGGTTTGCCATAGGCCAAAATTTTAATTTTTCTCCACATGCAACAAACTTTTTACTCCTTTGTCTTCAGTCTATTTTAGGATGCTGAGTCAGTGGTATTAGTAAAACTTTAATCATGAGGCTGTCATAGCTAGTACTGTCCTGTAAAAAATACATCTGGAGGAAGTTAAAGGGCCCTTTTAGGCATAAATGTATAGCTATTTCTTAAAATCCGATTTCTTTTTCAAAATCATAACATGAGAGGCATACATTTTCTATACTTACCAATCTGAAGATCTGTCCCCTCAAGTGTGTGCTGGTCAGTCTTCAGTCAACTGTCTGACAAATGCAAGTACAAACTAGTGAATAGAACCCCACTCTGCTAATGTCACAGTCAATAGATTGCATCACACTCTACTGGAGGGCCTTGGAGCATGTCCATTGTTAGAAGTAGCCAGGCAAGAGTGTGGATACTAGCAGCCTGATTCAGAGCCTGTCCGTGAATGCTTATTTTTTTCAGGAACTGATCTCAGAAAAAGGAAAATTGTGAACGCTCATATCATTCACAGCTGCGTTTCCGAGAAAAGTTTGTTCACGCATAAGCTGTCATATTTGCTTTTGCATGCAGTTTAGCCCAGCACTTACAGTATTTGCAGCCAAAGTTTCGGAAGCCGAACCTGTTTTTGGGCGTGCCTTGCTGTGGATCCATGTCCTTTGTGTGCCATGTCCTTTGGTCTCTTTCCGGCGTATGCCTTTTTTTGTTTTTACCAGCTATTTTGGGACCAACATGGCACCTGCAGAGACAAAAATACCAATACAAAAAGACAAAAATACAATACCACTTGTTTGCCACATGTGTGCCTGTACATGCACGAACACTTTTACATACTTACCCAAAATGGTTGACGCAAACTTTAGGGGCCACCCTCCTCCGTGGAACCATCCTTTTTTTCAGGGTCTGTAGAGGGAAAGAACTTGAGTTAATATTTATGGACATGTATTGTTTGTGTAATGCTTGGGTATTGTTCTGCTTCACTGGCTTGACACCAGCACGGTTTCCATACTGGGTGGCCCCATCACCGCATACTCAACCTCAGAGAAGCACAACAGACAAGCACTTAGCAAACATATTATTAGACTTTACATGCAGCAAAACCTGTGTTTTTTAGGGTACTGGCCTAAAGAGGTGTGCAGGAGCTGTAGGCGGCTCCAAGCCCAACACACCCTCCTCTTCAGTGGGCTCCATGGCTGGTGCTGAATCCGAGGAGGAAGTGGACGTTGGCGGGGTTCAAGGCACCTTACACCCACTCTGTCTCCTGGGCCCCACTGGTCAGACCCCTTGACTCTGGGTGGACTTGATCCGCAGCCAGAACTCCCAAGTTACAAAAGAGAATATAATTTAGTAAAACATGTAACTCATAGCTCACCTTCTCTGTTGTACATTCACTTACCTGGGATGTTTTGGCTGTAGAACCTTCGCACCCAGGGCCACTTTTGCCGTTTGAGGTCTGACCAGTGCTGCATCATTTGGGTGAAGGTGTAAGGTGACATCCCCTTGCTACTTACATGGGCTGTCAACATCCCATTTCATGTGTGTTGGGCTTGAAATCATACCTATGCTCAATGAAGTCTGCAAAGAACAAACAGATGTTCATTGTTAAGTTATGTCCTCTGTTTTGGTCTCATTTAGCTCCACATGCATGCCCCTTTAAATAATTTTCTGGGACAGTGCAAGCACCCAAGGCTCAGTTATGCTAGTGTATGCCAATGCTACTTAATCCAGCTCTACCATCCTACAATAGCACAGATTACAAGCACAGACACATGTCTAACTCTCAACTCTCCTACTGCCGGGGAGGTCTTGCTGACTGCGGTCAGCAACAAGGCAAAGCCAGCCTTCCCATCCCACAGCAGTAGCGGATTTCATAAAAATAAACATTAATCACTTAGGTACCTCTGCATCACATACAAACATGCCAGAGTGGTCCATGTGTTAGTGGCAGCTAAGTATTGTGGCCCTGTAACGTTGGAAGGCCATGTGCCTTTGCTAGTATTTAGTGGCACTTTGGCAGGAGTGTAATGCAGCACACATGCGTAGACGATTGGCATGAAGGTGACTAACCATCCTAATTTCCTCCTGCTGCTCATGGGTGAACACAGTTGGTGCCATGTTGGAGCTTGGTATGTCGTTTGTATGACACAACCCTGCACCAATACGCCTAAGCACTGACGCGGCCTGGCAAACTCCAGAAGTGTGCTTGCCTTCATACGCCCATGTAGCCTTTAGGTTGCTGGCATCTGTGATGGCCAGTTAAATAAACCAGATTGTTTCCACCCCAATTTCCAAGAGCCAGGAACACAGGCATAGTCGTAGTAGCCACAGCACCCTGGCAAGGTACCGCAGCCCAAGGTCAAGGCCTCACCATTCCTCCCGCAGGTAATCCCCTGCTGCCTCCCCCACTACCCACTCTGAGCAGGTCATCCTTAGCAGTGTGAGACAGTAGCAGCAGGAGACCCACAACTAGAGCTCCCTGGAACAGCCCATCACATTACACCCACTGATCGGGACACGGGATCCCTGTGTGCATGAAGGTGACTAACCATCCTAATTTCCTCCTGCTGCTCATGGGTGAACACAGTTGGTGCCATGTTGGAGCTTGGTATGTCGTTTGTATGACACAACCCTGCACCAATACGCCTAAGCACTGACGCGGCCTGGCAAACTCCAGAAGTGTGCTTGCCTTCATACGCCCATGTAGCCTTTAGGTTGCTGGCATCTGTGATGGCCAGTTAAATAAACTAGATTGTTTCCACCCCAATTTCCAAGAGCCAGGAACACAGGCATAGTCGTAGTAGCCACAGCACCCTGGCAAGGTACCGCAGCCCAAGGTCAAGGCCTCACCATTCCTCCCGCAGGTAATCCCCTGCTGCCTCCCCAACTACCCACTCTGAGCAGGTCATCCTTAGCAGTGTGAGACAGTAGCAGCAGGAGACCCACAACTAGAGCTCCCTGGAACAGCCCATCACATTACACCCACTGATCGGGACACGGGATCCCTGTGTGGACCCAGTGCGGGGTCCACATGGGAGCCCCCTGCAGAACCAATGGCAGAGCAAAAGAGGTGCACTCTTGTTTGTGTTTGAGAAAGAGAATCATTCATTATTGGGCCCCAAAACAGAAAAGGTTTATTAAACAAACACAAGGCAAAATACACAAATATATCAACACAAATTAAGAAATAGAGTTGTTGACTAAATGCTGGTGAAAAGATTAGGCAGCACGGCTCAGGGTACTGGAATAAAGTAGGCCATGTATCTCGGGAGCTGCGGCAGGAGTTGGCTCCTCCAGATATGTCGACCCCCTCTTCGCTAGGGCAAAATTGTGGAGGGCAATACAGGCCATGATGATTTGAACAACCTTGTCAGGCTTGTATTGAAGGGCGCCCCCTGTGTGTTCCAGACACCAAAACCACGACTTCAATAGGCCAAAGGCGTGCTCCACAACAACCTGAGTGCGGCAGTGTGCCTGATTATATGCCTCCTGGCCATCTGTCTAGGGCCTTCGAAAGGGTTTCAGGAACCAGGGAAGCAGGGAATAACCCGAATCACCTAAAAGGACATCAAAAACCAACATTATCATCAATGAATTACCAAAACACACAAACAGTATACACCAAGTTCTAAGTGGAACCAGTTGCAAACACATATTATAGGAGGCAACAATTTAGTGTTGCCTAAGGCAAACCACTGAGCAATCAAGCAAAACAGAAGGCAGTATACATGGACAAGAGTTTTGATTATCTACAGGGAGCAGGGTCATTAGCCACATAGCCACATGAGCACAATAGTAATGATGTAGGGCGTGGATAAAACGGCATCCATAACAATGTAGCAACACAACAAAAAAGGGCAAATATATTTACAGTGAATAAAACATTGGAAATGCAATGCTAACAATAGACACACAGAGCCAAGAGAAAAAGAGACACACTTACCCAGAAGCCAACCGCCACTCAGCTTGCCACTCTCAGAATGGGTATATAAACTAAAACTCTAAAGTATGAAAGCATCATGGGACGAGTCTGAGAAGCTGGACCCGGTCCCACAATGCATTGGATGTTAAGAGAGTGGCCCATCTTGCAGTTTTTGAAATAAAGCCAAACAATGAGAGGGTAAGTAGAGTAACTTCAAGTAATTAATTGCAAATAAAATTCATAATTACAAAGGCACAGCAAGGACACAAGGAAGCTGGTTCAGGGGAGCTGAGGCAAGCGCAGTATAAAGTCAGGAGAGGGGGCTAGAAGGCATAAATACAGGTGAAGGGGCAAGAATACATACCAAAACATATACTCCTGAGCAGCTGACAACATAGAAGTTTGACGGCAGAAGGAGCCCATACGGTCCATCTTGTCTAACATTATGTGTATACTGTATGGACTCTTTATCTTATGATAGATGTCTGCTTATCACAGGCATGTTAAAATTCACTTACTGGTCAGAAAAAACATTTTTGGCTAATTTTTTTAGTCTGAAATCATGATTTGTTGAAGCATTTTGATATGGCTGACCTTTGCAGTTCACTTCAGTCCACCGTTTTAAAAAGACCATATAAATTTATTGTGTTTTATTACGCATTTTTACATAGCATTTTAAAATAATAATTGAGAATCCCTGTTAAATTAAACATTTTTACAACTTCATTACCGGGATTATTAATAATCATTTGCGGTTTATTGCTGACATTATTTTGCTCATATAATGGTTAGTTAAATAATTAAAGCAAAAAGTATGCCTTATTGCTACATTCTAAGTGAAGTGGAGTTTTGAAGGACTGTTCCACTATTGTAGTTGGAATGGTGTTTTTGAAATGATATGACACACTTTAATTACACAATTAATCAATATTTGCTTACCTGCTATATAAAGGATTAATCATGGTGTGTAGCCGAAAAAGCTTGGGCCCTTTTTCTGTAACCTGAGCACCTGGATTTTATTTTTTTGGGGAATTGCACTGTGCAGCATTCTTCATTCAAGTCAACATTGTGGTGATGTGGTGGAGCAATTACTCACTCATTGTAGAAAGCTGTCAACTGTAAGCTGCTTACACTTCAATATCAGTTTTATAGCTGCTATGAAACATACCATAGCAAGTATTGTTCTTGTTACAATTGTAAAATCAGCCATAATCTGGGTGTTACAATGTGTTACATTGCAGTGATTTGGATGTGTGTAAGAAAAATATAACAGCATGACACATCTCTGCTTAATATATTTTACAGCAAGAGGGGGAGAGGAGCAGCACTAGAGAAACTTGTCTGTCTTTTCCCTGCTGCATTAAATACTGTAGATCCACCTTTCAAAAGTGCAGTGAACTTGCATGGCGATTGCCTTCAACTCATCACAAGATGCTTCTTTTTGGTTGCTAACCTCTGTGGTTGGCCTAAATATCCCTGGAAGATGGTTGTAGTTCCATCGTTTAAGTATCACTTTTGCTACAGTAGTCTTACTTATAAGTAAAGCTTTGCTGTTCTTCTCACCTTTTTTGTGTAAAGAATTATTTTCTTTGTTTTCTGTCTCATGTCCTGTGACATTTCTCTTCCACGTGGTGCTTTGCTGACAGCACAAAATAGGCAACAGACCTGTGGACGCACAGGTGTGTTTAATGAATAATTTGATAATCCCAAGGGTTCAGGTGCACTGGAAAGATTTTTCCTAAGACACTCTACATACAATCCTGGAATTTGGCAGGCAGCATTTCGACAGGAATTGAAAACCTTTGACTTTGAACTGCTTTTCAATGCTCTCTTTCATCTGCTGATTGGATCTCCTGGCAACTATGTCACTCACTTTACGTGGTAACTTTGTGACCTTTTCTAATACAGCTGTTCTTAGCTCTAGTTGTGTCCCTGGTACACACTTCTCAGTGGGAATAGACGGCCACAAGTCCAGGACTTGCTCATAGAATTAATTTCTTTGTGGTTTTGTTTTCTTCCTTGCTTAGAGACAATCAAGAGATTTCATATAATTTTCAAACTGTTCCTGGCATGTCTGTTTGGATGAATTACTGTTTTTCAACCCTTTGATCCCACTCCAAGGGTTTTAAACCCTTGCTGGCTGGCTTATGGAAAGAAGGGGCAACTGTGGGTTGTGTTACAGGGGAATTGGGGGGATTCTAACACATTGTCTTATGGGGGATTAGGGAGGGTCTGACACACAGTCTATTACTGGAAATTTGGGGGTTATTCTACCACACTGCTTATTAGAAGGGATTGGAGGGATTCTGACACATTGCCTATTCTAGTGGATTGGATTCTGATGGGGGGGGGGGTTAGTTTAATTTTTTTAGTATTTTTCTTGTCCACACTAGGCCAGGTTGAATATTTGGCAAGTTCTAAAAGACTATAGGGTCAGTTTATTTCCTATCCCTGGGATCACTCTTATACTTAATTCGCCGGTGACCCAACAGCACATGTGTGGGCCGAGGCAGCATCCTCCACATCCCTCTGGCTGATTGAACTAGAGCTCCATTCAGGTTTACTTACTTAGGCCCTTATTCATCAAGCGATAGCGCCAGGTAGTGTCTGACGAGCGCCAGGTAGCGGCAGCTAACGGCGACTACCGACTCAAGTACGCCCGGCGGCGGTCACAATGACGCATTTATCAAGCAAAATGAGGCTAGCGCCGGCGAGAGCAACGGCTAGCGCGGCATTCATCATGAAGCCGCCTGGACCGAACAGCGCCGCTGCAAATTCCCTCACAGCGCCAGGTATGAGCTGTCGCTCCCTGGCGATGTCCAATGCATTTCAATTGAGCAATCTATAATTAATCCTAATTAATTGGTATTTTTTTTTTTTTTATATTTTTTTAATGTCAAAAATTCGGAGACCACTTCTGCAATGTTAGGATTTATTTTTAAGTAAAAAAAAAAAAAAAAAAAAATATGTGCAGAATTGAGGTCTGAGATTAATGTATTCATATTACAAAATGATTCTAAAAACATGTATAATGTTAAATTTAAAAAATATGGTTGTTTAGGGGTTAAAAACTAGTTAATACACTTCGCCGCCAGCGCTCTGGGGTTTAAACAAGGAATGGACAGCGACAGCACATTCGGAGCGTGATTTGTTGATGAATATGAAGCTAGCCGTTCGCTCTGGCCATTCGTTGTCAGGCGCTCACATACAACGCTGAACCTGTGAAACAGCGACCCCCCAGCCCGTATTCAACATTACCGCACACCGACTGAGTCGCTGTCATCAAGCAAACGCCGGCCAAGCACAGCGAATACTAGCTGGCGCTGAAAAAATCACGCTACAGTCGCTCATCTGTCGCTACCTGGCGCTATTGATGAATCGGCCTCCCCGCCTCTATTACATCAGAGCAGCTGAGTAAAGCACACATGTATGTTTTCCATGTTGAGGTTGCTGGGTATCCGCCCAACTTATTTCTGATTAGAATCTCTGTAAAATCCCTAAAGAATATTTATAAGCAAATCATATAAACAGGTAAATTATAAGCAAATAAATATATTTTAAAAAGTATCTTTAAAATCCAGTGGCATCTTTGCTGTAATTACATATACACACGTTCCAGACTCTTGCCACAATTGCCACATACAAAGGAGTAAAAAAATGGTTATTCTTACATTTATTTAAAAAAAAGTTGGCAGTCTATGGTACCCTATATAGAAAAATAAAACTTTTTTCCTAAAACATGAACGTAAAGAATGCTAAAAACGTTATAGACTTCATAAGGTTTCTAGAAAAATTAAAATCTATTAGCATAGAGGTTTAGGAGAAAATGGATAAACCATTTAAAACTGAGAAGGTCACCTTAGCTATCAACTCTATGAAAATTGAGTAATATCCAGGAACAGCTGGCTTTTTGCTAGAATATTATAAAACACAAAATGTATACTGAGCACTTCTTTCATATAATAATTTAATACATCGTTTTATAGACTGATACATTTATACCTGTTTTTGTTGTAAAAAAAAAAAATATGCCTAACACAGTTCTTTTACAATAGACTGTGGTGGATGGTGGGGTGCTCAGGGTTATGAAAATATATGTGGAGGGGACATCAGTGTTTGAGCTCTGAGGGAATGGCTCAGTGTTCCCTGTGCACTGTGGAAAGGTCACATAAGCAGAGCTGCAGGTTGTGTGCAGCTGAGTTCCCAGTGAGGGTGTGATGGGAGCTGGGATACAGATGTCAGGCAATCCTGGGGTTTGGAGTTGGGATTACTGCAGGATGCTGGTGAAGAATGTTTGCTGAAAATGGAAGTTGGAGAAAAGTTTTGTCACTGCTGGAAAATATATCTTTATAGGTCAGAAAGCCATCTTTTTACTACAATGCAAATCTCAATATTGTGGGAAGAATTAAAGCAGGAAAATGATGAAAGTAAAAAGTAGAGATGAGCGAATCGATTCGGACGAACCCGAATCCGTTGCGAATTTCAGGAAAAATTCGATTCTGAACGAATCCGAATTTCCCCGCGATTCGATCGATCAATGTTTTCCTTTAAACTCCATTTATTTCAATTACAGGCATTGTAAAATGGTGAATGCACATGTCCAGACATATCCCCTGGGGCAAGTTATCATGGGAAGGTCACATGCAGCCTATCAGCAGCCAGGAAGCCCAGTGACGTCACCGTGCTATATAAACGGCGGCCATTTTCCTTTTGCGCATTTCAGCCTTGCATTCCAGAAACAGCGGTGGTTGCTGCAGACAGGGAGAGACTTAGAGATAGGCAGGGACAGTTGTTGAGACCCACAGAGAGGCAGACAGAATCAGGGAAAGATAGGGAAAAATCAGGAACGATCCAGGCAGGAACAGTGAGAGGGAAAGCATTTTTTTATTTTCATTTGCCAGATCAAGTTTTCAATCGGCGATCTTTGTGCTGTAAATATTCCTTGCCACTGTGCATCCCATCTTGGCAGTGGCATATTTAACCTTATCTGTTATACACAAGCATTTCTCATAACTGGATTAGTTTTCATTTTTTTGTCTGCTGTAAAAACCCCAGACCACATGGCCATTTCATTTCAGCACATGTGACCCTATCTTTTATACTAAATCAGCTTGTTCAGCCTCAGGTTTATTAAGCTATTGCATTTTGATTTGGTTTTTGGCCTCCTGTAAAAACCCAAGCCCACATGGCCATTCCATTTCAGCACATGTGACCCTATCTTTTATACTAAATCAGCTTGTTCAGCCTCAGCTTTATTAAGCTATTGCATTTTGATTTGTTTTTTGTCTGCTTTAAAAACACCAGCCCACATGGGCATCCCAAACCAGCACATGTGACCATATGTTTTATACTAAATCAGCTTGTTCATCCTCAGCTTTATTAAGCTATTGCATTTTGAATTGGTTTTTGTCTGCTTTAAAAACACAAGCCCACATGGGCATCCCAAACCAGCACATGTGACCCTATCTTTTGAACTAAATCAGCTTGTTCAGCCTCAGCTTTATTAAGCTATTGCATTTTGAATTGGTTTTTGGCCTCCTGTAAAAACCCAAGCCCACATGGACATCCCAAACCAGCACATGTGACCCTATCTTTTATACTAAATCAGCTTGTTCGGCCTCAGCTTTATTAAGCTATTGCATTTTGAATTGGTTTTTGTCTGCTTTAAAAACACCAGCCCACATGGGCATCCCAAACCAGCACATGTGACCCTATCTTTTATACTAAATCAGCTTGTTCATCCTCAGCTTATTAAGCTATTGCATTTTGAATTGGTTTTTGTCCTGCTGTCAAAACACCAGCCCACATGGGCATCCCAAACCAGCACATGTGACCCTATCTTTTATACTAAATCAGCTTGTTCATCCTCAGCTTTATTAAGCTATTGCATTTTGAATTGGTTTTTGTCCTGCTGTCAAAACACCAGGCCGCAGGGTATCCCAAACCACCATGTTGCACCCTATCTGTTATACTAAATAAGCTTGTTCATCCTCAGCTTTATTAGGCTATTGCATTTTGAATTGGTTTTTGTCCTGCTGTCAAAACACCAGGCCGCAGGGTATCCCAAAACTGCACGTTGCAACCTATCTGTTATACTAAATCAGCTTGTTCATCCTCAGCTTTATTAAGCTATTGCATTTTGAATTGGTTTTTGTCCTGCTGTCAAAACACCAGGCCGCAGGGTATCCCCAACCACCACGTTGCACCCTATCTGTTATACTAAATAAGCTTGTTCAGCCTCAGCTTTGTTAAACTATTGCATTTTGAATCGGTTTTGGTCCTGCTGTCAAAACACCAGGCCGCAGGGTACCCCAAGCCCCCTTGTTGCACCCTATCTGTTATACTAAATAAGCTTGTTCATCCTCAGCTTTATTAAGCTATTGCATTTTGAATTGGTTTTTGTCCTGCTGTCAAAACACCAGGCCGCAGGGTATCCCAAATTGCCAATTTTCATAGTATCTGGTGCAGAGAAGCAGTTCCTCACTTTATTTAGCTTCTGCTTTTTAAAGTAAACACATTTTTTAAAGTACCTATTGCACATTTCAAATACATAAAAATGTCAGGCAGACAAGTGCCAGGATGTTCAAAGAGGAGTGGCAGAGACCAAGATTCAGCAGGCAGATGTTGCAGCAGACTTGGGGCGAGTGGCAGCAGGAGTCACGGTGAGAGACCTGATCTGCCAGTATCTGCTAGCGGTCGTGTCTCCACCAGTAACGCATCTGCCGTGGTAGATTGGTTAACGCAGTCATCCACATCATCACAAGTTACATCTGAGACCCCCAGTCTAGGGTCGGTAGGTTCCTCTGACACAACCCTGAGTTGGCATGCCCTGAGAGCAGTCCCTGTCCTCCCATTGCCTCTGTCCTACGCCGTTCCCTCCCCCAGCGACGTATCATGTGCTTTGGGTTCAGCTCCACTCTTTAGTGAGGAGGACGATCAGATAGAGGACAGTCAGCAGCTACTGCCCAGCCAAGAAATGGAGGTGGCTTCTTTAGCTAGGCAGACAAATATTGATGTGGAGAGTGTCGTGGGTGTTGCGAGCGTTCCAGCTCCTGTGCCAGACACTGTTGAGGAAACCGAGAACATCAGTGACGTTCAGCCACAACTCGGTGATGATGATGATGAAGAAGCCGATCGCACTTGGGAGCCGGGTGATGAAGGGGCTTCATCGTCATCATCAGGAGAAGAGGGGCGCAGGTTGCCGCGGAATCAGCAGCTGAGGCAGCAAGGTGTTAGCAGCATGGTTGCCAGTCAGCATGGGGGCACAATTGTAAAGCCTGGAGCCAAACGGGGCCGGGGCCGGGGTAGAGCACCTGCTGTGCGGCAGGCTACCTTATCGGGAGGTAGTGGAGCAGGGGTTCCTGGAGTTGGCGACAGTAGCAGTGAATCAGAGGGTAACATGGCCACATGCAGGATATGTAGGCAGAAGGTGAAGCGTGGCCAGGGCCCAAATGTTGGCACCACGGCCCTGCGTCAACATATGAAAGCGGCCTGGGAGAACCGAGGCTCCGAAGAGGTGGTCCAGCCTGCTTCCTCACCAAGTGGCACGCCGCTCCCAATTTCTGCCAGCCAAGGCTCCAACACCTCAGCCGAAGGCAGCTGTGCATCATACCCATCCTCTGTCGCTCCTGATGCTCCTGCTCCTCCTCCTCCTCCAAGTCATGCATCCCGCCAGCAATCCATCAGCAAAGCCATGTCCAAGAGACAGCAGTATGCGCCCACTCATCCTACGGCGCAGAAGCTGAATGTGCTCCTGTCCAAGTTGCTGGTGCTGCAGTCGCTCCCTTTTCAGGTGGTGGACTCTGCACCTTTCCGAGAACTGATGGCTTGTGCCGAGCTGAGGTGGAGAGTCCCAAGCCGTCATTTCTTTGCCAAGAAGGCAGTACCAGCGCTGCACATTTTTGTTGAACAGAAGGTGGGCCAGTCCTTGAGCCTGTCGGTGTGTAGCAAAGTGCATGGCAGCACCGACATCTGGAGCTGTAACTACGGTCAGGGACATTACATGTCATTTACGGCCCACTGGGTGAATGTGGTCCCTTTGCAGCAGCAACTTGGACAGGTCATGCCGCTTCGGCGTCCGTGCTCCCTGGCCGTTGTGCCTGTGACACCGTGCATCTCGGCCTCCTCATCCTCCGCCATCTCCTCACCCTCCACTGTAGGCTCAAGTCTCAGTGCCCCTCCAGTCTACCATGTGTGCAGGGTACGGAGGTGTCACGCTGTGCTTCACATGGTTTGTCTTGGCGAACGGAGTCACACAGGGGAGGAACTGCTTAAATTTATTCATCATGAAATCCAAACATGGCTTACTCCAAGAAAACTAGCTAGAAAAAAAGCTAGAGGGTTGTGAGGAAGGCGAGACAGAGGACCCGACACACCGTGGCAGTATGCAGTGGAGATGGAGAGAGGTAGTCCCTCCGAGTCACTTGCGCAAATGGCAGGAAGCATGCTCACGTGCTTGCGTAGTGACCCCAGAATTGTTTCCATTTGTCGGCGGGATGACTTCTGGCTCTCTCCTTTATTGGACCCTCGCTTCCGGCACAAAATGGGGGCATTTTTTAAACCCGTCGAGAGGGAGGACAAACTGAACTACTACAAAGACATTCTACGTAGTCAGTTGGCTGATGCCTATCTGCGCCATGGTCCATACTCTCGCAGGTCTGACTCGGAGGGACCTCTGCGCTCACCTTCCACTGCCATGGCTGCTAGGGGGGTTGGCAGGAGCAGCAGCAGCTCCATCAGCAGCAGCCTGAGTCTTCAGTCACTAATGAGTAGCTTTCTACACCCGCATAGTGAGGCTACTCATAAGCAGCAGGAAGACCTGGAGCAGGACCTGAACCAGCAGGTCATGTCATACTTTGACATGACCATGCCAACACACCTTGAGGATCCGCTGGACTTCTGGGCAGCCAAACTTGGCTTGTGGCCGCAACTAGCAGAGTTTGCCCTGGAAAAGCTGTCCTGCCCGGCAAGTAGCGTGCCATCTGAGCGGGTGTTTAGTGCGGCGGGGGCCATAGTTACGGCGAGGAGAACTCAGCTGTCAACTAAAAGTATAGAGAGACTCACCTTTGTCAAAATGAATCAGGGATGGATCAGCCAGGATTTCCACCCACCAATGGCTGATGCATGCGACTAGATTCAGCATGGTGCCATGTTTTACACTTTCCAAATGGTGCAAAACATATTTATGTCTTTAGGCCAATTTTTGGGCTCCTGCTGATGCCAACTTCAGGGTGTGCTTTCAGCCAATTTTGGGCCTCCTGCTGCTGCTGCCAACTGCAGTGTGTCTTTCAAGCTATGTTTGGGCTCATGCTGCTGCTGCTTGCAACTCCAGGGTGTGATTCATCCAATTTTTGGCCTCCTGCTGCCAGATCCAGTGTCTCTTTAAAGCATTGTTTGGGCTCCTGCTGCTGCTTGCAACTCCAGGGTGTGATTCATCCAATTTTTGGCCTCCTGCTGCCAACTCCAGTGTCTCTTTATAGCAATGTTTGGGCTCCTGCTGCTGTTTGCAACTCCAGGGTGTGATTCAGCCAATGTTTGGGCTCCTGCAGCTAACTCCAGTGCCTCTTTCAAGCTATGTTTGGGCTCCTGCTGCTGCTGCTTGCAACTCCAGAGTGTGATTCAGCCAATTTTTGGGCCCCTGCAGCCAACTCCAGTGTCTCTTTCAAGCTATGTTTGGGCTCCTGCTGCTGTTGCTTGCAACTCCAGGGTGTGATTCATCCAATTTTTGGGCTCCTGCAGCCAACTCCAGTGTCTCTTTAAAGCAATGTTTGGGCTCCTGCTGCTGCTTGCAACTCCAGGGTGTGATTCATCCAATTTTTGGGCTCCTGAAGCAAACTCCAGTGTCTCTTTAAAGCAATATTTGGGCTCCTGCTGCTGCTTGCCACTCCAGGGTGTGATTTATCCAATTCTTGGGCTCCTGCAGCCAACTCCAGTGTCTCTTTCAAGCTATGTTTGGGCTCCTGCTGCTGCTTGCAACTCCAGGGTGTGATTAATCCAATTTTTGGGCTCCTTCAGCCAACTCCAGTGTCTCTTTAAAGCAATGTTTGGGCTCCTGCTGCTGCTTGCAACTCCAGGGTGTGATTCATCCAATTTTTGGGCTCCTGCAGCCAACTCCAGTGTATCTTTCAAGCTATGTTTGGGCTCCTGCTGCTGCTGCTGCTTGCAACTCCAGGGTGTGATTCATCCAATTTTTGGGCTCCTGAAGCAAACTCCAGTGTCTCTTTAAAGCAATGTTTGGGCTCCTGCTGCTGCTTGCCACTCCAGGGTGTGATTTATCCAATTCTTGGGCTCCTGCAGCCAACTCCAGTGTCTCTTTCAAGCTATGTTTGGGCTCCTGCTGCTGCTTGCAACTCCAGGGTGTGATTAATCCAATTTTTGGGCTCCTTCAGCCAACTCCAGTGTCTCTTTAAAGCAATGTTTGGGCTCCTGCTGCTGCTTGCAACTCCAGGGTGTGATTCATCCAATTTTTGGGCTCCTGCAGCCAACTCCAGTGTATCTTTCAAGCTATGTTTGGGCTCCTGCTGCTGCTGCTGCTTGCAACTCCAGGGTGTGATTCATCCAATTTTTTTGGCTCCTGCAGCCAACTCCAGTGTCTCTTTAAAGCAATGTTTGGGCTCCTGCTGCTGCTTGCAACTCCAGGGTGTGATTCATCCAATTTTTGGGCTCCTGCAGCCAACTCCAGTGTCTCTTTCAAGCTATGTTTCGGCTCCTGATGCTGCTGCTGCTGCTTGCAGCTCCAGGGTGTGATTCATCCAATTTTTTGGCTCCTGCAGCCAACTCCAGTGTCTCTTTCAAGCTATGTTTGGGTCCTGCTGCTTCTGCTTGCAACTCCAGGGTGTGATTCATCCAATTTTTTGGCTCCTGCTGCCAACTCCAGTGTCTCTTTCAAGCTATGTTTGGGTCCTGCTGCTGCTGCTTGCAACTCCAGGGTGTGATTCATCCAATTTTTGGGCTCCTGCAGCCAACTCCAGTGTCTCTTTAAAGCTATGTTTGGGCTCCTGCTGCTGCTTGCAACTCCAGGGTGTGATTCATACAATTTTTGGGCTCCTGCTCCCAACTCCAGTGTCTCGTTAAAGCAATGTTTGGGCTCCTGCTGCTTGCAACTCCAGGGTGTGATTCATACAATTTTTGGGATCCTGCTGCCAACTCCAGTGTCTCTTTCAACCAATGTTTGGGCGGCTGCTGCTGCTTGCAACTCCAGGGTGTGATTCTACATGTCATAGTTATTTACAGTATGATTTCACTAACCCAGCACGCATCCTATGCGTGTTACAGCAAGGCAGAATGGTTTACAACCCTATTGAGGCTCTAGGAAGCTCAGAAATAGCCGTTTTTAATAGCGATTCGTCACAAATAAATTCGGGTCGAAACAATTTTTGTCGTAAAATTCAGCGAATCAGTCGAATCGAATTTTTCAAAAGTTCGCTCATCTCTATTAAAAAGGTATAAATATATGAAAGTAATGATCCATGTATGCACGGACTGAGTTTGAAGAAAGATAAATGGGCTGCAGAGAGGGGTAATCTGCCTAAAATAGAGCACTGATGCCTTTAATGAGCACAAGAAGTCCAGCTACAGTGTCTGAGAAGGAGGGATTTTTTTGCCAAGAAAGTCATTAATAATGAGAATGTGAACTAAGGCTGCCCAGTGTTGATTTTTTTTTTTTTTAATACAAACAATCAGCAGTAAAAAAATGCTCCACCTCACCAGTGTTGGTTATGCTAGGTACATTCAGGGGGAAATCCAGAGGCTGCAGAGTTAGTCAACCCATCTCCCAGTACATCTCAGACTTTTAGTGCCCAGTCTGCTCTGCCAGCTCCAGTAAGTGAAGAGCTAAGGGTGGCAACTCCTGATGAACTGTGCAGCATGCTGGATAATGTAACCCCTGTGAGTGATGAGAGTAATAAGACTTCAAAAGTAACTGTTTCTTGAATAGGGACTCTGAAGGAAAACCTGCCTAACGCAGGAACCTAAGCCCTGGCTGTGTTCATTTCTTCTCTCTGCTGCTACTTAGATGAGCAAACCTCAGTCACACATGCGCGCATGCATGCACTCCCATATGCACCCAGATGGACATGCTAGGCATCTCTGAGAGGGCCAATCAAGCCATTAATGTCATTCTACAAATCTCATATTTTAATCTATGAACCATACATTTAAAATGTAATGTTCTTTCTGTTCTTTCTCCATTATCATATCATTATAAAAGGGATGCACTCACCAACTAAAAAAAGAGCTCAGATTTGTCATTTATCCTTTTGCTATGTATGACAAAATAACAATCCTGCACTGCCTGAAACCTAGTGGATATGCTTAATTCTTGCTCGGTGGAAGCTGAGCATGCCAGTTAGAGAAATCCATTCTGTGCTGTAATGCTATGCTGGGAGTTTGCACAAGATTTGAGACACAGGGCATTTCCTCCTATAATGGGCCCCTTTTCTGAAATTCATTGGCGCCTATTGTATTTAGATCCGGAATATACATAGGTCTTGCAGAGTTCTACCAGAAGTGACAGTTCTTAATAACACTGGTTGAAGACACAGAGCAAACACATGGTTAATATGTTTGTTCTGTTTTTCACAGACCAGTTCATGTATATGTATGTCCTGGTTTCTAATTAGGGGGCACAGGGAGCACTGAGAGATTGTATTTAGCCATGAATAGAGCAAACAACCAAGGTTAATGATCTTTGAGGTGTGCTAGTAGGCTTATTTGATATTTATTTCTGGTGGATATTGTCTACTCTCATCTCAAAGGCCGACCTTACTTATTTCTTTATCATCCACATTCTTCTATCTCATCCACAGCTGTCCTCATTCCTCTCTCTGGCCCTCATATCTCAAACCTCTCTCATAAGGCACTTTCCCTTTACTACTCAGACCAGAAGTCGTCATAACCCAAAAACTAAAATACTGGAAAATTACCTCCCTGGGCCTCTCTGACCTCACCAGCTACTGCCTTATCTCACTAATCCAATCTGGAATCTACTCTAAACACTCTACTGAAACTGCACTCACCAAAGTGACTAGTGATCTACCAATCCTCAAATCTAAAGACCACTACTCCATTCTCATTCTTCTTGGCCTGTCTTCTGCTTTTGATGCCATTGATTCCTTTCTGCCATTCCTCCAAACTTGAACTCCACTTATTTCTCCAGTGCTGCCGGTGTCTGCCAGATCATCCCCTGGCTGCCAATATCTGAAAGAAAGTTTAAACTTTCACTCCAGCCAAGCCCCTTCCTATAGTTCATCGCTAGTCCAAAGATAACAACCTAATTGCAGCCTCAGCATCTGTCTGTAATTTATACCTTGTACAAAACCACTGAAGATGGCAGCACTCTTTAAATATTGAAGGGATAGATTATGGAAGAAATAGGATAAAACTTTAGATTTTGTGAAGCATACATGCATAAGTCCCTGCCCAATCAAAAAATAAAATTACTAGGTCCAGAGATTCAGTCCTGTGGCATCCCCTCTCCTCTATCAAGAACCATGAAAAAGGGGCGTGCTCACTGCACTCTGCAGTAGAGGGGGATGTACTTGATTTGAATAGAGTGGTGTGCTAGAGTCACTGTGACTGAAATTGAAGGGGGTGCTGTATGGCATAGTGGTGGATGCTGAATGATAAAAAAGGTCTGCATGGCATGGAATTAATCTTTAGTTATATTGTATGTTTGTTTTAATTTTTGGTTTGACAATCTATTTAAACAGTAACAAAAACAAAAAATAGAATCTACATATATGGACCATTTTACTCGAAAAATCATTATTTATTATAACTATAGTATAGATTTGAAGACCCACAGTCAGTTCAACAATATAGGGTGTGCAACATGTAAACCATTTTTAGAAAAAGGAGTATGGCAGTAACAAATTAGTTTTCATAAACATTTCCAAATTGTTATAGATAATTTCATCTACCTAAATAGATTTAAATAATAACTGTCCAAAAAAATCCCCAACTGTGTAGTGGCAGAATATTTTGCATTCTACTCACTAATCTGAAGGTCATTCACAGAATGGTTTCATCTCAGGCATGTGACAAAGCAAGAAGAATTTCTTGGCAGTATAGAAGTAATCGACATGCACTAAAGTGTGACTAACTTTGCAGAAGGCCCATCTGGCACCAAATTGTCATCAAAGGTTATCTTATCAACACTGTGGTCAGAGTGAGCACAAGAGGCCATTTAGATATAAATGCCGGCTCTGTTTTCTGGCCTGTTATATTATTTGGCTTTCTATAAGTCCCAGATGTCTCTTATAAATTTGATATAGGAAGTAATCATTTTAGAGAATTTTGTGTGCTTCAGGTCACTGCATCATTTAAAATTCTCAGCTGGCAAAACGGAATACAAATTTACAATTTTCATAACATATTACAAGGTGTTTGTTTAAAAGTTATTTTCATTATTGGAATAATTTGAGCAAACTTATCACATCATTATTTGTGTATGAGTCCTCATCAGAAAAACATAACTGATCCTTTGATGGTTTCTACTTCTGTTAAATGATCTCTAATATGCCCCATATTTTAATATTACTTTACTGCTTATTGACAGTGAGAAATAATTAAGTCAAATTATCACAAAGTAACACACTCCTATATTTGGTTTGCCTGCTCTACTTTCCCAGATTACTAATCTTCTAAATAAATTTGCTGATGGTTTTGGTTATAGTTACTGCAGTCTGATCATAATATGGCATAATTATGCTTGACACACCAATAAAGTGCCTCCCAAGGGGATACTTGCAGGAAGGAAAAATGCTAATCCTGTCCTTTCTTTTAAATATAAATAGATAAACACCTAAAGCAGGTGAAACGAAACAGTTCTATGAAGCCAATCTATCTACGTGAGTAACCAACTTGGGCAGGTATTAATGTTAGAGTATTTGAATTAGATATTAAAGTCAATTTAAAGGTTATTTCCACTTTCTTGGGTTACCCCACAGACCTCTGACCCAGGGTGCCTTCATACACAAGACACTGCACTTACATTCCACCTGCTCCCACGCTGCACATCTCTCACCCACACAGCTGGTATGAGACTCCTGTGCTGTAGTAAGACAGGACCTTTATATGCAGGAGTTGGATTGAGGAAAGCGCAATTAGATAATTTGAGCAGCTCCTACTTGAGGGAAAAACCTGTATTCCCTGGGAGAAATGTAGATGGGTTAAATCTGTTCTAACTTAGGCGTGGACCTAGGTGGAGAAAAGATTAGTGTAGGTGCGCTGTGGATAAAAAGTGACTTTGGTAATACTATTGCATTTGTTTATTCATACTTTTATGTATATACACTAACCTATTTTTCCTCACAGGATTGCGGAGAACATTAACCCTTTATTTACTCTCCCTTTTAACCTGCCTTTTTAACCATAGCGCACCTACACTAATCTCTTCTCCACCTAGGTCCACGCTTAAGTTAGAACAGATTTAACCCATCTACAGGACCTTTATATGATACACTCTAATTGTGATCAATGGTTGCCTCTGTACTCTGAAGTTCCTTGTGTACAGAGTTATCTATTGATCTCAATGGGAGCACACTGTACTGTGCTGCACTGGCATCTCATCTCTGCTATGCACGAGAGATGTGAGAGGGTGAAAGGTAAGTGGGGTATTTCATGTCCCAGGGCACTCCTGATCGGGGACATCATGGGACATCAGGGCATAAGCCACATTTACCCTTAATCGCCCTTGGTCCTGCTGAGTTCCCACAATCCCACAATTGGGCATTTCTATCTGCCTAAATGGTACTGGATAAAATTGGGAAAATATCACTCACCCCTCTGTGCACCCACTGTACTGTATTGGCCCATTTGACCACTGGAACCAAGGGGTTCTCTAGGAATGTGTACACAGTGCTGTGCGTGTCTGCCTACTGGCTTCTGGTGGTAACATGAGCAATCCAGGCAGCCCAGTTTTACAGCGTTTCTCTACAGACAAATGTAGGGTTTATGTCCTTGTAAATCCCAATGTATACACACAATTTCCATTGCAATCATCATAGTATAAAACATGCAATATTTGCATTAAGATCCGCATGATATTCTTAACACTTCTTAAAAAATCAATTTCAACAATCAATGCAGCATTATTTGCAAAAAGTACACTTTAGTAGATGTGCTGTTTCTACAAATCGGGCTGAGTTAACACTTATGCCACTGTAATATTTTTAGAGGAGGACTATCGCAAAAAAATGCCCCAATGATAAAAATCCATTTAAATATGCTGGATGGTGGGAGAAGAGGTAATTTATACACCTGTCATCAAGAAATATCCAGCCAGGCTTGTTCCTTTTTCTTTTTTTTTTTTATTAGAAGGAAGGAAGAAGAAATCAGGAGGCAGGTTTTATCCCCCTGCTACAATCAAATCTGTTACCCCAAGATTTTATTCCTACTAGGAGGAAAAACTGCAAGCTTGGCAGAAGTTTTATTCAGTTTGAGTTTATAAGTGACCGCCCCCCTCGGGCTCTTCTGTGGTGAGGATTGGGCCTGAAATATGCCCCTCCCCTGCCTCCGACATAATCACCGCTGGCCCCACTTCTTGTGAGCGGGGCGGATGATGTCACCTCCATTATGTCATCCTGCTCCCAGCACAAAGCTGTGAGATGCTGAGGGCGATCCCTGGAGGGAGGTTGGAGGGGTAGGGGGCTGTGATCCCCTGTCTTCTCAGCCCCCGTACAGTGATCATGCAGGCAACTGTCATTCTATTGAAGAGGAACAGGATTGCCACGGGACACAGTATCGGAGGGGAGTGTTGAAAAAGAATAATGAAAGTCATTTTTTTTCTGTGTGTGTGTTTTCACACCTAACCCTCTGTGAACCGGGGGGAACAGAAGAGGCCGGGGTCATTTAGGCTGTGCGGGTTGATAAGGTAGGCTGGCCCATGCGCCCTGTTCTACAAGACCCCATAGCTGGTCCCCAGGCTGGTTATGCTGGGTAGGGGGGTTCCCATGGCTATTTTTGGGGGGAACCCTGGGAACCACTTTTTAATTTAACAGTTTATAGTATGGATAGTAGTTTGCTCTTTTCATAGAAACATAGAAGGTTGATGGCAGAAGGTCCATCTAGTCTGCCCTTATGTAACTGTATGTACTCTTTATCTTAGGAGAGATGTATGCTTATACGAGGCATGTTTAAATTCAGTGACTGTTGATTTTTCAAATACCTTATATTTCATGTTAAAGCCTAAACTCTGTTGCAAAAAGAAAATATGTAACTTTCCTGGAAATTCCTGCAAAAGTCACAGTTAAACATAGCAAAAAATTGTGAAAATGATCTGTCAACAGAGGGTCACAAATTCTCAAGTAGTTAGCAGTTAAAGGGTTAAAAGTACCTATGCATGTTGGTTATTGTTCTGTTCCAGGGACCTTGCACTTTCAGATTTAATTAGCTTTTTCTTGTTTGCATATTGATATTTTAGGAAAATATGTTTGTATTCTTCTTTTTATAATTTTTTTTTAGGGAAACCCTGTGCAACCAAATAATTATTTGACGGATTAAGAGAGCTTACCTCCCTGGTGGCCAGCATTAGTCCTGGATGGATGTCCCCCTGATAAAAATATGACAAGGTGGCAGTTGGTGCTGCAGCTCAGTAAAGATGCCTGGTCTCAGGCATCCTTTTAATCTTAGCATAATTGGGCAACCTAAACCTGGATGCTACTTCACTGTGGAGATGAGAGGACGTCCTTAATTTTTGACTGAACACCTGCTTTAATACTAGTTACAGATAAAAAAAAATGATGTTCTATTATGCTGCACCTCTTTTTACATGTGCACCTGTATGGAGTGATTAATGACCTACTGACTTAGATGTAGACAGCAAGACAAGCATATTGTTACTCTGTGGCTACCTATCATTCCCAGAACAAGGGACAACTCCCCTATCTCAGCAAAAAACCCCCAAAACAATTACAATTATGTTAGAGGTGACACAGCTAAACTACAGAGGACATCTGAATTGTATAATCTACACTACAGATTAAGCCCTGTTACACATCCACTGCAACTTGCATTTCTAGGTATACATCAATTTCAGAAGAACCAACATTATGTGTTGTATGGCAGAAAGTTGGATTAATAAAACTTTCTTTTTTGTATTTCTTTTTCTGTCATTTGCCTTTTTAATTTACATATCGGTAGATAAACCCTTGTAAACTATATTGCTCATATAGTTTTATTACTCTAGACATCATAGGGTTCCACCTGACATATTCTGTCAACTATGTTGTTATACTCTTTGATTAAATATAGAATGTACAGCTATTCTTCAGGCATGACCACCCTAACCTATGCATTTTACAAGACCTTAGACAAGACCTTAATGTCAGCAGAGATGTATGCTTATACGAGGCATGTTTAAATTCAGTGACTGTTGATTTTTCAAATACCTTATATTTCATGTTAAAGCCTAAACTCTGTTGCAAAAAGAAAATATGTAACTTTCCTGGAAATTCCTGCAAAAGTCACAGTTAAACATAGCAAAAAATTGTGAAAATGATCTGTCAACAGAGGGTCACAAAATCTCAAGTAGTTAGCAGTTAAAGGGTTAAAAGTACCTATGCATGTTGGTTATTGTTCTGTTCCAGGGACCTTGCACTTTCAGATTTAATTAGCTTTTTCTTGTTTGCATATTGATATTTTAGGAAAATATGTTTGTATTCTTCTTTTTATAATTTTTTTTTAGGGAAACCCTGTGCAACCAAATAATTATTTGACGGATTAAGAGAGCTTACCTCCCTGGTGGCCAGCATTAGTCCTGGATGGATGTCCCCCTGATAAAAATATGACAAGGTGGCAGTTGGTGCTGCAGCTCAGTAAAGATGCCTGGTCTCAGGCATCCTTTTAATCTTAGCATAATTGGGCAACCTAAACCTGGATGCTACTTCACTGTGGAGATGAGAGGACGTCCTTAATTTTTGACTGAACACCTGCTTTAATACTAGTTACAGATAAAAAAAAATGATGTTCTATTATGCTGCACCTCTTTTTACATGTGCACCTGTATGGAGTGATCAATGACCTACTGACTTAGATGTAGACAGCAAGACAAGCATATTGTTACTCTGTGGCTACCTATCATTCCCAGAACAAGGGACAACTCCCCTATCTCAGCAAAAAAAACCCAAAACAATTACAATTATGTTAGAGGTGACACAACTAAACTACAGAGGACATCTGAATTGTATAATCTACACTACAGATTAAGCCCTGTTACACATCCACTGCAACTTGCATTTCTAGGTATACATCAATTTCAGAAGAACCAACATTATGTGTTGTATGGCAGAAAGTTGGATTAATAAAACTTTCTTTTTTGTATTTCTTTTTCTGTCATTTGCCTTTTTAATTTACATATCGGTAGATAAACCCTTGTAAACTATATTGCTCATATAGTTTTATTACTCTAGACATCATAGAGTTCCACCTGACATATTCTGTCAACTATGTTGTTATACTCTTTGATTAAATATAGAATGTACAGCTATTCTTCAGGCATGACCACCCTAACCTATGCATTTTACAAGACCTTAGACAAGACCTTAATGTCAGCAGAGCTAGCTTTTAAAAGGAGGAGAAACCAAGCATGAATGTCTAAAGATGTAAAACACATTGTCATACAGCTAACATTAAAATAATAGCATGTTATGACAATGGTCACTGAATTGTGAAATATAGAACACAAAGATCATGTAGAGTTCATACTGCAGTTCATGCATTAACTTGGGTTTAAATCAGGTTATAAAAATAGCTAAAGTAATTGGAAAGTACAAACTTGATTGTGGGAGTGCTTATTCAACAAAAGTTTGAAAACTGGATATTAAAGAGGAACATTGGACAGTCTGTGGAGTACTCAAAAACTCCCCAAACTTCACCATCTGATCTCTTTAGACCTCCAATCTAACAATTAGAAAATAAAATGTACTTGTCTTCTGCCCTGCCTTCTGAGCTTGTTCACTCTACTCTGAAGAAAAACTAATAATTTCTAATTGCATAGATAGGAGTCTGAATGCAAAAGTCTCTTCCAGCTTTGCACATCTGGATGCTGACATTTTTGGGCAATTTTCTTTTGTAAAGATGCTCAAGCTATGTCACTGCAGGTTGCATAGGAATAAATAAGGTGTATATTTTAAAGTAACATTTTAGGCAAAGGCAATTATAAGCCATTGCGTTGAGCTACGTTTGGCACTGTCCAAAACCGTTTCCCATATTTAAATTGAAGTAAAAATGGATGAGTTATCAAGGTTTACAGTTTTAGCTCATTATTTATCTTCAGAAGCAAGGGGACATGGGTTTCAGAGCTGTGATGCTGCAAAATAATTAGCATAATGGGGCAGTGCTAGGAGTAAAAAGGCTTGCTTGGAGGAGGCTGAGCAGGGCTTGAATGGCAGTTCAAGCTTGGGTGTTTAAGCCATCAATGCAGAGGGGGGCGTGGTCTGGACTAGCTAGTTGAATTATTATTGGTGGCCCACATTAGCCGGGTGGTTCTGGAGGGTGTATAAGGGGGGGGAAGGAAAAATGGCCGGCTCTTTCCCTCCTGACTTGCAACTTAGTCAGGACTAGGGAGGGAGGCCTGGTAATTTTCCTTCTTAGGGTACCTTTTGGGGTAACACTTAAGATTTGTTATCCCAATGCTTGTGGTTCTTATGTTTTGTGTTCCATTAGTGGTTATTTGTGGGGCCGTAGACCTTAAGTCATTCCATATATACAATGGTACTTGTTGATCACAATCACACTTATATTAGATACATGTAATTCCACTCAGTTGTATCTGAATCGTAGTTGTTTATTGTTTGTAGCAAGTGGGTTTCTCAGTTTTGTAGCAAGTATTAGGGTATCAAGCAGTTTGGTGCAGACGCGTTTCGCACTTAGCTTCCTCAGTGCACCAGGGGTACTACAATATAAACATATACATATATTTTATAATCGTTACATCACAATTATAACAAACCTCTGCATTGCATACATATAGCGTTTCACATATATATTGGTAGACCGTTAATTGTGTGTGCACTTACATTTTGAAATGTCCATAGCATCTTGTAGCATGTGCCAATGGTCCAAATTGGTTTATCTAAGTATAATAGGTAACTTTAAAATTCATTGTTCCACTGATATTGCGCCGAATATTATAGGGATTATACTCACTTTCACTTTTAAAAGTGAGTATAATCCCTATAATATTCGGCGCAATATCAGTGGAACAATGAATTTTAAAGTTACCTATTATACTTAGATAAACCAATTTGGACCATTGGCACATGCTACAAGATGCTATGGACATTTCAAAATGTAAGTGCACACACAATTAACGGTTTACCAATATATATGTGAAACGCTATATGTATGCAATGCAGAGGTTTGTTATAATTGTGATGTAACGATTATAAAATATATGTATATGTTTATATTGTAGTACCCCTGGTGCACTGAGGAAGCTAAGTGCGAAACGCGTCTGCACCAAACTGCTTGATACCCTAATACTTGCTACAAAACTGAGAAACCCACTTGCTACAAACAATAAACAACTACGATTCAGATACAACTGAGTGGAATTACATGTATCTAATATAAGTGTGATTGTGATCAACAAGTACCATTGTATATATGGAATGACTTAAGGTCTACGGCCCCACAAATAACCACTAATGGAACACAAAACATAAGAACCACAAGCATTGGGATAACAAATCTTAAGTGTTACCCCAAAAGGTACCCTAAGAAGGAAAATTACCAGGCCTCCCTCCCTAGTCCTGACTAAGTTGCAAGTCAGGAGGGAAAGAGCCGGCCATTTTTCCTTCCCCCCCCTTATACATATTTCTCTAGAAAATAGGGACCTTTATAAGGAATAAGGTGCGCCAGAGAGGGAGAGAGAGAGAGCAAGGGGACACACACACACCAAGTCCGCAGGTGGCCTTGCACCTGATCGGACCCTCCCCCCCCCTCTCTCCCCCCTCCCCCCCAAAAAAAAATGGTTCTGGAGGGGCAGATGAGGAAGTGTGTCTCCTCATTCAGGGCGCCAAGCTGAGAGAAGGCACAGCACTGGATGACAGTTGGCAAAGTTACCTACTAATGATTTATTTTTAAACTTTTGCCTGAAAAATCCCTTTAACCCTTTAAGTGCCAGCCTACCTGGAGTTTTTGTCACACTCTGTTGCCAGATCATTTTGCACTATTTTGCGCTCCCCATGTTCAAATGTGATTTTGGAAGGGATTTCCAGGGATTTCCCAGGAAAATGATATATTGTTTTTTTCAGCAGAGTCTGGGCTTTAACATGAAATGTCTTGTTTGTCATTTGTTAGGTGTATTCTTAATATTTTTGGGTGAAATATGTGCAAAAAAAAAAAAAAAAAAAAAAAATTTTTACATATTGTAGTTTTTTTTGTAATAAAAAATGTAAGTTTGTCAATGAAATCTTATTGCGTGTGAAATCCCAATTTCTCCCGGTTACAGCGGTACCACAAATGTATTGGTAGACACCCTTTCCTGCCCAGGAGACTCCCCCAAACTGAAACAGCGCTTTAGGGGATTTTCAGATAAAATACAACTATGCTACGCAATATGCGCACCTTGCAGTTTTTCCAAAAAAACAACCCTTTATATTTGAAATACCCCCAACAAACTATATATTCTCTGGAAGTACACACCTCAGGCTTTCTAGGCGTACCAGGCTTGTTGATGTGGCCATAGTTTTCTGGAAGTAATCCCTCAATGGATTCTTTGGTTGCAAAGAGTTTCCCTAAAAAAAGGATAAAAAAGCAGAATCAAAGCCACATTTTCCTAAAAAAACTATATACAAACAAGAAAAAACAAGTTTAATCTGAAAACGCAACAACCTCCGAACAGAACGATACCCAACATGCATAGCTACTGTCAAGGGAAGAGTTGCCAAACACCCCAAAGTAAAGCATGTGCGTAACGGTAATTTTACTTGAAAATTTCAGCTCTGCAGACAAAGTGCGCACCTTGCGATTTTTCAACCAAAACAACCCTTGACATTTAGAATATCCCCCATAAACCATATATTCCCTGAAAGTACACACGTTAAGCTTTCTAAGGGTACCCAACTTGTTCTAGTGGGCTCATCTTTCTGGAATTATTACCTCAAAGAATTCTTTGGTTGCGCAGGGTTTCCCTAAAAAAATTATAAAAAAGCTGAATAAAAAACACCTTTTCCTAAAATATAAATATGCAAACCAGAAAAAACAAGCTAAGTCTGAAAGCGCAAGGTCCCCCGAACAGAACAATACCCAACATGCATAGGTACTATTAACCCTTGTAATTGCCAGCCTACTTGAGATTTTGTCACCCTCTGTTGACAGGCCATTTTTCCCCATTTTGCGTCATGTTTTGCGCCATGTTTTGCGCCATTTTTGCTGGAACTTTCAGGAAAATTATATATATATTTTTGCAGCAGAGTTTAGGCTTTAACATGAAATGTCTTGTTTGTAAATTTTTTTTTTTTTTTTTACAATATTATAAAGTAAAAAAAATAAATAAATAAATAAAAAATTTTTTTTAAAAATTGACTCCTTTATTTTAAATAAAAAATGTATTTTATTAAGGAAAATCATATTGCATGTGAAAGCCCCATTTCTACCGATTAGAACGGTACCACATATTTATCGGTAGCCCCCCCATTCTTGCCCAGGAGACCCCTCTAACTGAAACAAGTATTTTATAACATTCACAAAAAAAATACAAATACCATCCACACTACAAAGGGTTAAATCGAGAAAAAAATGACATAGGGTCCCCCCTCCCAGGGGAGGGAGACCCCATTTTTTTTTTGATTTTTAAGGGTTAAAAACCCTTAAAAATCAAAAAAAAAATTGACGTGGGGTCCCCCTTACCCAAAGTAACCAGCCCGGGACCAGCTATGGGGGCTTGTAGGCACAGAGTGGGGGGGCCAGCTTTTGTGGCCCCCCCACCCTGCAGCCTACGAGCCCACATAGCCTATGTGGGCCCGGGCTCTTCTGCCCCCCCCTGGCCTTTGGGGAGGCAGGTAATGGGGGTGCCGGGGGTTAATGGCAAGCCACCCGCTAGCGCAGGTGGCTTGCCATCCCCCCAGCCTTGTGAACTGGTATAGGGGTCATGGACCCCTTACCAGTTCACAAGGGGTTAAATGTAAATAATCACACAGACACACATAAAGAAAAAAATATTTTATTAATTTTTATTTTTTTTTACACTGTACTCACCTCCCATCCATCCTGGAGCACTCTGTCCCTCGGCGATCACTGGCTTCTGCTCACTTGCTAGAAGCCTTTTATAGCTGCTGGATGACAGATTACAAAGGGTTAATAAAAAAAAAAATGACATAGGGTCCCCCCTCCCAGGGGGGGCGGACCCCATTTTTTTTTATTTTTAAGGGTTAAAAACCCTTAAAAATCAAAAAAAAAATTGACGTGGGGTCCCCCTTACCCACAGTAACCAGCCCGGGACCAGCTATGGGGGCTTGTAGGCACAGAGTGGGGGGGCCAGCTTTTGTGGCCCCCCCACCCTGCAGCCTACGAGCCCACATAGCCCATGTGGGCCCGGGCTCTTCTGCCCCCCCCTGGCCTTTGGGGAGGCAGGTAATGGGGGTGCCAGGGGTTAATGGCAAGCCACCCGCTAGCGCAGATGGCTTGCCATCCCCCCAGCCTTGTGAACTGGTATAGGGGTCATGGACCCCTTACCAGTTCACAAGGGGTTAAAAGTATAAATTACACACAACACACAAGTTTTTTAAATATGTTTATTAAAAAAAAAAAAAAAAAACATTTTACCTTTACTCACCTCCGATCTTCAGAAGCAATGTCCCGCGGCGATCTGATGCAGGTGACAGCTGGGCAGAGAAGGGGGGAGGCAGGCGATCGGAGGATCGCCTACCTCCCTCCTTCTCTGCCCAGCCATCACCGGCATCTGAGATGAGAACTGCCGGGTGCCCGATGACACCCGGCGGTGACGTCATTAGCCCCGCCCCCGAAGGGGCGGGGCTAAAATCCAAGATGGCGGCCGCCATCGGGAGATGCGACGGAGGGAGGGCTGTTATGCCCCCCTCCAGAAGACAGAAGACCCGGGGGGGTAATCGGAGCCCCCCCCCATGAAGAGGAGAGGCGGCGGGAGTCGGCGGGAGCGGAGGTGAGTAACTGTCATTTTTTTTTTTTTTTTTTTAACAGGCAAATGCCGGCGGCTGCTGAAAGGGGGGGGCACCCTATTCCGGGCCCTCCCCTGCAGCCGGAGAAGCCCCGATCGGCAATCGGAGCCCCGCTGGCTGAAGAGGAGACCCGGCCGGACCAAACAAGGGGTCAGGTAAGTGACTTTTTTTTTAACTTTTTTTTCTGGGATTGGGGAATGCCAGGCACGTAAAATTTACGTGGCTGGCACTTAAGTGACGGAGAGGCAACCACGTAAATTTTACGTGGCTGGCATTTAAAGGGTTAAAGTGGACCAACACCCAGGATTTTGACTATCCTGGGTTTTGGTCCACTTCGGCGGGGCACCCCGATCGGGGGTGCCCCGCTGTGTGAAACCCCCCAGAAACCCCAAAAAACTCACCTCTCAACGCTCCCACGTGAACGCCGCAGCCAATCCCCGCCAACGTCCAGGCGGGGATCAGGAACGTCCAAGCCGCTTCCGCCGCCGCCACCTCCCGCGCGTCACTCTCGGCGCGCGCGCGCCCCCGCCGGCCATTCACAGAGGGCCGGCGCGGGCGCGCGCACATCTGGAGGGGCGCGCGGGAGGTGGCGGCGGCGGAAGCGGCGGCGGATCAGGTAAGATGTTTTTGGGGTTTCTGGGGGGTTTTACCCCGCTGGACATCCCGATCTCGGATGTCCCGCGGGGTGGGAGGTGATCGGCCCAGGAATCTTATAGATTTCCGGGCTGATCACCCCTGGGTGTTGGTCCTCTTTAAGTCTAAACTTAACAACAACATGGGAGCTTCCTGATTTGGGATGTTTTTCTCAGTATCCTACTGCAACAAATCATGATGTGGGACAGTTCATGCTCAATGCTTCCATATTCTCTTTGAGGTTTCCAAAACATGTCACCAGTCACTTGAATGGCAGCTGTTGGCAGAACATAGGGCAATAATAGGTGTGACATTTTAATTCAGGATGCCCCCCATGCTGTGAAGGCAAAAGGACCACCAAGCATTTTTTACTGAAGGTCCCTTTTAATAATACCTCAGATAAGAGCTCACATAAATGATTTACAAGGATCAGGCTCCAAAACAGCAGACCTTTGTGGTTAAATTGTGGTTGAGAAAGTCTAGCCCTGCAGGTTGCAGTATCTTACCTTCAGGTAAGATTAAGGGGAAGACCCCCCAAACGCATCATTGCTGAGACCTGGGGAACAGGGATCTGAGCCTAGATTTTGCTTTTACAAGCTATTATCATTATTGTTCTTAAACCATTCTCAACTGTGGTGGCCATGCGCTCTTTTTGGTAAATGAGTTTCACAATGGCCTGATATGTCTAGCTTTTCCATCATATACGATGTGTCTGTGTTCTCCATTCTAGAAGTTGGTGATTTATAGTCCACTATAGTTAGGGAAGAACTAGGAAATGGACAAGACAAGACTGAGATCAGACTACAATACTCCAACCAGGAGGTGGATATAAGAAACATTTTGTAGTGGATAAAGTAGTTTGTAGAGGATAAAAGCATCGAGAGGGACAGTAGAGGGGGTGAACAAAAAACACATATTACAGTAACATAGAATTGCACTAACCACAGACACACACACAGACAACGGGATAAAATGCTGGTGGTCTTGGCACTCTTTGTCACTCTTTATAAAGTTGTGCCTGCCAAAGCAGTAGCTGTTAAAGCAAACGTCTATGTCTATGTCTTCTTCAGAAGGATCTTTTAGTTTGCTAATTACAGGCGTATTAACTTTTGGCCCAACTGTATGATATTGGCACATTTACCATGATATTTATATTTTTTTATTATGCATTTGAACTGAAATAGAAATATCACAGAAATATACTATAATAATTAAAGCATATGCTACAGGGGTAAAAACATCACTGTACTTCTCTTGCAGAACTGAACAATCTTCAATGCAAAGTTACTTGTTAAAAGCCTGAGAGGCCATCTAGAATGTAGTGAGCCTCTTCAAATTATTTTAAGTAACTACTATTTAGTCATACATGCTAGTATACACATATACTGGGGAAATAGCACCATGAAATTAGTGAATTCATTGTTTTCATTTAAAAAAAAGTAAGAAAGTAATCCACTGTATTTTTCTCATTGGTCCATGAAACATTTATTAGACAATGTCTGCTCTCCCGAATATGGGGAATTTAGTTAAATTAGTGAGTATTTTTTCAGCCTTTAATGCAACAGTTTATCATTTATCTACTATCCGGCATCATCGGCTTTATTATGCGAGTTAACAGATTCTAGAAAATAATGTGCACTATCCTGGCATTCAAATACATTAATGTCTCTAGAAGAGATTTTTCCTTGTTCATGAGACATTAATGGAGAAAGCAACAAGAATACCTTAAGTCACCTTTGATGGGCTTTATGGTATGTAGTGGTGGACATAATGATTTTCAAGTTTCACATCACAGAAAATGATCACACTTTAGGAACTGGATTTTTCTTTGTTTAGCATGGTCCATTTACTAATAATTCTCTAATTCTGTAGTCTTAGAGTAAATGAAAGATGATTTCAAATGACGGAGGTAATGTGGTGTATGCCTTTCATGGCTTTTAAATAACTTACTATATGCTGAATATGAATTTCATATTAAACAATATTACAAAGTGAAATGTATGTGTTCTCCTAATCTGAGCTAAACATTTAGCATTCTGGTTTTCTCAATGGGGGCTTGTGATAAAAAGATTATGATTATGATGGTCCCTACCCTTCCCAGTTCACAAGGAGTAAAAATAAAGATACTACCAATTATATTTTTTCTATAGTAATCTATATTTCACTATATTTACCCCACCTGCTCCTTCTCTCCCACGACAGGTATCTGTAATTGATGCTCTCAATGGCATCTATTTCAGACACCCCACTGGTATCTGGAGGGAAGGTCCTCCCTCCCCAGTCAAGGGTAATTCCATACAACAAAGGTGGAATGTGAAATTTACCCCATTTTACTCTTACATCACTGAAGGATGATTCCCCTGGAAATCCTCTTCCATGACTTTTACCCTCCAGTCATGTAGATAGTCAGTGGGAGTATTTGCATCTCTGTAGTATAATGTGTCGATGGAAGAAACCTTAAATAACATTCTTTTAAAATTAGTAATTTCTAGTGAATTCAATACCCCCTCTGTATTAAGAGTTGCTTATCGCACTGCCACCACATAGGGGTTATAACCATCTCAAAGTTTGATCTGACTTGAAGCTTTCATTAGAATGTCCCAAATGTAGTTGACAAGTAAGGGCTGCTTAAAGAATAGTTTTACATGTAAATGGGTATATTTAATGCAGAATAGAAACTATTGTACTGTTGGTTTGTGTGACAAGGATTATAAAACAGGTGGAGTGAAATGTATATGTTAATGTCATTCATTAATGAATATTAGTTACAATAAAATTGCTGAACCAATGGTATGCTACCTTGTTATTGTTATTTTCAGCTGTGACAGAACATCAGGGGTGGGCTCTGTTCACAAAATGAGGGTGAGTTGCACCTCTGGGAAACATTCTTGGGTCTGAGGTCTGCTGGAAGTTTCCAACATGGGTGTCCAGGACCCAAGGGGTGAAGCCTAAAAACAGCAACAAAAGATTTAAACAGATAGGGATAGATCAGGATTTAGTATAGACAGCCATGGAAGTGCCTAAACTTTGTACTGCAATACCTGACTGATTTTTAGGATGATAGATTGTAAACCACAGACAGAGGGGTGCTCTAGATACCAGATGGGACAGCTAGTACTGTAAATGTGATGAGTTGTGCTGCCTGTACTGTGGCTGCATGTCTAAAGTTGGCTCTAACAGAAGTTGGGTTGTCCTCAGCACTGTTTATTGGGCTTCCTCCTTAAAGGACAGCCAAACAGCACTTGGGCATACAATTATTGAAGCTTCTTTTCCATAGTTTGCTTGTGCGCTCAAACCCAGCATATATAACAGAGTGGCTTCTGATAGTGTGGAGCAAGCCAGCTTTGCAACTTTGAGCATCTCTAAAAACGGAAGCAAGTTACAGAGGCAAATGGAGTCCACATCTAATTAGAATAGATAAGCAGGGATATACCGTGTTCCTATATTCTCTATGCCTTGAGAAAGCTTGACAGAATCAGCAAAACGTGTTGACATCAGGGAGAACAGAAGGCACCTAAGTCCAAGCCCAGAGGCTTGACTTGCAGGAAGACTTGCTGCGCACCCATGCTATACAATGGTGTGGTTTTAACAAAATATGTGAGAGCAGGACACCATTTCAACTACTGTTATTCCTCCACTGCCTTTGGAATTTGCTTGCTCAGACTCCAAGTACCAAGGGAAAGAGTGGCTGTTTTTTGTATGGTACTGGAGGAATGAAATTGACAGGAGGGAAAACTTAGGAGCCCTGCTACAGCTTCTACACTGCACTGCAGGAAATGGAGGAGCGGCAGATGAAACAGGCAGCGGGTGAGTTGCATGCTGCCTCGTTATTGCCATTGGGTTTATAGTCACTTTGTTTATTTTTCTAACTTGCTGTGAAACATGATACATGTGATACATGTTTTAGCAAACATAACTTAGAATAAAACTGAAATACGGTTATGGCCATATCTCATTTGTTGTTTGATGTCCATTTATCCAGCTCATTTTTTTTAGATAAAATAGGTTATCCTAATACAATATGTAACAAAATAATGTGTAATAAAATAATAGACCTGATATGTTAGCACACTCCTATATGTATGGCACAGATAAGCAAATCCAGCTAAAGTCCTATGTGTCCAATGTTCCACCTTCACTTTTCCAGCAAACAATGCTATCTGTTTTTAAAGAATTGTTTCTTTCCCAAAACTCATGGTCGAAGAAGTGCTCATTTACCAAAATGTTTTAAAAATGAAAAATATTACTGATGAACTGCTCAGAATAATGGTGTTCTTGGGTAAGAATATGTTTTTGATATAATAGAAGCCTTTATTACTCAAAACACCTATAGATAATATGCATTTTGTATAAACACACATAATAAACACTGGTGCAGTATATATGTAGCAGGCCTCTGCCTGGCCTGTGGTAGGGGTTGTGAGGAGCGAGGGGGGTTCTTGGACCTAGGGTAGGGTGACTCAGGTTGGTGTGGCATGTGGGGTGAGGTACGCTTACTCTTTAGTCATCACTGGTCTTCAGGAATGACACTAATCAAACAACAGTCTCTTTATTAAGGTTTTCTATTCAGCATAGCAGCACATTCCATTTCAGATGGTACATTTCAGCGGGTATATTGCACAGCTTCCCTCAGCACTCTGTTTCCAATTTAGACTCTAGTCAGGCTGGTCTTAATCCTATAAATAAGGTGCACACGTCTTGTTAGCTTGCTGGGCCTTTGAGCTGCCACCAACTTCTGGTCCCTTCACTCTGACTGGCATAAGCTGGACTCTCCCTTCACTGCTTCTGCTGCTCTTTCTCCTCAGCTATATTTACAGATCTTTCCCTCTTGAGCATCTAGAGCAGGGGTACTCAACTACTTTCAGTGGAGGTCCACTTACCAGGGTCTGCCGTGGGATGAAGGTCCGGGGGGGGGGGTGTAAGTAAGAGTGCATGTCACAGGCTGGGAGAAGGGTTAGGGGAGGGTGCAGATCAGCTGCTGGGGCGGTAGGTGAGGGTCAGTGGATGTGTAGAAGGGTTAGGTGAGGGGTGCGAGAAGCAGGAAGTAAATGAGAGGTGGATGGGGGACAGGAAAGCTCATTGCTCAGGTCTCCCTTTCTAGCATGTTGTTAGCTGAAGAGCTTGCACTCTACACAGAAGGGCGAGAAGCAGGAAGTAAATGACAGGTGGGTGGGGGACAGGAAAGCTCATTGCTCAGGTTGGCTGAGGAGCTTGCACTCTACACATGAAGTAAATGGGGGACAGGAATCTCACCTCCTTGCACTTTCTCGGCCACTGGCCCGGTTCTCCAGCAGCTCGATGAACTGGTCCCGGGTAATGGCCTCCTCGCCCCGGGCCAGCCGCTCCTCCAGCCAGCGCAGCAGTGTGCTCTGATGCCGGGACACCACTGACTCCGGGGCCGCCACCTCCCTCAGGCAGGCCACCTCTTCCCCGAGCCAGGCCTGTTCTAGCAGCACCGGCGGTGGGGGCGGCAGCAGTGCGAGTGGACATGACGGGCCTCCAGGTGTGTGCAGCGGGCTCTGCTTGCCGCCCGAAGCCTCCGCCAGCTCCGCGCTCTCGGCTCCTTCCTCCTCCCGCGCCTCTTCGTCTCCACTCCTCCCCCCCGCCTACGAGGCCCGAGCCACTTCCACCTTCCCCGGCCTGGCCACGCCCATGTGCCCGCCCCCAGCTTTGACAGCCCCGGCCAGCAATTATCACTGGCACCGCCGGATCCCGGGCTGCCCGCCCGCCCCTGGCTCCAGGGACACTACACCAGCCCTGGGCAGCGGTCCGGACAAATGGCGTCTGCGGTCCGCCATTTGAGTACCCCTGATCTAGAGCCTAGAACCTAACATCTTGCATCTCCTGTAAGGTTTGGGTCCTCCCTTATATAACCTCCTAAATGCTGCTACTGCAAATTATGTATCTACCTCCAACCAATGACAGAGCAGGTAATGTTGCTAATGCCATATGGCTTAGTCTCTATTTAACTAAAGGGGTGCACTAGACTATTTAATATTAACTTGTCTCATTCCTTAGGCAACATTGCCATGATGTGGATTTATGATGCATACCCAAGTCCTGCTTTTTATCTGTTACTTATTACTTATTAAAGTGGACCAACACCCAGGATTTTGACTATCCTGGGTATTGGTCCACTTCCACGGGGCACCCCGATCGTGGGTGCCCCGCTGTGTGAAACCCCCCAGAAAGCCCTGAAAACTCACCTGACCCTGCTCCCACGTGACACGCTTGTCCAATTGCCGCTGACGGACAAGGAGAGGCAGCGACGGACAAGCTGAGCTCGGGCCGCCGCCGCCTCCCGCGCATCAGGCTCGATTCAGAGAGACACAAAAAAACTTTCAAAACGGTGCCGATGTCGTATTTTTTTCAACTGTTCCCGCTCTCGTATGAGCGTTCGAGCGATTCTATGCATGCATTGAAAACCTTGTGTAAAGTTTCCGTCCGTTCGTACGGCAGATTACGAATTATGCGGATGTCATTTTCCATCCAGACTTTTCCGTTTCATTTCCACATGTTACAACGTAGGCTTTCGTTTTTGCCCTTTTCCCATCGTATCCTCCAACGAATCCTTTACGTTTCCCGATAGATTCTGTTTCCATTTTACCAAAAATAATCGTCCAGACGGAATCCTTACGATCTTGCGCCTGCGCACTACAAACTTAACTCATTAAAGTGCTCGCCTACATATTTGCCACCCTCACTTCTACTACAATGTTTAGCTAAACCACTTAGCACTCCATCCTCCATCTTCCCTTTTGGGTCCTTAAAGCACACCCAAACCACTTAGCACTATCCTGCCTTTTCCCTTTTGGGTCCTTAAAGCTCACCCTAACCACTTAGCACTATCCTGCCTTTTCCCTTTTGGGTCCTTAAAGCTCACCCTAACCACTTAGCGCTATCCTGCCTTTTCCATTTTCGGTCACTAAAACTTACCTAAATCACTTAGCGCTTAGGTTCTTCTTCCATTTTAGCACCCTAAAACTTACCCAAATCTCTTATCACTATTCTCCATCTTCCCTTTTGGACCCTTAAAGCTCACCCAAATCACTTCTCGGTCATGTGAATATTCATCTTTAAATATTTCTGTGCCCATTAGTTTTGTGTTAATGTAGTTTGTTAATGAAATGACAATGTAATTTTTTTGTAATAATTACCAGCATCAAATATGCATTTTTTAAAAATGTGTTTAATTTCAACTTTTTACAACTATAAAAAACAAAATACATAGCAATGGCAGGCCACTGAACATTATTCTTCATCTGTGGTCCACAACAAGTTGCGCAGCTCCTGCATCTCGCCCACCAACTGAAGGACCCTGACACTCAGTTGTGCCACTCTGGCACGTGTGGTCCCTGTAAATTAAAATTTTGGTATAACCTTGTTGGGGACATACTGCAGTGCCCCCCCCCCCCCCATATGGTCCAAACACCTAAATCTGGACTTCATAAGCCAGAGGGCCCTCGCCACCACTGGCCGGGTTTTGCATAGTGCCCGATTAGAGAACCCCTGGCCCGCATTCTGCAGGCAAAGAACGGGCATCAGGAGCAAGGGCGAGTGGCACATCTTGCGGTTCCTGCAACCAAATATAAAATAATGACACAAAGCAAAGGTAACCAACTAAAACACTAACTCCTACAACACATTAAGATTCAAGTTCAACAATCCAAATATAATTCACAAAGGACATAAGTCTAAAAAAATATAGCAATTATATGGATGTGTGGGAAAATAAATGTTTACATGCTAAGGACTAATTTAGGTCAGCATTAAAATGCATCTATAAGACATACATGAAATGTATTGATTCAGGTGCATTGCTATACAATTTATGGCCTCGGCCATGCTGATACATGCAATGCCTTGGTGCTAAAGGCAAGCAGACTCCTCCACATAGCCGCAAAACATGTTCAACAATAGCAATCCGAGTCCTCAGAGGTGTCGGAAGTGGTTTTACAATTAAACGAATTTATAGGGTGGTGAGCCGTCGGCAAACAGCTCTCTGAATCAGACGGAAACCATCCCAGCAACGGAAGTTTTCTGAAGGAACGGAAATTTTTCAAGTTTGTTTGGAAATGTTCCGAATTGCTTCCGTTTATCGAAAGCGCATATACACATTCTCCCGAACGTTCGTGCGAGTGAAAAATGTATGAAAAAAAGCCAAAAAATGACAAACACCCACCAAAACTTTCACAGACAGCTACGGAAGTCCGGAAGAATGTGTCTCTGAATCGAGCCTATCCCTCTTACAGGGAGCACTCCCGCACGGCCATTCACAAACGGCCGGCGCGGGTGCGCGCCCTGCTAGAGGGACATGCGGGAGGCGGCGGTGGCCCACGCATGCACTGCTGGAACGAGAATCAGGTAGGATTTTCGGGGATCTCGGTGGGTTTCACACAGCGGGGCACCCCCGATCGGGGTGCCCAGCAGTCAGGGAGCTGATCGGTCGGGGAATCTTATAGATTCCCAGGCCGATCAGGGGAGAGTGTTGGTCCACTTTAAAGTCACTATCAGGACATACTCTACTGACAGGGTTCTAATGCTTTTTAATGGGCTTTTAATGGGCTTTTAAAACTGTACCTGCCTGTCACATACGGACACAAGGGTGGGGAGTAATCTATTCACTGTTTTGTTGAAAATAGAAAAGGGGTATTATAAAGAGGCTGATGAACCTCAGAAGGCTGCTAAACCGAGTAAGACAGATGTCAGGGCTGAAGTGCCCTTATATGAACTGTGTGTAGGTCTGGAGGGCCACCTGAAATTGTGGAAAACAGTGGCTGTGGTGACCTGTGTTTCCTATTTATATGCTGAAGAGTGTCTGTTTAAACTAGACTTTGTGGATGTCAAAATAAACCATTATGACTTAATTACCCCCTTGTATGCATGTGTCTGTGCCCAAGAAGATCCCAAGAGTAGACTTTCCTCTTCAAAACCCCTTCAATAAAGTCTTATTGCATGTGAAATTCCAATTTCTCCCGGTTACAATGGTACCACATATGCATAGGTAGACACCCTGTCCTGCCCAGGAGACTCCCCTAAAAAGAGCTTTAGGAGATTTTTAGATAAAATACAAATATGTTGTGTGCACCTTGCCGTTTTTCAAGAAAAACAACCCTTTATATTTGAAATACTCCCTACTATATATTCTCTGGAAGTACATATCTCAATTATTTTAGGCATACAAGGCTTGTTGATGTGGGCACAGTTTTCTGGAATTTATCCCCCAAGGAATTCTTTGTTTGCACAGGGTTTCCCTAAAAAAAGAATAAAAAAGCAGAATCAAAGCCACATTTTCCCAAAAAAAATTATATGAAAACAAGAAAAAATAAGTTAGGTTAGCAAAAGCAAGGTCCCCTGAACATATCAACATCCAGAGGTACTGTCAAGGGAAAAGTTCCCAAGCACCCCAAAGTAAAGCATGTGCGTAAGGGAAATTTTACTTGAAAATTTCAGCTCTGCAGACAAAGTGCACACCTTGCATTTTCTACCAAAACAACCCATTACATTTGGAATACCCCCCACAAACCAATATATCCCATGAAAGTACACAAATTTGGCTTTCTAGGCATACCCAGCTTGTTGTAGTGGGCTCATCTTTCGGAAAGTAATCCCTCAAAGTATTCTTAGGTTGCACAGGGTTTCCCTAAAAAAATGTCTAAAAAAGCAGAACAAAAAACACATTCTCCTAAAATATCAATATGCAAACAAGAAAAAACAAGCTAAATCAGAACAATACCCAACATGCATAGCTACTTTTAATCCTGCCATCCATTGCCAGCCTACTTGAAATTTTGGCACCCTCTGATGACAGGTCATTTTCACATTTTTTTGCTATGTTTAGCTGTGAATTTTGCAGGAATTTCCAGGAAAATTATATATATATTTTTGCGGGCATTCTTGCCAAACTGCAAATAAAGTAAGACTATCCACACTACAGAGGGTTAAACCAACAAAAATTGTGTGGGGTCCCGCTTTTTGGGGGGGAATTCTAAAGGCTAAAAATCCCAAAAAAATTATGTGGGATACCCTCCTACTCAGTATAACCAGCTTTGGGACCAGCTATGCAGGGCTGGTAGAACTGAGCACAAGGGCCGGCCTTGGTGGCCCTCCGCCCTGCTGGCTACAAGCCAGCAAAGCCTAAATGGCCCCAGGCTCCTTTGCCCCTGGGGGGGTTAATGGCAATTTACCCTGGTAGTCGCAGGTGACTTGACAGCCCCCAAGCATTTTGAACTGGTATAGTGGTCCCTTACCAGTTCACAAAGGATTAACAGTAATAAAAACCACACAGAGTAAAAATGTCATTTATTCTTTTTTTCCTTATCTCACCTCTGATCCTCCACTGTCCCCTGATGATCTTGTCCCACGAAGCTCTGATGACAGCTGCCAGGTGATCAGTTGGGAAGCTGGGGGGACAGGGGATCTCAGCTCCTTGTCCCTCCAAACCAATGACTTCCGATCACCCGGCACTACTAAGCATTTTGGGTCAGGTGTGGGATGATGTAGTGGATGACGTCATAGATGACATTATCAGCCACACCCACAAAATGCAGGGCTAGCATTCGAGTGACTGTGGAAGTGCTGGAGAGGGCCTGTGTTGCTCTCTCCTCACCACGGAAGAGTCCAGTGGGGCGACCAGGGGCTCCCTGTGAAGAGGAGCCCCTAGTGGGAGAGATCGTGAAAGCAGGTGAGTTATTGTCATTTCTTTTTAGGTTAGCAGCGCTGGAGCCTGAAGTGGGGGGCTATTTTGGGCCTTCTTCTGAAGCCAGAAGAGCCCGGGGGGGGGGGGGAATTGGATGCACCACAGGTGAAGAGAAGACCCGGCCAGATCAAACAAGGGGTCGTGATTTTTTAACTTTCATCCTTTTTTGGTTTGGGGTCTCACATAGCTGAAACTTAATAGTAGGAGAGGCTACTACGTGAGACTCACGTCGATGGCACTAGAAGGGTTAAAACCTTTCAAAATGGCTTGGAAAAGGGAAAACTGCAGCAGTAACTCTTGTTTCAATTCAGGTAAATCCTGATTCATGCAAATCATGTACCAGTTGAAAATATAGAAATGAAACAAGAGTCCCATAGTATGACTGAATAGGGCGTAATGGTTATGATTGTTCTTCTGTATAGATTATTGAATTTTTGGAGTGGCTGAGATTGGAGAGGCAGACAGAGTTATACTCAGTTACACACAATAAAAATAGATAAATGAAAACTGATGCAAATTATTTTTTAATAGGGTTTATACATTATATTAAGTATTATGGTTTTGATTTATCAAGCACTTATGCCAGACAGTGCCACATCAGTGCAAATTAGATCTAATTTATAAATTAAGTCTAATTTATAGTTTCTTTTTTCACACTTGCGCATGTTGCTGCACTGCAAGAAACACATTTACTGGTCACATGGGTGGCGCTGAGGAAGATGGGTAGGAGATAGAGGGGCTCTGTGACTGATTCTGCTTCCCTGCCTATTTCAGTCATCTTTAAATTACATTGTTTCTACACAGACCAATGGATGAAAGCTAGATGAATTAGCTGTGTACTATTTTAATGCAGTCCTTTTCCTTTTGGTATAGTGACATGACTTCCCTGATTCTCCTCATGCAGCTATTCCAATTACTAAAGGGAATTTACAGGAGGGTTTGTAGATATTTTTCAGCAAAAAAAATTGAATGTAGCTATTCAGGATGCATTAAAAAATTCTGTTAAGGAACTTTCATCTGAAATTGGTGCCATTGGCAACCGTACTGACTCATTACAAAAATGGCAGGATGCTTTTTTCCTCAGCTTTCCAAGACGGAAACAAGTTTACTCATTATCTGCTGAAAACTAAACATTAAAAGATCAAATGGAGGATTTTGATAACACAGGAAGAAGGAATAACCTTTGTATTAAATTACTTTCTGATAAAAATCCCCCACTATTCATAATCTAACCTCCAGAATGAGGATCTGCAGAGTTCTGTCATACATTTATAACCAAGTTGCTACCAGAAACTCCTGTGGGTTTTTTTTTTTATCTTGACACATACACAGAACCCTTAAGCCAAGAGCCACTCTTCAGTCCAAACCAAAATGTGGTGATGTGCCTACATTATTATGAGGCTAAAGATAGAATTCCTGCTGCAGTTGGCAATATAAACCAGTTATCTTATGAGGGCTATACATTTCAAATCTATGCAGACTTATCCCCTATAACTTTGCAAAAAAGAAGACAACTAAAACCTGTAACAGATCATTTAAAAGTCGCACAAATAAAATATAGATGGGTACATTCCGTCTGATGGTCCAGGAGGAAGGCATTACACATTCTCTATATACATTTGAACAGTATGAAATTTTCTGGCTTTACTGGGCATTCCACCACCTCAGAAAGATCTGACACCATTGGTCTCTTCCCAAACCTCTCCTCAGACTCCAGAACCGGGATGGTCGACGGTTTCAAATTCTCAGCAGAATAAATAAATAAATAGTAATAGAGATTCCAGAAAAGTTCTTACTCCTTACTTCAGCCTTACATCAGGAGATACCCTGATTTGATCCTATTGAACATTATCTGATTTTATTTTCCTTGGGTCCTGAATCATATAATGTTATCTGTCCTTCGCTCTTTGTGCGTGATATTCTCAATAATTAGGCAGGGCTTGTAGAGTCTCCATCTTGTGAATGTCCCTCTTCCCCAGGTTCTCACACTTTTTGGGCCTCACCTTTTTCCTTAATGTGCTTCTCTGAGCTATGGGTTTATTAGTACCTAGTATTAGTATTAGTATAGAAGACTCAGTGCTCAATGCTCAAGGAGTTTCATGAGAAACAGGGCCTCTTCTTCACCCGGGGGGCCTCAAATCAACCCCCCAGATCTTCCTGCTTCAGGAGCAGGGAAGATGCTCTGGCCTGGGTTCAACCGATTGCACCCCCCCTTCACACAAATACACATCCTTCTGTGGCTGAGGAGGGGGTGCTTGTTAGAAGGCATTAATTTTCTGGCTATGCAAGTTTTAATTTCTTTTCTTTACTATAGTAGTAAAGGCAGCGCCCTTCCAGGTTGCCACCCTAGGCACGTGCCTAGGGTTGCCTAATGGTAGATACAGCCCTGCTGCTGGAATCAGCCAGCTCCTGGCCTGACAGGTGTCAGATGCAATGATTGCCGGCCAGAGAAGGAGAAAGGCATAGGATCCTCTGATCCCCAGCTTACCCTCCCCTTCCGGCACTCACTGCATCTGTCATGGAGATCAGCGAGGGACTCGGAAGCTGACGATCGGAGGTGAGTAAAAAAAAAACCTGACGAAACAGGTTGGGTGGAGCTTCAGGATCACATGACTGCGAGTGAGGATGAGCGCTACTGGGACCTGCAGCTGGGAGAACGGGTAACAGCGCTTCGTGTAGCAGAGGATTTTTGGTGCCCAGCCTATCTCTCAGTTTTATCTGACGTAAAGCGAAAAGCGAATTGATTTTTATAGTTGGTAAGCGGCCTAAAGGGCCGGGGGTGTGATTCCCTTTTGCACAGATGATATTTTGCTATTGCTGCCTCCCTTTCTTTTTATTTGCATGGAATTGGCTATTAAATGTTGAATGTTTGAAACTTATTTGATTTGGAGAATGATCCTTTGAATTGAGAAAAATAAAAGGAGGTTAAAGAAGAGCCAAATTGTGTGGGCTATTCAAAGCTATATCCCCAAGTGATTTCTGGTACATTGTTTTGTGTTAATGTTGGTGTTATTGCTCAAGAGTGAAGATTTGAGAGCACCTGTTGTTTAAAGGAACACTGTTCTTTTTGAGTCCCGCGGAATGAATTATGATATTATCCTAATATCAAGATCTCTAGAATAACACATTTGCCTAAATATCAATATGCAAATAAGAAAAAACAAGCTAAATCTGAACAAGGTCCCCTGAGCAGAACAATACCCAGCACGCAAAGGTACTTTAAACCCTTTTAACTGCCAGCCTACTTGAGATTTTGTCACTCTCTGTTGACAGGTCATTTTTCACCATTATGGGCTGTTTAACTGTGATTTTTGGAGAAATGTCCAGGAAAATTACATTTTTTGTGCCAGAGTTTAGGCTTTAACATGACATGAATTGTAATTTTTCCACAGTTTTTTTAAATATTTTGAGTAAAAAAACTAAAAATAAAGATTTTTTAAATTGTCTCATTTATTTTAAATAAAACTTTTATTTTATGAAAGAAAACCATATTGCATGTGAAACCCCATTTCTCCCGATTTCAATGGTACCTCATATGTATCGGTAGCCCCGCGTTCCTGCCCAGGAAACACCCTAACCTGAGAAGAGCTCTTTATAACATTTACAAATAAAATATAACTACCGTATATACTCGAGTATAGGACGAGTTTTTCAGCCCACTTTTTGGGCCGAAAAAAGCAGCCTCGGCTTATACTCGAGTCAGTAACCTGACTTACCTGAGCGAAGGGGCGGAGGAAGCGGCAGAAGAGCCTCCGAGGCGGCAGAAGAGCCGCCGAGGCTTCAGAACTCGGCAGGGAGATCAGTACACCCAGCGCGAGGTGGGTGTACCAAGATGGCGGCCCGGGCCTCAGTGACGTGGCGGCGCGGAGCGCGCCGGCCGCCATCTTGGTACACCCACCTCGCGCTGGGTGTACTGATCTCCCCGCCGAGTTCTGAAGCCTCGGCCGCCATCTTGGTACACCCACCTCGCGCTGGGTGTACTGATCTCCCTGCCGAGTTCTGAAGCCTCCGGGGCGGCTCTTCTGCCCCGCGTCCAGGGGCGTAGCTGGCGACTGGCCGCGTCCCATGCCGTCGTCCCGCGCCGTCCTCACTCTGTCCCGCACCGTCGCCTTGGCTGGAAGGAGCCTCGCTGAAGATTGTGCAGGAGCTGAACTGGTGAGTGTGTGTGTTGTGTGCATTGTATGTGTGCTGTGTTGTGTGCTGTGTGTTGTGTGTGCCTTGTGTGTGTATGTGTGCTGTATTGTGTGCTGTGTTGTGTTTGTGTGTGTGTTGTGTGTGCTGTGTGTATGTTGTGTGTGTGCTGTGTTACACCTGAATGGCTGTAATGAGGGATGCCCCTAACTGGCTGTAACAAGGGATGCCCCTCACTGTATTATTATTATTTATTTTTATTTAATTCTTAGGTGATGGCTGGGGGCGTGGTCAGGGGTGATTCCTCAAATCAACTCCAATTCCAATTGAAAAAAGCCGCCTCGGCTTATACTCGGGTCAATAACTTTTTCCAGGTTTTTGTGGTAAAATTAGGTGCCTCGACTTATATTCGGGTCGGCCTATACTCGAGTATATACGGTACTATCCACACTATAAGGATTAAATAAAAAAAGAGGGGGGCCCATTTTGGGGAAATTTTAAGGGTGAGGTCTTCCTACCCAGCATAACCAGACCAAGGACCAGCTATGGGGACTTGTAGAACAGGGTGCAGGGCTAGCCTTGATCTGCAATGAATGATCCCCCTTACGGATAAATCTCTATTCTATTTGCAAAATTTGCTTTTCTGTGCTCCGCTATTAGACTATTTTATTGTATGGCTTGGGACAAAGATTATCCATCTTTATCTAGTAATGATATGTGGCTTAAAATCTGTAGAAAAACCAAACCAGTCTCTCATTCTAATATGATAACGGAAACCTCCCTGAAGGTCCTGTATTGCTGGTATCTGACACCGGATAAGAAACTTAAATATGATGCAGTCTTTGCTTCCGAAATTGTAATCAAATTGGAGATTTTATACATATTTGGTGGTGGTGTCTGGTGGGTCGGGAGTTCTGAGATAAGGTTTTTAAATATATTTCAGGTATACTTAAGGTGGATATTCATCCAGAGCCAAAACTGGCACTATTAAATCTTCATGTAGATACCCTCTCTAGATGTAAAAATGAATGAGGGGTCCTTGCAGAATTTTTCTGGATTGTATTCTAGCACTCATAAAATCATTAAATGTTCTGGTTCTTGCATGGCAGAGCTTTATTTTAATATATAATGATTTATTTTACTTTAATTTATTTTATTTGTCTTATTTTAAATGATTTATGCATGTTTCAGTATTAATATATAGTAGTAATAGAGTTGATATCTCTTAGTTACTTATGATACATCAAGGACAACAGCTTTTGAAATGTATGATTACTCTTCTACTTTTCCTTAGTATCTTTTTGTTAAAATGTAAAGCCATATTTAAATTATCTGTAACGTGCTATACATTGGCATTGAAATAGTTATTTGCTTGTTGCAAAATGGTCAATGCTTGATTTGTTTCTACTTAGTACTGTTGTTGTATGCATGAATATGTACAAAAATTCAGTAAAGAATATGTGCTTGATAAATCAGGGCCTATATATTTAGAACTTACAAAATAGCAGCCTATGGTGAATACAAACAAATTTAGGATTTCCCATAGGCAGATGTTATTGTGTAACCCCAAAAATCATTACTTGTATATCATTAAAATAATCTGCTACTCACCTGTAGAACTGCTTTATCTTATGTGCAGGTGATTTTGATTTTTAAACAAAAGAAAACTATGTTTTATTTTGCTTTTTGGTGTGATACATCTGAAAATCTATCACTGCCTCTCCAAAAACACATGAAGTAAACAAAAACATGTCTTACTGTTTTCAATTATTATATACTTTAGATCCTGAAATGTGAAATGTGGTGGCATACCAAAGCTAACACAGCTCCCAAGAGATTCTGAGGAATAAAAACAGGTTAATTCTACTTAATTCTGGTGGCAGGCGGCTGCAGTACAAAAATAATACAACTATCTTGAAAGATGGACCTAGACCCCTGCAGTGGTGTCCCATGAGTACCTTGTTAGCCTTCAACTATATACAGCAGAAAGATTTCCATGTATATCCATACTGATCATGTTTTAGAGACTTGTACATTTTTTTTATAAGCAACTGTGATTTTGAGTCAACCATTGCAATGGCATGCCCAGTTTGGGACTGTAGATGGTGCAACAATTAAGGCTTCATCAACACATGCTCCCGCATTGAGGACCAAGAAGAGATGAGTTGTCTGGGTGATTTGGGGGAATTCATGGGGCGGGGCATCACCTGAGATAGGGAACAAATCCTGGGATAGTCAAAATCCCGGGTTTTATTCCACTTTAAATAACTCATGGTGGCATTCAGTAGTAGTGTCATGTTGTTGTTTTTTTTTTTCCTGCTTATCTCCTTCTCTTCTGCTACCACCGCTCCTCCTCTTCATCACTCCCTCCTCCTACCTTTTTAGGTTCTCTTCACTGTGAGCAAGTATTTCAGGATAGATTACAGGAAAATCCTTGCTTTGTCATTGATTAGTTTTTTCCTGATCATTTTATTTAGCCACATATTTAGACAAGTAGCTTATTCTTCCAACCTAAGGGAATCATTTTAGTGCCTCCCAGCAAAACTAATTAACAAAATGATCATATATATGGGTTCTAGTAGGTGACAGAAGTTAGAAAAAAGTTACTTGTTCCTTCCCAGACCCACAGCAATCCTAGGGCTTTGGCTCATAAGAAATGATGGCTAGATTATTTAAAGCCTGTTCCTGAGTTCACCTTTTTTTAGTGAGAAAAACTCATTTCTCTTAAGATTCTATATATTGCTGATGGGAATGTAGGCGAGGTAGTAATGTTTTACCCCTGTAAAGACTGATTCAGACACATGAAAAGGATAGCAAAAGCATTCATAGTTCAAAAGTTTAGAATGTATAGAATGAGGCAAATGTAATAACTACAGATTAGGACTGTGGGCCATCACAATTCTTTTGGTTATGTTAAAAATCATTAATTGTGGCTGGCATAGTCTAGTGTTTTTTCAATGCTTTTTGTTTAATGTTATGCTGCAATTTGCAATGTTGCATGTGTTGCTACAAAATAATTCAATGGGTGGCACTGTCATTGGGGGCCATGCTAATTATTTAATGAAGCCAGTAGCGCTTCTGGTGTGCTTGTTGGTGTGGTTTGCAACTGTGAGATTTTTTTTTATTTTATCACACAAACATGTGCTAAAGAAAATATTTGTTCTACTTTTTTTTCCTGTAAAATCACCTGTACCTGTGATGGGGCATATTTGCAGGCTAAATTTTTTAATGTTTAGCAACAACAGCACCCTATGGGCTATGCTGCAAAATTTCTTAAGCATAGCCCATAAGGTGCTGTTATTTCTAATCTTTACAAGATATATCCTTACTTATTGACTATATGATGTACCTCATCTGTAAAGATGCCCTATCGCCGGTACCAGGTGATTTTTTTGTGGGGAAAGGTAAGACAACCTTTTTTGCAAATTATTTTGTGTTAACTAGAGATGAGCAGTAGAACCTAGTTAAGGGCAATACATGTGTGTCACTTAGATTGGTCAATTTGGGACAGACATTGTGACTGCTTTGTGTCTAGGTCGCATGGCACAATGCCCATGCCTGGCGCACGTGATCAATCTGGCCACCAAATGCTTCCTAAAAACATATACTGGTCTGGTGGATGTTCTGGCCATGTCACTATAGCTGATCCTATGCCTTGAAACATGCTCTCCTGAACACCGCTAAATGATGTTATGCAGCTGATATTCATTTTGAAGCAAACTCTCATGACCATGATTCAGCAAGAAACGGAGGAAGGATCCTGTCTGTCTTCTAGCTCTTTGGATCTACAAGAAGAGGTGGAGGAGGCTGATGAGGAGTAAATCAGACCCCCAGGAGGTGGATCTGGAGATGGAACTTATCACAGGAAGGCATAAGGAAGGAGGCACACAATGGTGATGACAATGAGGATGATGACAGCCATCATGATGGTGGTGATCATGAACAAACATGACAATATGGAGCGGAGGTGGAACCAACTCTACCCTCTGAAATGTTGGCGAGGATGGCGAGCTGTATGCTCGGGTGCTTGCGCACCAACAGCTGCATTGTTAGCATGAAGATGATTAATGGGCCACTACACTTTCAGACTCTCAGTATAAAGCCAAAATGAGGAAATTTTTCACATCTTCTGAAAGGAAAAAATTGCTTATTTCCGAGAGAAGACACTTGCTGCAAGCATGTCTGATGTCGCTACCTCTCCAGCAGGTTGCAGCAGCAGCAGCAGCAGCAGGATGCAAATCACTTTTAAGAATATGATGTGCAAGTTTTTACATCCCATAAGTACACCTGACACACCTGACACCACCACCTCCAGAACAGCCAGGTGCACTTGTGCCCTTTCCCCAGGAGGTTCACTGGGCTCAGACCCCTTGAACTTCTGGGTGAGCAGATTGGACCATTAGCCAGAGCTAGCACAGTTTGCCATGGGGGTCCTCTCTTGTCCACCATCAAGTGTAGGGTTTTCAGTACGGCAGGTGGTGTCATCACCCTTAAGCGGACGAGGTTGGCAACCAATAGCAGGGAAAAACTTTTTATAAACATGAATGAAGCATGGATAGGCGACGATTTTAAAACCCCTGTGTCTGATGCCACTGGTTAGAATGCCACTACAACAATCAACAGCACCACCATTGGGCTGTCAAGCATTGTTGTCCATGCATTTTAGATGAAAGTTTGTCCCAAACTAGTTTGAATGGAATCTACTCAAAAGAACATACAACACAACTGGTTAAGTGTAGGCCTGGCAAAATTGCTAAACAACTGTGATTTGCTGAGCAAACAATGATTTTATTGCACCAATATCAGCACACACATGGGACAATACTGACAGATAAAATTGTGAACATACAGTGGTCTAAAATCACGGGGGCCCACCGTGCACACAACACACACTCCCACGCACACTTACAGCACACCCCACTAGCAGCGCTGCTGGAAACTGCCTAAACTACAGAATGACACACTGCCCGTTTAAATAGTAAACTTGCAAGCTGGAAATCGCTGCCAGAGTCAGTGGCATAACTCCTCGCCAAGATTGCTGCTTAATACAATGTGACTCTGAGGTTATGATGGCCATGTGGAAATCCCGCCGTTATTCACATGTCATGGACTGCCCCTTGTCCCAGGGTCCAATAGCAGTCTGCGCTCAATACAATGATATAGGAAATATCTTACTTCAGCGCCATATCACTGGCCAAAATATATATCTCTCATTGGGGGCTCAGATGAAACATGCCATCACGGGACAAAGACGCCTCACATAGGCGAGTACTTAGCTGTGACATGCCGGTGATCTCCACTGGTCGTTTGCCGTCATGATGTCGGTGTTGCGCAACACTTAGCTTGAAGGAGCTGTAGGCATGAGCAGAGCCGGAAGCCGGAAGTACTCGCCTATGTGAGGCGTCTTTGTCCCGTGATGGCATGTTTCATCTGAGCCCCCAATGAGAGATATATATTTTGGCCAGTGATATGGCGCTGAAGTAAGATATTTCCTATATCATTGTATTGAGCGCAGACTGCTATTGGACCCTGGGACAAGGGGCAGTCCATGACATCTGAATAACGGCGGGATTTCCACATGGCCATCATAACCTCAGAGTCACATTGTATTAAGCAGCAATCTTGGCGAGGAGTTATGCCACTGACTCTGGCAGCGATTTCCAGCTTGCAAGTTTACTATTTAAACGGGCAGTGTGTCATTCTGTAGTTTAGGCAGTTTCCAGCAGCGCTGCTAGTGGGGTGTGCTGTAAGTGTGCGTGGGAGTGTGTGTTGTGTGCACGGTGGGCCCCCGTGATTTTAGACCACTGTATGTTCACAATTTTATCTGTCAGTATTGTCCCATGTGTGTGCTGATATTGGTGCAATAAAATCATTGTTTGCTCAGCAAATCACAGTTGTTTAGCAATTTTGCCAGGCCTACACTTAACCAGTTGTGTTGTATGTTCTTTTGAGTAGATTCCTGTGGTGGTTAGTAGGACGCCGCTGATTTTGCGGCAGTGCATGGGCTTTGACATTTATACTCTCTCCAGCCCTTTTTAATTATTGTTTGTTGATGTATTGATATGGAGATGTGTTACCTCCGCCAACAGGCAGTTGATTGAGAGTTTTTGTTCTGTGAGCACCAGGACGAATTACCTTGGTATTAGCACTTGTTATTTTGTGCACACCTGTAGTGATTATTGAGGACTTTTCTGCCAAATAATCTAGTGACCACACTATAAGTTAATTGCGCATTTAGGTATGGCATTTAAATTGGATAAGTCTTGCATATGAAGTATACAGGCAGCCTTTGAGACATCGGAAGGGGGGCCACCAACAAGTCAAGGAGGTGAGATTAGGACCTTGTTTAAAAAACATAAGTCCCTAGTGGTTAAGCAATTGAAACGGTATTGGGATATATGTACCCTTGAAAATTATGTTCAACAAAGGGTGATCCCCAGGGGCCTTCGGGAACGTATAGTGCCAGCGGAGCATTTGCGCTCCGAGAGATTTATGATAAATTGGCAAAAAGAATGCATTGCACATGGCATTAGGCTAATGAACCTAATAATTGAAGAAGAAAAACTACAACTAGAGGAATTAGATGAGAATATTAAAACTAGTTGTTCTCAATTAGACACCCTAGGGGATGCCCCTGATTTTCAGAAGTTGAATGACCTAGTAAGAAATGAGGTGGAGCGGGTACAAAAAGCAGTGAAGGAAATAAAACAGAAGAAATTTTGGAGAGACTCAGCTGATTTTGAGTCAGGAAAGGTTTTCTTAGAAATAAAGCCCAGAAGTCGGGCAGGGGGTAGACAAAGGAATTGGAAGGAGATTTCTAGTGACCTCTCAGGGTGTGAAACTGAGCTGTCAGATGACAGCCCCCCACGTCAGTCCCAAAAATCACGACGGTCGGTGTCTTTTTTAGATCCACTAGGAAAAGGAGACGACGGAGGCGGGGACAGCGTCGCCACAAGAGTAAAGAGCCTAAGGGGTATCAGGGAGACGGGAAAGAGATGGCCCCCTTAATGGGAGGAACCACAAGTGAGAATAGGTCCCTTAATGTGATTAATCTATCAAATTTCACTTTAAATGAGCACCACAGATCAGTTCTATCCAGGGGTTTGTCTTTCTCGCCAGCAGCAGGTGGAGATGAATTTACGTTATATAAAGATACAGCTTTATTCCTGCGAAAAGTTCTCTTTAAAAGCTTATATTCAAGAGACATGCCAACCCGTAGTGATTTAGATGTGGAAGTGACACCAAGTCCCCCTTTAGATATAAGTGGAGACTTTGTGTCAGGGGCAGCTGTTGGTGCAGTTAGTGATGAACTAGGGGCGATCACACCAATAGATGATGAAATCCCGGACCTTCTACCTAATTTAGAGAAATGTCGTCCTAAATCAAAGAACTTTCCATCTTTGACAATGAATCGAAATATTTCAGTATTTTTTCAAGCAGTTCAGCATGACTTGAAACAAATAAATTGGAGACAAGGTGTATCTGAAATGAATATGAATCTGACACGAGCTGAAAGCACTGCCCTGAAAGAATTGGAAAGTGCGTCTGATATCATCATACGCCCGAGTGATAAAGGCGGTAATGTAGTTCTGTTAAATCAGGAGTATTATGTAAAAGAAATTAGGCAACAATTGGGAGACGAGAGGACATATAGAAAGGTGGAACAAAACCCATTCCCAAGTGTAGTGGCTAGACTTAATGATAAATTAGATTGGGCATTGGAAGAAAAACTATTGACTCCTAGGGTATTTAAATACCTCACTGTAAAAGAATATAATGTCCCGGTACTCTATACCATCCCCAAGATCCACAAGTCCCCCGTCGCACCACCAGGTAGGCCCATAGTGTCGGGGAATGGGGGTCCCTTGGAATGTGTATCTAGATTTGTTGATGAAAACCTTAAACCTTTGGTGAAGATCTTGCCATCATTTGTTCTAGACAGTAGCGATGTTCTGCGGAAACTACAGTCCTTTGAATTGGAAGGGGACTGGTTGTTGGCAAGCATCGATGTAGAAGGGTTGTACACTTCCATCCCCCACACTGTGGGCCTAGAAGCGGTAGCCCAGTTCCTTGATGAGCTGGGCCCGTGTGACGCTGCCCACAATGAAATGGTGGTAGATTTATTGCACTTTGTGCTTACTAACAATTTCTTCAAATTTGATGGCAGCTTCTATCATCAGATACGTGGAACAGCCATGGGGGCGGCCTGTGCCCCATCGTACGCCTGCCTGCACTTGGGACGGTGGGAGAGTCTCGAGGTGTTCGGGCGGGCTGACTTTGGGGCGCAGGTCGCCCTGTGGCTGCGCTACATAGATGATGTCTTGGTGGTGTGGCGGGGGACTTCATTTGACTTTGAGAGCTTTGTGAATCAGTTGAATCAGAATATGCGTAATATCTGTCTCACTTTCAAAATTGGTTACCAATGCATTGAATTTTTGGACCTACTTATCAGGCGAGATGGGACTAGGTTATCCACCTCTACGTTCAGAAAGCCCACAGCGGGTAATACCCTACTTCATTTTACTAGCCATCATCCTTTCCCACTCCTGCGCGGGATACCCCTTGGACAGTTCTTGCGGATCCGCAGGAACTGTAGTTCTGAGTGTGACTACATGCGGGAGGCTAGGGAATTATCAGGTCGTTTTAGGGAAAGGGGATACCCACATAGACTTATCCGTACTTGTTTTAAGAGGGCCCTTGATGCGGATCGGAGAGATCTTTTGAGAAAGGATACCCAACAGAAGAAGCGGGGGAAGGAGGTAGGAGATCAGCCAGTGAGACTAATTACACATTTTGGTACCCATTGGGAGAGCTTTAGGACAATTTTACAGTCCCACTGGCATATCTTACAACTGGATCCTAAAATAGCTCGATGTGTAGGCCCACGCCCCTTACTTACGGCTCGGCGGGCGACAAATATAAGGGACAGATTAGTCCACAGTGATTTGGTTAGACCCATGATGACATCTGGTATAGACAACCTTGAAGGGTGTTTCAAATGTGGACATTGTAAAATCTGCCCCTTTATAGAAAAGACCAGCACTTATGCTGGCACAAGAGGGCGCCCACCTAGAAAAATAAAGGGGTTCATCAACTGTGGGACCACGTATGTGGTGTACATGCTCACCTGCCCGTGCGGCAGGAAGTACGTTGGTAAGACCAAGCGCGAACTGCGGGCGCGGGTAGGTGAGCATGTCCGGGACATCAGAACGCGGAATGAAAAGAGCCCTGTCTCAGACCACTTTAAAACCTTTCATCAAGGGAACCCAAAGGGTCTTAGGGCCTGTGGAATTTTTGTCCTAAGGAAAGGTGGGAGACGGGGTTTTTTGGATCAGCGCCTAATGCAACAGGAGGCGAGATTGATCTTTGAACTTGGAACGATGTCCCCTGATGGCTTAAACATCGATTCTGGTTTGGGGGCTTTCCTGTAAGAGGACATATAGATGGTGCCAATCCGGTATTTTTGACCTACAAGCGAGTGAATATGTGTCTATGTAAACAGTGTTGGAGATATCTTAATTACTGTGAGTGGGGATGGAGTCCAATAATATGTAAATATGTAAGTATGCAAATATGTAGTTAAATGAATATGGCTCTGGGAAGTATGAGTGCCTCTTTGTGATATAAGGGGATGGACACACAAGCTGGCCCGTATAGGAGATTCTTTGAGCAAGGATTCTAACCTCCAAGATTGATTCTAACAAGGTGCCCCCCAGCCATACGGGCCCATTGTAGCAGTAACATGGACTCAGATATCTGCCATGTGGGCCCTGTATAGCAATTGACTTGGAGCTTGATATATGTGGCACGCCAATATGGAATTGCTGAAATGGATAATAAGAGACTGATGCGCCATCAAAATACTACTATATATATTAGGTGGCACTACCTGAACTGATAAGTATGTCGGAGGCCCCCCTTAAAACACACACACACCATTATCCCAATGATGAATATATGTGGCAGATGGGATAGAGAGTCTCGCTGTATGTCCCCTGGGTAGCCGGATAAAAATATGTGCTGCCGTCAGCTGCGTGTGTTATTCTGTAGCATATGCTCTTGGTAGCTATGTGCTTGTGACACCCCATGAAGGCCGGTACTATAAGAATGACGTGGAACGCATCTGAATGGGAAGTACTTGAATGCCTGTTTGTCTTTGGGCCACACGAGAGTGTCTGAATGACGCGGAATACGTCACTACGAGCAGCAAGCACATGATTGGCTACCCTGTTTTTCGAAGGAGGGACTTTACACATAAAATGGGAGTAGGGAGGGCCGCCCACCACCCTGACGAAGCTCCGGTGGGCGGAGCGAAACGCGCGTCGGCGGACGGCCGGCCCCTCCACGTGCAAGCCACCCCGCTTCCGGCTCTGCTCATGCCTACAGCTCCTTCAAGCTAAGTGTTGCGCAACACCGACATCATGACGGCAAACGACCAGTGGAGATCACCGGCATGTCACAGCTAAGTACTCGCCTATGTGAGGCGTCTTTGTCCCGTGATGGCATGTTTCATCTGAGCCCCCAATGAGAGATATATATTTTGGCCAGTGATATGGCGCTGAAGTAAGATATTTCCTATATCATTGTATTGAGCGCAGACTGCTATTGGACCCTGGGACAAGGGGCAGTCCATGACATCTGAATAACGGCGGGATTTCCACATGGCCATCATAACCTCAGAGTCACATTGTATTAAGCAGCAATCTTGGCGAGGAGTTATGCCACTGACTCTGGCAGCGATTTCCAGCTTGCAAGTTTACTATTTAAACGGGCAGTGTGTCATTCTGTAGTTTAGGCAGTTTCCAGCAGCGCTGCTAGTGGGGTGTGCTGTAAGTGTGCGTGGGAGTGTGTGTTGTGTGCACGGTGGGCCCCCGTGATTTTAGACCACTGTATGTTCACAATTTTATCTGTCAGTATTGTCCCATGTGTGTGCTGATATTGGTGCAATAAAATCATTGTTTGCTCAGGAAATCACAGTTGTTTAGCAATTTTGCCAGGCCTACACTTAACCAGTTGTGTTGTATGTTCTTTTGAGTAGATTCCTGTGGTGGTTAGTAGGACGCCGCTGATTTTGCGGCAGTGCATGGGCTTTGACATTTATACTCTCTCCAGCCCTTTTTAATTATTGTTTGTTGATAGTTTGAATGGAACCAAGCTTTTTCAGAAAAGTTTGGTGAACCGAACTTTTGAAAAGTTCGCTTATCTAGTGTTAATGCTAAAAAGCTCACCAAGATTGGTCACACTGAATAAAAAATTAGCATGACCATCATAGCATTGCAATCAAATCAAGCAGCAACACCTAGATGTGATATTCATAGAATAGTGGAATGTTTTTCTATTTTGTTTGAGGATGAGTGCCGTGCTTGAGTAATCTTGAGTAATCATTTTTGAATGTTCACAGTGTAACGTGTTGCTTTGTAAATGTAATTCTTTACTTTCCTTTTTCTCATATAGAATTAAACTTAGAGTTCACTTCACAGAAATAGTGGAACATCTAGGTAAACTAAGAGTTACTAGACACAGAGAGAAAACATTATTTGTAATACTAGATAGGAAATGTATAGTTTATATTGATCATTCTCTCAACGTTTCATTTGTGGGGAAACAACTTATTTGTAGATATGCCACAGGCAGTACTACAATATTGAACAATCCAGAACACCTGATTCTACACTAAAATCAAAGAATAGAACAAATATTGTTGGCTGCTGCAGCTTCTGTTATTTTACATTAGGAAGCTTAAACCTTTAAGTACATTTCTACTAATACAGGACAATCTTGGTAGTTATTGGTAGGTGTACTAATGCCAGCATCTGCACAGTTTGCAATTTATTGTAATATTACTATCTGAAAACCTGAGTAGAGAATTATTTTACCTATATTTATTTTTTTTTATATATTCTTTATTTATTTCAAACAGTTCAAGACAGGATACAGCGTTAAAAGACACTCAAGATTTACATATTTGCACAGATTCAGATCATAAACTCTTGCATGAAAGAAGAAGACAAAAGGGAAAAAGAAAAGGTCAATAAAAGTTAATGCCTAACAGACTTTCCTGCGTGTTGTTTGAAATGTTTTATCAGGCGCTACCTGCTGGCTGTCCGCCCGGAGGGGCAGCCCACAAGGGGTCCTCCCCAGGACAGACCAGCAGCGGCGACCGGCATCTCTTGTTCAGGATCATCTCCTGTACTCTCAAAGCAGAAAAGTCCTCTAAAGAAGGGAGAAGGGGGAGTGGGGTAGGAATTTGGGGAAGGGAAGGGAGTGTGACGGGGGGGGGAAAGCTCCAGCCCTCTAGGTCGACTGGGCTGCTTCTGTGAGGGCCTTATACTCTGGGGAGCACACAAATGAGTCCCAGCCCGCCCATCTGCGGTTATGTGTCTCAGACATCTCATCACGCTCTGCCATTATGCCCTCGTATCTCTCCATCTCCGAGACCCTGTTGAGCCACATAAGGATGCTGGGCGGCTCCGCCTCCCTCCATCAAGCCGGGATACATGCCCTTGCTGCGTTAATCAACTGACCCAGGATGGATCTCCGGTACCTCTTTACGGGCACCTCTGAGTGGTGGAGAAGGAAAAAGGCCGGGCCCTCCGGGAGAGCCTCCCCCAGGACGCGTTCCACGGTCGTCTTGACTGTTGACCAGAAGCCGGTCACTTTTGGGCAGGACCAGAAAATGTGGAGGAGGTCCCCCCTCCCCCGGCCACAGCGCCAGCAGAGAGGGGACACCTCCGGGAACCACTTATGTAGCGTGGTGGGCACCCTATACCAGCCTGTGAGAATTTTGTAATTACATTCCTTGTATTTGGTGCATCTGGCCGTGTCGTGCGCCAAGCTCGCCACCCTGGTCCACTGCTTGGGAGTGAAAGAAGTATCTAGCGCCTCCTCCCATTTCTGCATAAAGGAGGGGACCCCCATCTCCGTCGGGCTAATCAACATTCTGTACGTCATAGAAAGGACATGCTGAATCGGGCCCTCCCCTTCACACAGTCTCTCAAACGGGGTAAGCTCCCTAACTCCCAAAGCCTGTCTCTGAATAGACGATAGGAAATGCCTCAGCTGTAGTTCCTGCCAGGCGTTCCATCTAGGCAGGCCTCTAGAGTCTGCGATGTCAGCGAGCGGTACCCATGCCCCCCTGTTCTGAAAGAGTCTAACCCTACCAAGGCCACCCCTCAACCAGCTCTCAGCCGTTCTGCTCGACAGTCCCGGCGGGAACTCAGGGTTTCCCAGGATCGGGAATAGTGGCGAGAAGTCAGGGGAGATGTCGCAACGGGACCGAAGTTTTTGGAAGACTCTAATGGAGGCCCCTATGGTGGGGTGTTTTGAGATCGCTCCCAGGTGTTGTTTTGCCAACCAGGGCAGATAGCTCAGGGGGAGAGAGGTGTTTCCCTGCTCGATTTGGACCCATTGTTTGTGTCTCGAGTGTCTACACCAGTCAATTATTCTGCTGAGGTGTGTGGCGGCATAATATAAGCTAGGGTCTGGGAGACCAATTCCTCCGTTCTCCTTAGATCTCCTAAGGATCTTTTTGCTAACCCTGGGGTTTTTCCCAAGCCAAATGAACTTGGCGAACAGGGCTCCCACCTTCTGTAAGTAGGAGTTCGGGATGTCGAGCGGGAGTGCTTGCATCAGATACAGGAGGCGGGGTAATAAATTCATTTTTAGGGCATTACATCTCCCGAACCAGGATAGGTTCTTAAGGGCCCAAGTCTCTGTGTCTCTGACAAAGCTCTGCAGTAGCGGGGGGAAATTCAGGGGGAATATTTTGTCTAATGTTTTTCCGATCTTAGTTCCCAGGTAAGTGATATGTTCGTTAGCCCATTTGAAAGAGAAGGAGTTTTGTAGGTTAGTCTCCCTGTGTCTCTCTAAGTTAAGGTTCAGGGCTTCAGATTTTTGTAAGTTAATCTTGTAGTTCGACACGTCCCTGTAGGCATCCAGCTCACGCATCAGATTAGGGAGGGTAACTTCAGGACAGGATACAAAGAAAATCAGGTCGTCCGCATAAGCTGCTGTTTTATAATGGCCGGAAGGCAGGGATACCCCCCGGATGTTGGGGTTTGCCCGCACTCTACAGAGGAAAGGCTCTAGTGTCATAATGAAAATAAGTGGTGAGAGGGGACATCCCTGCCTTGTCCCATTCCCGATGCTGAGAGGCTCCGACAGGAGGCCATTGACCCTCACCACTGCCGAAGGGTGGTGGTAGAGACTAGTGATCCATGATATCATTTTAGGCCCTAAACCCACGTGCCGCAGAACTCCTAACATAAAGTCCCAGTGCACCCTGTCGAAGGCCTTCTCAGCATCGGTGGCAAGGAGAACCGCAGGGAGTCTTGTCCTGTGTATGTTGTCCAACAGATTTAAGACCTTCACCGTGTTGTCCCTTGCTTCTCTAAGTGGCATAAACCCTACCTGGTCTAGGTGGATAACGTGATGTAGATGTGGAGCCAGGCGGGAGGCCAGGACTTTGGCGAACAGCTTAACATCTGCGTTGAGGAGAGAGATCGGCCTATAGCTAGAGCTTTGCATAGGGTCTTTCCCCTCCTTCGGGATCACGGATATTTGGGCTCGAAGACTATCCTTGGGGAGGGTAGCACCTCTCGCAAGAGAATTAAAGACTACCTGAAGTCGAGGTAGTAGGACCTCAGAGAATACTTTGTAGTACAATAGTGGGAGCCCATCTGGACCTGGCGTTTTCCCATTAGCAGACCCTTTGATGGCCTTACTCACTTCGTCTGCCGTGATGGGGTCCTCTAGTTTTCCTATCAGAGCCGGCGGGATTCTAGGGAGGCCTGATTTCTCGATGTATTCTTTAACTTTTCCTGTCTTATCTCCATGGGATTGGGGCGAGATATTGTAGAGTGTCTCATAGTATTTCCTGAATACTTCTGCAATCTCTCTGTCTCTGTGGACCACCCTCCCCGCCTGGTTGAGGATCTTAGGGATATAGTTTCTAGCCCTCTCTCCTCTCAGCGCGGAAGCCAGGAGTCTCCCACATTTGTCCCCCGACTCGTAGAATATTCTCCGGCTCTTAATGAGTTGGAGTTTGGTTTTGTTACTAAGTAATTTCCGGAGACGATCTCTAAGAGCGGTCAGGGGTGCCAGATGTGTCCCAGCGAGTGACTGCTTGTGGGCTCCCTCTAGCTCTTTTATTTCATCTAGTAGGTCCTTGATCTGTTTGCCTCTCTCCTTTTTAACCCGTGCCCCTCTCTCTATCAGTGCTCCTCTGATGACACATTTATGGGCTTCCCAAACCACAGGGGCGCTAATCTCTGGTGAGGAGTTATCTTGAAAATAGTTTTGTAAGACCAGGTTTAGTTCTTCTCTTATCAGTGGGTCCTGAATTAGGGACTTGTTTAGTGTCCACGACCAAGGCCGGGGTGCGTGTTCGTTGGATGCCAACCGGATGCCCACAGGTGCGTGATCCGATATGGTTATATTGCCTATGGTGGCGGACCGAATCATGGGCAGTGAGTGGTGCTGGATCAGGAACATGTCGATCCTCGAGTACATGTTGTGGGGAGGGGAGTAAAATGTATAATCCCGCCCGTCAGGGTTTAAAATCCTCCATGGATCTACCAATTGGTGTTTGTGCAGCAGCTTCTTGATTCTTTTAAGTTTTGTGTAAGGCATATAGGAGTGGCCTTTAGAGGTATCTATCAGAGGTTCTAGGGAAAAGTTAAAGTCCCCTCCTATGATCAGTCTTCCCTCAGAGTAAGCCGCCAGGTTCTCTAAGACCTCCTCCAAAAAATTGATCTGCCCCACATTCGGGAGGTATAAATTGGCCAGGGTAACGAGCTCGGACCGGATCTTCCCCTTAACAAATAGCCAGCGACCCTCTCCACCACTCAGAGAGCCCAATTCCTCCCAGGCCACAGATCTGGAAATGAGAATGCTCACTCCCCTAGACCGTGAATCAGGGGAGAAGCTGTGATATGACACCGGAAATACCTTATTCCTGAAGACAGGAGGATTAGCCGCCTTGAAGTGGGTCTCTTGTAGGAAGGCCACCTGCGCCCTCTGCGCTCTGAGGTTGTTCAGGATCATGGACCTCTTTTCTGGGGTGTTCAGCCCTTTTACATTGAAAGAGATTAGATTAGTATCGGCCATGTTAACAGACAGTGAGCACCAAGTGGCGTCAAGGTATTAAGAGAGTAGGGCCAGGCGAGGTCACAAGGGAGGCCAGGCAGGTTACAACTGTTGGCGGGCAGCACCAAACTACGGTATCTGTCCAGTCAGTTCAAGGTCTCGGAGATGGAGGAGGGGGGCAGGGGAGCAGGGAGGGGTACGGGAGGTACAGAGGTGGGTCTAAGGGTGTGTATCAGTAAGGAAAGAAGGGATGAGACACTAGGGGAGGGGGGGAACACCTAAAGATTAAAAGGGTCTGACAGGTCACAGACCAAACCGGGACCGGGTCCCCCGCCGGGACCCAACCTTAAGAGCCAAGTCCCACCGGGGCCCCCCCCCCGCGGGAAGAACCTATTGTGCGTCTGCACCAAACTTCAGCTACCTCTAGTACTGAGGCGAGCTAACTCGGGCCTATTTGGGGGAAAGTGACTGACTCCGAGCTCAACGCTAGCTGCTCCGGGGGTCATAGGGCAAGTAGAAGTCTTACTGAACAATCGGCATAACAATAAAAAGAAAACCGTCAGACGGGGGGCTGCATGCAGCATCCCCGCTGAGGGTAGTAAAAAGGCATTAGCAGAACAATACAAACTATACTCAACAGTGGGTCAGTGATAGTAAAACTGGAAAACAGGAGAACAACGGAACCATGGAACAAGAAGGGCGGGAAGTACTTCTAGTAAGAATCTCTATCTCACGGCTCTTCACTTTACAGTTCATTGTCGGTCGGTCTTGCTCTCCTTGCGCTCCTCTCTCTGGGTCTTTCCGCTCTGGCGCGTCTCATCAGCGCGCCGGGGTGTCTCCGCTGTGGGAGCTCCATTTGCGGGGATAGCCAGTTCGGGACCGGGATCGGCGCGCAGCCAAGGAAGTTAAAAAGGCCCTCCAGATCTCGATACGTCTTGAGAAGGTAAGTGTCTCTGTCCTTGGAAACAATCAAGTGAAAGGGGTAACCCCAACGGTACGATGCTCCAGAGTTCCTGACTAAGTCCAGAACCGGCCTAAGCAATTTTCTCATGATCAGCGTGCGTCTCGAGAGATCTGGAAGGATGGTGATCCTGGCCCCGTCGAAGTCTACTGGTCCGTGTCTCCATGCGCACCGGGCGATTTCTTCTTTGACGCGGTATAGATGTATTCTACAGACCACATCTCTTGGATACGCGGGGTCCGGGTTGCGGGGGCCAAGGGCTCTATGTGCTCTGTCTATCTCTATGGGAGTGTCAAAGCTCCTTCCCAGAACTGTGTTAAAAATGGTTGTTATAAGCTGCTTCACATCCTCCCCGGCAGAGGCCTCCGGGATACCTCTCAGCCGCAGGTTGTTCCGTCTGTGTCTGTTTTCTAAGTCGTCATGTTGTAGCAGGAGTTGTTGGATCTGTGAGTTTTGCGCATCAATGCGGGCTGACATAGCTGCCAATGCGGACTCACTGGCTTCCTGATTGACTGAGACTCTAGCGTCGAGCGTCTGGATTTGGGTCCTGACTTCCGCCAGGTCTCGCTTGAATGCTGATTCATAACGTGCTATAAGAGCCTCGAAGTCTGCTCTAGACGGTATAGCTCTCAGGAATGATAGCGTTTCTCTGTGAATGTTCCCTCCGGCTGTTTCTGGGTTGGTTGTTGAAGGGGTAGATGAGTGTTCTGGTGGGGGCAGGTTAATTGAGCTGACAGGGGATATCAGCAATTGGGAGGGGGGGGTGCCCGGCTGTATTTCTCTCGGTGGGGTATCTGGGGCCAGGATTACTACGTCTGCCTCCCGTATTGCCCCTGTGTCACTGCTGACTTGAATGGCGTCAAGGTGGGTAGAAGGCCAGGGCCCGCCGGGAAGCAAGTCCTCCTGTGTAGGATCTTGAGGATCAGTGGCAAGTTGCTCCCCATGCCGTCCCCAGGCGCGGGGTGGTCGCAGTGGCAGCGCATGGGCCAGCGCAGACCTAGTGACTGAGGCCTGCTGCACTCCATCTTGGCTTCCAGCAAGGCCCTCCCCTCGAGTTCCTGGGGTAAAGGCGAATTTATTGAGGCTGCTGAGGGAGGTAGGGATGGGCGTTCTGGACTGCTGGTTGAGCCCTTTTATTACAGCTGTCTCACCCCTCTGCTCTGTGGGCACCACTCCCGGGGCTTGCATCCCCCTCTCCCCTCCCAGGTCAGATGCTCTGCTTGGGCCTGCATTTCCCCCACTCACCGCCGCAGCCTCTGTTCCAGCTCCCGGGTGCTTCATCCAGGCGGTGTCTCTTGCGAGCCCTGACTGAGCCCTCACCAGCTGCCGCTTCCCGTCGGCTGCAGCGCCTCTCCACGCCTTTTCTCCCGCCGCCCAGGCTCCAGCGGGGGGGGTCGGATGATGCGGCCCGCCTGGCAGTACCTCTCCTGCGGGCTCCGACGCTGTGGCCGCTAGTATGTCTCCCGCCGCCTGTCCCGCCGACGTCAGCGCCTGCTCCTCTGACACCGTCGGGCACCGCCGGCCCCGCTCGTCCGCCGGATCTCGGTCTGTTTGCTGTCCTGCAGTGTGAGGTAAGCCTTCCTCTCCACTGTCTGAGGTGCTCGCAGATGGCGGGGACACCATTTCCCGCTCTTCCGCACGTGTCTGGTCTCTGGCTCCCGGCGGCTGCACCTCACGCCGTGCTTCTCTCTCCCTCCGGTTTCTCTCCTTCTTGTGGTGCTTCTTTCTAGTCATCTTGAACAGGTTTTGCAGCCGATTGCCTGTGAAAATGTTCCTTTATTGCCCTGCTAAACCCGGAGCTCTCTCTCTCACGTCGTCATCGCTCCAGCGCCAGGCCACGCCCCCCCATTTTACCTATATTTATAATGAATGTAAATGATATTAAAATATTTATTTTACCTAACTTTTTCCCTCTCTGACATTTATACCACACTATAAAAAATAGCATTACAAAGTTTGAGTATAAACAGTACTTGCCATATGGGGTTTCAATTCTGCAACAACTAGAGACAACATTTTTTAAACTATTGTCCTGCCAGGTTGGAGACCCACCTTCTTGTCAGCCAGCTTCAACGCCGCTTCCCATCTGCCGGGATGCTGTAGATGCCTCACAGGTCCCAGTTGCCCCCAGGACTTGGTAGAGCAAAGCATAAATAGTTTAGCAACAGGTCAGCAACAGGTTCTAATCCAAAAGCTACAAAGCACACCCTAGAAAACAGCCATCATGGGCAATTGCATGCTGGTAGAGGCCTGGCTTTAATCGGCCACAGGCCAATAATGTAAATACCATCTTGAGAAAGAAAAAACTATAAGTGGTATAGGAAACATGTTGATTACACTCAGAATTAGGGAAGGTCATGTTTATAATTTGCTGGAGCAAGGTTCACTTTAGGCTTGATTCACCACTGTAAGAATGAGAAAATTTGTTTTCTCCCAAAAAACGGGATAAAAAAAAACGCAATGTGCTGAATCAACCTTTGGGTGTGCTTTTGGGCTTGAATCACATCAACACCAAAGTAAAAACACATGGAATGACATTGTTTTAACACTGTGACAATGATACTGCAATGTCAGACCAGCACATACAATTATGCAATTCCACATATACAGTAATTGCACATACAATTCCTGCTGGGCAGGAGAGACCACACCATGATTTAAGCCAAAAATGTTAAAGTTTACTATAGCAAAACGCTATTTAAACACAACCAGATGAAACACCATTGAAATGTATGGCAGAGCGCTACTGAGCGAAAGGTACTACATGGTGATCCTAAACCTAGAACACCGGCGCTATACACTAAGCCGCCTCTAGTAATACATGTGATGCTACATGACGCTGTTAGAGGTGCTCACCAGATGCTCTTAAATGTGGTTTTCACATACAGCACCCAATGTTCACACCACACTACCTGTCGCTACGTGGCACAACCTGGCTCTAGCTTTTCTTAAATAACCTCCTTAGTAAAATTAGGAATAGCAAAACCCTATGTGCTATGCAGAAGCATTTTTCTTACCTTACTGGAAAAATTCTGTACCTCCCGTGTAGAAATGCTCAATCACAAGTCGACTTCTTGTGTGTTAAGAAAAAGAAGCTCTCAAAAGCAGGTTGCAATTTAAGCACAAAGCATGCCCCAGGTGAACCTTTCTTCACCAAATAATAAGCAAGGCCCTTCTTGGCAGACAGATGGAACTGGGAGTTTTTATTTAGAAAGCACTTACTAATATGTGTTTTAACAGGAGTTGTGTAAACATCCTGAACTACTAAATGTGGTCCCCACAGGTGTGGGGAGGTTAGGACTCCTGCAGACCAGGAGCTTTCAGAAAAGGTTTAGGACCACTTTAATGTTACCTCAAAGGGGTACTAATCAAGAGGCACATTTTAAAGCATTTTTCTATCTCCTTGTCTGTTATTAAAGCGGAACCAAACTCACCCCTGATCCACAGGGACCCAAAAGGTTCCTAAAGAGGACATGACATCATTCGCCTTGCTAATGCCCCACTCTTCTGGGGCAGATAACTTAAGATAATAATAAAAACATAATCTGGTCCTGCCTTTTGCCTGTTTCTATACTCTTTAATACAACACCTTCTGCTATCAATTAGTTCCAACAAGGAGCAGGAAGTAGATGTACAGAACTATGAGCAAGAGTACTTGCATAATGCCTATCTTACCCATGTTCCCTTCCCCAAACCACCCCTAGTCCCACAGACACCCACACACCTCTTAAGTCCCCATCCAGTCACACACACCCCTTGGTAACAGTGTAAAATAAACCATTTCAAAGCACTTGAAAATCTCTTTTATGTATTAGGTAAAACTGATTTATTTGCTTCAATATCTGGGTCATGTCTGAGCTGGGAAGGGGATGTCAAGTAGCAGAGGCGGCATTTTCACAGGTGAAGCCTATGATTTTTCCAATCGTGTAAGGATCATATTTGTAGTGTGGAAACAACCCTATGGTGTATGCTAAAGAATTAGATTTTTTTGCATAGACCATTTGGTCATTTAAACATTCAATAAATTATCTCATTGAAAAAATGAAATACCTCGCCTGTAAACATGCATCATTGCATGTGCAGGTGATTTTTTGGGCAAAAAATCAAACAAATGTTTTGTATTGCACTTTTTTTTTGGTAAAGTTAAAAATAGCCCAACCCCCAACTATTTGTTGTTGCTTCATATACTATACATGCTGTTTTATTCCAGTTCTCGAATACATTTATGAAAAGTCAAAGGCAAATTTATTACATACAGATCTGCACATAAAAAGTATGAAATGCAGTGAAATGTTGTTTTTTGACTGCTTGAGAATTCACTAAGGGCCTGTTTTATTAAAGTGGACCTTCACCCAGGGGTGATCGGCCCAGGAATCTATAAGATTCCCGGGCCGATCACCTCCCTCACCGCGGGACATCCGAGATCGGGACCCCCCCCAAAACCCCCGAAAAACTTACCTCACCGGCGGCAGCAGCGGGCGCCGCCGCCTCCCACGCGCCCCTCTAGGAGTGCGCGCCCCCCGCGCCGGCCGTTTGTGAATGGCCGTCGCGGGCATTAATATGTGAATGAAGAATCATGCTGTCACCATGAGGACTAGCATCATGCATGGAATAGAACGTGTACATTTTTAATGAAATCATATGTTAAATAAATGCGAGGATTCATCCTCATAAATTTTAGAATTTGTGTAGTGTGGTCATAATCAAATGCTCAGAAAAAAGACCGGGTAAGGCCTGAACCTGGAATCAGTAGAACAGTGGTAAACTGCCCTCGGGGTCACCAAGACCTAACAATGGGCAGTGGAACTTTTAGCCTCATGTATGCACCCCATACCTCCTGGTATGTGCAAAAAATATAAGCAGGTTTGGAAAGAGGTTACATTGACTGAATGTTACTTATATAGACTTTTATCGAGAAATAATATTGTTACTATTACTTGCACCACTTTCCTGTATAATATATATAACAAAATATATGCAATCCATGCTGTTTATCTCTCATGCTGTTAATTCTCTTTTCTTTCAATAAAGAAAATTTGGAACAAGAAAAAAGTATGGTATGTATTAGTAAGTCATAGGAATAGACACTCTTTGACAACATTGCAGACATTAGTTTCCTTTTAACTGGTTAACAGTATGTGTACAGGTCAGTGCAGTGGCAGGGAGGGCCTGATGAAAAAACATGGACCTTATTCTCTCAGTGGTAGTCCTTAATGCCCACCTTACAATGACTCAAAGACAAGACTTCAAGTGCAGTATGTTAAGGTGGCAAAATTTACTACTTGCAGTGGATTGTTATCAGCTTTCATGGGTTACTGAACTCTACAGACAAAAAAAAACTTTATCCTGCTGGATTTATACTTTGCATCCACTGCTGAAAGCTTTGATGCTGAAAGTGCACTTACATGCGGTGTTTTCTCTATATTCTTTTTACATTTCTGAATATCCCTACAAACCTGCAGCTGTACCTTACCTAAGTTTTAACATTAGTGTTTTTAATAAACCCTAATGGATATTTTCAATTATTGCAATTCCAACATAGTAGACTTTGGATCGCTCCTAATAGATGGGGCCCCAAATCTAACCGCACCTAATTTTGACTGTGACTTTAGAAGCCTTTATAAACTTCTTAATAAAGAACTTTGTTTAAAATGGGATGTGGCCACTTTAGAACAATATCTACAACTCAAAATGGTCCCACAGCAACTCAGGTGGTCCTTACATATCCATGACGGAGATGAGAGCCCAGAATCTGTCATGGACTGGTATAATTGTTTGCAGGTCTACTATTATTGGAAAAATTAGTTACCAAAAGAAAGGAACAACTAAATAACCTTATCTTTCAAAAATATGTTTTGAAGGAGAGGATGACCCCTTTGGGGAATATGCCAGAATTTTCTGTTCGATCAGTAGCCCTTAAAGAACGCCTGGCAAGGGAAGAGTCCCTAATTAGAACCAGAAAGGTAAAAAAAATCCAAAGGGACCAACGTGATTATGCTTCCAACCAGGTTTTCAGATGGCAAAACCAAACAATCAAAGAACCTTCTCAGATGGGGGAACAACGTGACTGTAGAATGAGCCACTTCAAATTACACAGTCTCCCTAAGACTAACACCAGATATCGCTCACAATATGATGAGCGACCAGACACTAAAACAAGATGCAGGAAGATAGACTATTCCCCCTACAGACATGAGAATTTTTTCCCCAAAAACACATAAGGGAAGACCAAATGGGCTGACGATTTACCCTGTGAAGGGCCTTAACCCTGAATTACCAAGAATGAGGGATCGATATTCAGGTAACTATAAAGACCAGGGTAAACTAGCAAACAGATATGCACCCCTCCAAGAATACCCTTCTCCCTCACCCACTACCCCTTTTCAGCTAAGACAGGGCAAATCACCACTACCCTGGGAAGTGACACCACAGAGAGACAAACACGAACAAGATCGCAATATAAATCGCAGTTCCAGGAAACGAAATGAAGGTGCAAGCGGGGGAGAAGAGGAGGAACCAGACACCAGAAAGCCCCGGTGGCTGTAGGAGAGGGTATTTTCAATCTCAGTACTACCACTTTGACCCAAAATGAACTTAAACATCTTGATAAAGGGTTAAAATTTGCACCGCCACAAACCCTAAACAAATTTAGCACATATATAGATCTCCAAAAATACATTTGCAAACGTAATATTAAAAAGTATTTTATGTCCAAAGCCCCGGGGGGGGGGGAGATGGGGACTCCTGTGGCAACATCACAACCATCAGAAAATTATCGCCACACCTCTTTAAAAAACAAATCGTTGTTTAATCCCCCAAACCCTGGGAATGCAGCTCTCGACACCTTTAAAGGAGTAATGATAAGGGACCTAAGAGCACTAACAATAAAAAAGCATCGTTGGCCCACCCCCCTCTTCAAAGGCCTAAAAGAACTAGAAAATAAACATGATATAGTTATCAAGCCGGCTGACAAGGGGGGGGGGGGGGGCTGGTAGTCCTGGATAAAAAAAGACTACCTTGAGGAATTATCTAGGCTACTTTCGGACACAGACACCTATACACCACTTAATAAGGACCACACAGTGGAGTATAAAAATGCTGTTATTGAACTCCTGGAAGGGGGGTCTAACTAAAGCAATCTTAACTAGAAAAGAATATGAATATCTAATACCTATGGCTCCACGTATCCCCACTATTTATCAGGTACCCAAAATACAGCCAAAATACACAAAGGCTTACATAAACCCCCAGGACGACCAATAGTCAGCGGGATTGGGTCAGTTACCTGTAGACTAGGGGAATATGTGGACCAATACTTACAAGATCTAGTAACCCAGCTTCCAGCTTACCATAAAGACTCAACTCAGGTCCTGGAATTATGTCTAAACCAGCAAGTGGGAGAATCTTGCATATTAACGACCGCGGACGTGTTGTCCCTGTATACAGTCATCCTCCATAATAAAGGGGTCGAGGCTGTGAAGCATTTCCTATTAGCCAAGTCCTCCCTACCACCCCAACAGATAGAATTTTTAATAGATTGCCTGAACTTCGCTTTACACCATAACTACTTTTGGTATAACAATGTATTTTACCTACAGAAGACAGGTGTAGCCATGGGGGCAAAATTTGCCCCCAGCATGGCTAATCTATATGTGGGGTGGTGGGAGGAACAATTCATCTATGGCCAGTTAAGACCACAGCTGCAATGCTGGACGCGATACATAGATGATGTTATATGCATTTGGGATGGAACACAACCCCAATTAGAAGATTTTTTCCAAACTGTAAATGATAACACCTTTAATCTAGTCTTTACTGCCGAAATCAGCACGACTTCCATCAACTTTTTGGACCTTACCATTTAAAAGGACGGTTCAAACCTAGGGACATCCACTTGTTTTAAAACAACCGATCGCAATGGGTAAGTTCCCTCAACGAGCTGCCACCACCCCACAAGGCTAAGGGCCATACCAAAGGGTCAGTTTATGCGCTTACGGCGCAACTGTACACGAATAACTGACTATGACATCCAGTCAGATTTACTTTTACAATGCTTTGTGGAAAAAGGCTATAAGAAAACAGAAATAGAGGCCCAAAGGGAAGAAATTAGAACACGGGAAAGAACTCCTCTGCTAAGGGCCCCCAAGAAGGATAAATCCAATACGAAAATGGACTTTTCCTTTATAACTGGGTATAACCTCCAACATAGGGAGTTAAAACACCTTCTGGCCGAACACTGGCACATTCTTAAGAGTGATACCACACTGGGGCCAGCCTTACCGGAATACCCAAAGATCATCTTTCGGAAAGGGTCCCAACCTTAAGGACAAACTCACACAAAGCTACTTAGACCCCCAAAATCAATAACATTAGTGAAGAATCCTCCACAGGGTTTTTACAAATGTGGTGCATTTATGAATGACATGCACTCCATTGGAAAAACCCAAGAGGTCTTTTTCGGGCAAAAATAATGTCACACAAAACAAAATAACAAAATGTATATCTTGTATTACAGCAGGTGTAGTCTACCTTATATGGTGCCTGTGTGGATTACAATATGTAGGTAGGACAACCCGACCATTAAAAACACGTGTAAGAGAGCACTTATACAATATAAGAAAAGGTTTAGAAACACACAGTCTTTCAGCACACTTTAAAAGACATCATTTCCAGGACCCGAAGAAGGTGTCCTTTATGGGGATAGAAAGGATTGAACGACACTGGAGAGGTTTGAACATCTCACGCAGGGAAAGCTATTGGATATATACTTTAGATTCCCTGGCACCAAATGGGTTAAATGTAGAATTTGATCTACATTGTTTTCTAGACACTTCCTAAATGTTACCACACTGAAAATTACATAATGAGCACCCCCCCCTTTTTCCTCCACATTCCCTTCCCCCTCCCACCCCTTCACTTCCCCCTCTTTTCCCCCACTCTTTTTTATTTTAATCAGCAGCACCAATCTATCATCCTGGCTCACTGAAGTGGCCCAGTATATGATAGATCACCCATAAGGCAGAGAATTCAGTGGTCAATTATAGTGTTATAACACTATTAATACTGGTTATGCTGTGTGAAATAAGAATATTGCCTGGGCACCTAGAAGTAATAACCCTGGCAAATGCCTATAAAAGATACGATTTGATGTTTAATGTTATCCATCATAATTTGTAATAAAGGAAAGGCTCTCACCCAGCCCCTGGTTCACGCACCCAGCATCTGGTTATCAATTAGAGACCAGCCCTAATATTCCTATTATTTTCCCGCAGAGTTATGCAAATTACATACTTACTTTGCAAAGCCCTTTAAACACAGAGGTTAACTAACCCATTTGCAAAGGATTGTCTTCCAATTGCTGCATATGTCTGTATATATGGAGGGCTAATACCCCTTTAAATGATACAAGCGCAGCTTGCGCAAAGCTCGCTTCTGGGAACATAATGCAACTAACTAAAAGAGATAAACTGCATTATGGCACTGGGCGTGCTGACTCCATGCTATTAGAGCCCATGAACACCAGTCAAATATATAAAGCATGGAGTCATTCACAAGGCAGTGCTGTCATATCAATACGCTGTCTACAGAACTCATGACCAATCACAGGACAGTTTCCCTCTGACGACTATGACTAACATGAGCACAGTGTGCGTGACCAATCATAAGCCAGACTCACAACAACGCGCTACTCATAGTTTAAGCCCCGCCCTAATCCAACACTATAAATTCAAGTATAGCCCTCCGCGCCGCCAGTCTTGATAAAGCTGCGTTATGCAGTGAAATGCGTTGACGGCGACCGGGCGGACTTCTATCTCCATAACAAAAGGACTTTTTACTTCCTATGCGAATCTCCTCTCCCCTCCTTGGAAACCAGCGGCCGAGGTGTATTACAAGTAGGGTGAGAGTCTCGCCTGTGACACTACATGCTGTAAATTTATGATTTTAATTGTGAGCGCACAATTTTAACCTTTATAGAGGTTTTATTATTAAAAACTGTATTATGCTAGATTTTCTTTTTATTGATTCCTTCCATGTAACAATCTGAACTGGGCTACTTCTAAGTATAACGCCTATTGGAAATCACGCTAAATAGCGAAGGGATCACATTTGGAGTGAATATAGCTGAGGATTCAAGAGAGGCTTACCCTTAAGGCGTACCAATACACGCCACCTGGTAAGAGTACCTAAAACAGGTGGTGGGCACGCGGTGGATGTCACCAATATGCCTGAGCACTGCTGGATAATTGTTGCATGAAATCTGGGATAACTAGAAGCACCAGTGTGGACTGCAGCTCATAAACAGCTACTACTGGATAGCCAGTTGGACTTTCAGCATATATTCTTATATACCTAAGGGACACTGATACTAAACTATTATTGGGACAATTTTTAATGTTTTAATTTTGATAACTAGTACTATGCTCTGTGTTTATTGTTATTATATTGTCTATTAAACCTATTGGGGATATTAGGTCACCACACGTTGAGCAGTATTCATATACCCTATAAACCATTTGTAGTTCTTTAGTGCTGTGTTTTCTCTATTTACAATCAGCCCTGCATGTCTTTGCGTGGCATAAGCATATAAAACAGTAGATATTCCATTCAACTGGTGCTCCACTGCTGCTGATCAATGAGGGGTAATGCTTCCTCATGACTAAAAACAGGAGCCTGGAGGACTAGAGCTGATAGCAAAAGAATGGTGAACAGAGATAGGGTGTATGGCAGCGAAGGGTCACTCTCTCAGGGTGAAAGGTAAATATTGTTTTTGTATGTACATGTGTGCCATATGAAAATTTCAACAGCAAAGAGAAATAGCAAGTCTGTTCCTTAACCTTCGCCAGCCTACTTTTGTCATCCTCTGTTGCCAGACTATTTCTAACCATTTGTGCTCTATATGTTTAACTGTGATTTTTGCCGGAAGTTCCAGGGATCTCCAGGAAAATAATACAGTGTTTTTTTCAGCAGAGTTTGTACATTTTTCAAGAAAACCATATTGTGTGAAAAACCCGCATTCCTCCCAGTACCACATGTATCAGTAGACACCTGTTCCTGCCCGGGAGACCCCCCAAACAGAAATGAAAGGTTTATGACATTTTTTTGAATCAAATACAATTACTATGTGTTTAACCTTAAGATCATTTCTTTTAAATGGCAAGAGGTTCCCACTTTCCAGGAGAGGGGGACCCCACACTTTTTTTTATTTTAAAGGGTAACACCTGGTTCAGAGTATTCAGCGGGCATGCATGCTGCCTTCTGACAGCTGCCTTACCATTGCAAGAAGGGACCTTTTATATCATGAGTGTGTTGGCGTCAGTTCACCCCACCAGTATAAAAGGTACCACCCTCCCTGCAGCATGAGGAATAGACGAAGCCCAGAGTAAGCAGCAAAAGTCGTGATGGCATGGGGCAGCACCCGGCAATAGAAGAAGATAGTTAGTTGTATATAAAATAAAATAATAATAAAGGGCTTTTTAAGTGTGTGTTTTCTTTTACACTTCATTCTATGTGAACTGGTATGGGGTCCTTGAGACCCCCTATATCAGTTCAAAGGGTGATTACCAAGCATTAAATTGATCAGACACCGTGCCCCATTACCTGCAAACCCAAAGGCCAGGGAGTGCAGAAGAGCCTGGTGTCTTTGTGGGCTATGTGGGCTGGTAGCCTTCAGGGCCATGGGCCTTGGTCTACTAGCCCACACAGCTGGTGCCCTGGCTAGTTTTCCTGAAGAGAGGGGAACCCGACTTGTTTTTTTTTAAATGTTGAGTTTTTAACCACTAAAAAAAAAAGCATAGGGTTCCCCACCACCACTTTTGTGTAGCACCCTCCAGTGTTGTCTTCAACTTGGTGGTTAGAGGAATGATGTTGATGTACTGCCTCAGGGAGCTGCTTCTAAACCCAAGAGGCATGGCTTCCTTGGATTGTCCAATTATAAGATGTCTCGGGCACCAATGTATTTTCTTATTGCAACTGGGGGGAGGTTATGTTTTTCTTTAACTGTTATATACTACTAGTGAATTGGAAATGGGTTCAATCCGGTTACCCACAACCCTTTCTTGGTACTCGTTACATTAATAGTATTTGGTTTTGAGAATATTTGAATATGCCAAACAACTCAAAGTTCAGCCCGTTGCTTGCTACAAGCAAAGGAACATTTATATTTTTCTAATACTCCACACCTGATCAGTTTTTATATTTCTGGGTAGGGATGCTTCATTTGTATATCAGAGCTCGAATTAGCCCCTCTTGCTTCCAATGTTAACCAATAAGATGTATACTGCCCCAGCTTGAAATGTATTGCTGATAGGATACTTAATACATAAACTTTTATTATATATTTTAAACTGCATACATCATAGTTTAATGGATGTCCTTCTGCGTTCCCTATTGTTTTTCAACTTTACCTATGTGCACTTAATTTGATGTATTTCTATAATCAATAACAGTAAAATTGCATAGTGTGAGGACTGTGTTTAATGATTACTGCAATCCGTATGTGGATGCTATTTAATTGCTAATCAAAAACTGTAATCTTTCAGGTTAAATGATTGTCTCATCATATCCATCTTTCTAGCAGGTACTTTAATAGCTTTGCAAATAAAGCCGCACGACAGCCGTTCTGTTTTATTATACATATGAGGCTCCTATCTGTTAGTAAAACCTGATTGTCGCACTGAACATAGTTGAAATTTGGTGACTTTTATTTTATCAGCAATGTTTATTTGTTAAAGTATAATGAGAGGGTGTGTTTACAGCATCTAATATACTATCTAATATATATATATATGTCACAATAATCTAGAACAATGCAAAGCAGCCTATTCCCTCGGTATAGTATTTTGTTTAAAGTGAACCAAAGGTCACAAATACTTTTGGTACACTATCATAATCGCTTGGGGGCACCCAATTAGGGATTCCCTGAGGTGCTAATATCTAAACAAGCCCTGGGTGCCATGCTACATACTTTCCATCATCGAAGTTCCTGTGGAGAAATGAGGGAGCAGCATTGGCGCTGCAGAGCAGCCACATTTCTGATGATTCTGCTCAGTAAGTCCAGAAGTGACTTGTAGGGCAGAGAGAGAAGGGATTTCATTTATCTTCAACGCCATTTGCTGCTGCTATAATTTCATTCTGGAAAAAGGTGAGCATGGGGCCCCGTCTCTCAACATCTGTTAAGAGATTCATACAGTGGGGGATGATGATAGTGTACCAAAAGTCTGTCACACTTTTGGTTGAAATAGGAATAATTTGATAACATTGGAGGTTCTTAAAGTAGTGAGAATCTTGTTGTTTTCTAGATATGTTAAAAGGAGCAGAACAAGAAAATGTATAAATCAGGTTTAAAGCGCACAAACAGTCAAAAACGAATTAAATCAGAAAAACACAACAAAAAATGCTCATATGCATCCCTCCCCAGGGCAATTTAGATTGCTGCACTAGGGATGAGCGAACTTTTGAAAAATTCGATTCGGCTGATTCGCCGAATTTTCCGACAAAATTAGTTTCGGTCCGAATTTATTTACGACGAATCGCTATTAAAAATGGCTATTTCTGAGCTTCCTAGAGTCTCAATAGGGTTGTAAACCATTCTGCCTTGCTGTAACACGCATAGTATGCGTGCTGGGCTAGTGAAATAATACTGTAAATGATTATGACATGCAGATCAGAGGCATCGCTATAAGAATCGCAGAGAGGCACAATTGCAGAGAGTTGAGGTGGCATCACTATGAGGGGCCCCTATATTGCCTGAAAAACACACCCTGGAGCTGGCAGCAGCAGGAGTACAAATATTGGCTGAAAGACATCCTGGAGTTGGCAGCAGGAGCAGCAGGAGCCCAAAAATTGGCTGAATGACACCCTGGAGTTGCAAGCAGCAGCAGCAGCAGGAGCCCAAACATAGCTTGAAAGAGACACTGGAGTTGGCAGCAGGAGCCCAAAAATTGGCTGAATGACACCCTGGAGTTGCAAGCAGCAGCAGCCCAAACATTGCTTGAAAGACACACTGGAGTTGGCAGCAGGAACCCAAAAATCGGCTGAATGACACCCTGGAGTTGCAAGAAGCAGCAGCAGGAGCCCAAACAAAGCTTGAAAGAGACACTGGAGTTGGCAGCAGGAGCCCAAAAATTGGCTGATTGACACCCTGGAGTTGCAAGCAGCAGCAGCAGCCCAAACCTAGCTTGAAAGACACACTGGAGTTGGCAGCAGGAGCCCAAAAATTGGTTGAATGACACCCTGGAGTTGCAAGCAGCAGCAGCAGCAGCCCAAACAAAGCTTGAAAGACACACTGGAGTTGGCAGCAGGAGCCCAAAAAATGCCTGAATGACACCTTGGAGCTGCAAGCAGCAGCAGCAGCAGCAGCCCAAACATAGCTTGAAAGACACACTGGAGTTGGCAGCAGGAGCCCAAAAATTGGCTGAATGACACCCTGGAGTTGCAAGCAGCAGCAGGAGCCCAAACATAGCTTGAAAGAGACAATGGGGTTGGCAGCAGGAGCCCAAAAATTGGCTGAATCACACTCTGGAGTTGCAAGCAGCAGCAGCAGGACCCCAAACATAGTTTGAAAAAGACACTGGAGTTGGCAGCAGGAGCCCAGAAATTGGCTGAATGACACTCTGGAGTTGCAAGCAGCATCAGCGGCCCAAACCTAGCTTGAAAGACACACTGGAGTTGGCAGCAGGAGCCCAAAAATTAGCTGAATCACACCCTGGAGTTGCAAGCAGAAGCAGCAGGAGCCCAAACATAGCTTGAAAGACACACTGGAGTTGGCAGCAGGAGCCCAAAAATTGGCTGAATGACACCCTGAAGTCGCAAGCAGCAGCAGCAGCAGCCCAAACATAGCTTGAGCCCAAAAATTGGCTGAATGACACCCTTGGAGTTGGAAGCAGCAGCGGCAGCAGCGGCCCAAACATAGCTTGAAAAACACACTGGAGTTGGCAGCAGGAGCCCAAAAATTGTCTGAATGACACCCTGGAGTTGCAAGAAGCAGCAGCAGCAGCCCAAACATAGCTTGAAAGACACACTGGAGTTGGCAGCAGGAGCCCAAAAATTGGCTGAATGACACCCTGAAGTGGCAAGCAGCAGCAGCAGCAGCCCAAACATAGCTTGAAAGAGACACACTGGAGCTGGCAGCAGGAGCCCAAAATTGCCTGAATGACACCCTGGAGCTGCAAGCAGCAGCAGCAGCAGCCCAAACAAAGCTTGAAAGAGACACTGGAGTTGGCAGCAGGAGCCCAAAAATTGCCTGAATGACACCCTGGAGCTGCAAGCAGCAGCAGCAGCAGCCCAAACATAGCTTGAAAGACACACTGGAGTTGGCAGCAGGAGCCCAAAAATTGGCTGAATGACACCCTGGAGTTGCAAGCAGCAGCAGGAGCCCAAACATAGCTTGAAAGAGACAATGGGGTTGGCAGCAGGAGCCCAAAAATTGGCTGAATCACACTCTGGAGTTGCAAGCAGCAGCAGGAGCCCAAACATAGTTTGAAAGAGACACTGGAGTTGGCAGCAGGAGCCCAAAAATTGGCTGAATGACACCCTGAAGTCGCAAGCAGCAGCAGCAGCAGCCCAAACATAGCTTGAGCCCAAAAATTGGCTGAATGACACCCTTGGAGTTGGAAGCAGCAGCGGCAGCAGCGGCCCAAACATAGCTTGAAAAACACACTGGAGTTGGCAGCAGGAGCCCAAAAATTGGCTGAATGACACCCTGGAATTGCAAGCAGCAGCAGCAGCAGCCCAAACATAGCTGGAAAGACACACTGGAGTTGGCAGCAGGAGCCCAAAAATTGGCTGACTGACACCCTGAAGTGGCAAGCAGCAGCAGCAGCAGCCCAAACATAGCTTGAAAGAGACACACTGGAGCTGGCAGCAGGAGCCCAAAAATTGCCTAAATGACACCCTGGAGCTGCAAGCAGCAGCAGTAGCCCAAACATAGCTTGAAAGACACACTGGAGTTGGCAGCAGGAGCCCAAAAATTGGCTGAATGACACCCTGGAGTTGCAAGCAACAGCAGGAGCCCAAACATAGCTTGAAAGAGACACTGGGGTTGGCAGCAGGAGCCCAAAAATTGGCTGAATCACACTCTGGAGTTGCAAGCAGCAGCAGGAGCCCAAACATAGTTTGAAAGAGACACTGGAGTTGGCAGCAGGAGCCCAGAAATTGGCTGAATGACACCCTGGAGTTGCAAGCAGTAGCAGCAGCCCAAACCTAGCTTGAAAGACACACTGGAGTTGGCAGCAGGAGCCCAAAAATTGGCGGGATGACATCCTGGAGTTGCAAGCAGCAGCCCAAACATAGCTTGAAAGACACACTGGAGTTGGCAGCAGGAGCCCAAAAATTGGCTGAATGACACCCTGGAGTTGCAAGCAGCAGCAGCAGCAGGGGCCCAAACAGAGACACTGGAGTTGGCAGCAGGAGGCCAAAAATTGGCTGAATGACACCCTGGAGTTGCAAGCAGCAGCAGCAGCCAAGACCTAGCTTGAAAGAAACACTGGAGTTGGCAGCAGGAGCCCAAAAAATGGCTGAATGACACCCTGGAGTTGCAAGCAGCAGCAGCAGCAGCCCAAACATAGCTTGAAAGAGACACAGGAGTTGGCATCAGGAGCCCAAAAATTGGCTGAATGACACCCTGGAGTTGCAAGCAGCAGCAGGAGCCCAAACATAGCTTGAAAGAGACAATGGGGTTGGCAGCAGGAGCCCAAAAATTGGCTGAATCACACTCTGGAGTTGCAAGCAGCAGCAGGAGCCCAAACATAGTTTGAAAGAGACACTGGAGTTGGCAGCAGGAGCCCAGAAATTGGCTGAATGACACCCTGGAGTGGCAAGCAGCAGCAGCAGCCCAAACCTAGCTTGAAAGACACACTGGAGTTGGCAGCAGGAGCCCAAAAATTGGCTGAATGACACCCTGGAGTTGCAAGCAGAAGCAGCAGGAGCCCAAACGTAGCTTGAAAGACACACTGGAGTTGGCAGCAGGAGCCCAAAAATTGGCTGAATGACACCCTGAAGTCGCAAGCAGCAGCAGCAGCAGCCCAGACATAGCTTGAGCCCAAAAATTGGCTGAATGACACCCTTGGAGTTGGAAGCAGCAGCGGCAGCAGCGGCCCAAACATAGCTTGAAAAACACACTGGAGTTGGCAGCAGGAGCCCAAAAATTGGCTGAATGACACCCTGGAGTTGCAAGCAGCAGCAGCAGCAGCCCAAACATAGCTGGAAAGACACACTGGAGTTGGCAGCAGGAGGCCAAAAATTGGCTGAATGACACCCTGAAGTGGCAAGCAGCAGCAGCAGCAGCCCAAACATAGCTTGAAAGAGACACACTGGAGCTGGCAGCAGGAGCCCAAAAATTGCCTAAATGACACCCTGGAGCTGCAAGCAGCAGCAGTAGCCCAAACATAGCTTGAAAGACACACTGGAGTTGGCAGCAGGAGCCCAAAAATTGGTTGAATGACACCCTGGAGTTGCAAGCAGCAGCAGGAGCCCAAACATAGCTTGAAAGAGACACTGGGGTTGGCAGCAGGAGCCCAAAAATTGGCTGAATCACACTCTGGAGTTGCAAGCAGCAGCAGGAGCCCAAACATAGTTTGAAAGAGACACTGGAGTTGGCAGCAGGAGCCCAGAAATTGGCTGAATGACACCCTGGAGTTGCAAGCAGCAGCAGCAGCAGCCCAAACCTAGCTTGAAAGACACACTGGAGTTGGCAGCAGGAGCCCAAAAATTGGCGGGATGACATCCTGGAGTTGCAAGCAGCAGCTCAAACATAGCTTGAAAGACACACTGGAGTTGGCAGCAGGAGCCCAAAAATTGGCTGAATGACACCCTGGAGTTGCAAGCAGCAGCAGCAGCAGCAGCAGCAGGGGCCCAAACAGAGACACTGGAGTTGGCAGCAGGAGGCCAAAAATTGGCTGAATGACACCCTGGAGTTGCAAGCAGCAGCAGCAGCCAAGACCTAGCTTGAAAGAAACACTGGAGTTGGCAGCAGGAGCCCAAAAAATGGCTGAATGACACCCTGGAGTCGCAAGCAGCAGCAGCAGCAGCCCACACATAGCTTGAAAGAGACACTGGAGTTGGCATCAGGAGCCCACAAATTGTCTGAATGACACCCTGGAGTTACAAGAAGCAGCAGCATCAGCGGCCGAAACATAGCTTGAAAGAGACACTGGAGTTGGCAGCAGGAGCCCAAACATTGGCTGAATGACACCCTGGAGTTGCAAGCAGCAGCAGCAGCCCAAACATAGCTTGGAAGAGACACTGGAGTTGGCAGCAGGAGCCCAAAAATTGTCTGAATGACACCCTGGAGTTGCAAGCAGCAGCAGCAGGAGACCAAACATAGCTTGAAAGAGACACTGGAGTTGGCAGCAGGAGCCCAAAAATTGACTGAATGACACCCTGGAGTTGCAAGCAGCAGTAGCAGCAGCCCAAACATAGCTTGAAAGACACACTGGAGTTGGCAGCAGGAGCCCAAAAATTGACTGAATGACACCCTGGAGTTGCAAGCAGCAGCAGGAGCCAAAACATAGCTTGAAAGAGACACTGGAGTTGGCAGCAGGAGGCCAAGAATTGGCTGAATGACACCCTGGAGTTGCAAGCAGCAGCAGCAGCCCAAACCTAGCTTGAAAGACACACTGGAGTTGGCAGCAGGAGCCCAAGAATAGCTTGAAAGGACACTGGAGTTTGCAGCAGGAGCCCAAACAATGACTGAATGACACCCTGGAGTTGCAAGCAGCAGCAGCAGGAGCCAAAAAATAGCGTGAAAGAGACACTGGAGTTGACAACAGGAGGCCAAAAATTGGCTGAATGACACCCTGGAGTTGCAAGCAGCAGGAGCCCAAACATAGCTTGAAAGACACACTGGAGTTGGCAGCAGGAGCCCAGAAATTGACAGAATGACACCCTGGAGTTGCAAGCAGCAGCAGCCCAAACATAGCTTGAAAGACAAACTGGAGTTGGCAGCAGGAGCCCAAAAATTGGCAGAATGACACTCTGGAGTTGCAAGCAGCAGCAGCAGGAGCCCAAACATAGATTGAAAGACACACTGGAGTTGGCAGCAGGAGCCCAAAAATCGGCTGAATGACACCCTGGAGTTGCAAGCAGTAGCAGCCCAAACATAGCTTGAAAGACACACTGGAGTTGGCAGCAGGAGCCCAAAAATTGGCTGAATGACACCCTGGAGTTGCAAGCAGCAGCAGCAGCAGCAGCAGGGGCCCAAACAGAGACACTGGAGTTGGCAGCAGGAGGCCAAAAATTGGCTGAATGACACCCTGGAGTTACAAGAAGCAGCAGCATCAGCGGCCGAAACATAGCTTGAAAGAGACACTGGAGTTGGCAGCAGGAGCCCAAACATTGGCTGAATGACACCCTGGAGTTGCAAGCAGCAGCAGCAGCCCAAACATAGCTTGGAAGAGACACTGGAGTTGGCAGCAGGAGCCCCAAAATTGTCTGAATGACACCCTGGAGTTGCAAGCAGCAGCAGCAGGAGACCAAACATAGCTTGAAAGAGACACTGGAGTTGGCAGCAGGAGCCCAAAAATTGACTGAATGACACCCTGGAGTTGCAAGCAGCAGCAACAGGAGCCCAAACATAGCGTGAAAGAGACACTGGAGTTGGCAACAGGAGGCCAAAAATTGGCTGAATGACACCCTGGAGTTGCAAGTAGCAGCAGCCCAAACATAGCTTGAAAGACACACTGGAGTTGGCAGCAGGAGCCCAAAAATTGACTGAATGACACCCTGGAGTTGCAAGCAGCAGCAGGAGCCAAAACATAGCTTGAAAGAGACACTGGAGTTGGCAGCAGGAGGCCAAGAATTGGCTGAATGACACCCTGGAGTTGCAAGCAGCAGCAGCAGCCCAAACCTAGCTTGAAAGACACACTGGAGTTGGCAGCAGGAGCCCAAGAATAGCTTGAAAGGACACTGGAGTTTGCAGCAGGAGCCCAAACAATGACTGAATGACACCCTGGAGTTGCAAGCAGCAGCAGCAGGAGCCAAAAAATAGCGTGAAAGAGACACTGGAGTTGACAACAGGAGGCCAAAAATTGGCTGAATGACACCCTGGAGTTGCAAGCAGCAGGAGCCCAAACATAGCTTGAAAGACAAACTGGAGTTGGCAGCAGGAGCCCAAAAATTGGCAGAATGACACTCTGGAGTTGCAAGCAGCAGCAGCAGGAGCCCAAACATAGATTGAAAGACACACTGGAGTTGGCAGCAGGAGCCCAAAAATCGGCTGAATGACACCCTGGAGTTGCAAGCAGTAGCAGCCCAAACATAGCTTGAAAGACACACTGGAGTTGGCAGCAGGAGCCCAAAAAATGGCTGAATGACACCCTGGAGTTGCAAGCAGCAGGAGCCCAAACATAGCTTGAAAGACACCCTGGAGTTGGCAGCAGGAGCCCAGAAATTGACAGAATGACACCCTGGAGTTGCAAGCAGCAGCAGCCCAAACATAGCTTGAAAGACAAACTGGAGTTGGCAGCAGGAGCCCAAAAATTGGCAGAATGACACTCTGGAGTTGCAAGCAGCAGCAGCAGGAGCCCAAACATAGATTGAAAGACACACTGGAGTTGGCAGCAGGAGCCCAAAAATCGGCTGAATGACACCCTGGAGTTGCAAGCAGTAGCAGCCCAAACATAGCTTGAAAGACACACTGGAGTTGGCAGCAGGAGCCCAAAAATTGGCTGAATGACACCCTGGAGTTGCAAGCAGCAGCAGCAGCAGCAGCAGGGGCCCAAACAGAGACACTGGAGTTGGCAGCAGGAGGCCAAAAATTGGCTGAATGACACCCTGGAGTTGCAAGCAGCAGCAGCAGCCAAGACCTAGCTTGAAAGAAACACTGGAGTTGGCAGCAGGAGCCCAAAAAATGGCTGAATGACACCCTGGAGTTGCAAGCAGCAGCAGCAGCAGCCCAAACATAGCTTGAAAGAGACACTGGAGTTGGCATCAGGAGCCCACAAATTGTCTGAATGACACCCTGGAGTTACAAGAAGCAGCAGCATCAGCGGCCGAAACATAGCTTGAAAGAGACACTGGAGTTGGCAGCAGGAGCCCAAACATTGGCTGAATGACACCCTGGAGTTGCAAGCAGCAGCAGCAGCCCAAACATAGCTTGGAAGAGACACTGGAGTTGGCAGCAGGAGCCCAAAAATTGTCTGAATGACACCCTGGAGTTGCAAGCAGCAGTAGCAGGAGACCAAACATAGCTTGAAAGAGACACTGGAGTTGGCAACAGGAGGCCAAAAATTGGCTGAATGACACCCTGGAGTTGCAAGTAGCAGCAGCCCAAACATAGCTTGAAAGACACACTGGAGTTGGCAGCAGGAGCCCAAAAATTGACTGAATGACACCCTGGAGTGGCAAGCAGCAGCAGGAGCCAAAACATAGCTTGAAAGAGACACTGGAGTTGGCAGCAGGAGGCCAAGAATTGGCTGAATGACACCCTGGAGTTGCAAGCAGCAGCAGCAGCCCAAACCTAGCTTGAAAGACACACTGGAGTTGGCAGCAGGAGCCCAAGAATAGCTTGAAAGGACACTGGAGTTTGCAGCAGGAGCCCAAACAATGACTGAATGACACCCTGGAGTTGCAAGCAGCAGCAGCAGGAGCCAAAAAATAGCGTGAAAGAGACACTGGAGTTGACAACAGGAGGCCAAAAATTGGCTGAATGACACCCTGGAGTTGCAAGCAGCAGGAGCCCAAACATAGCTTGAAAGACAAACTGGAGTTGGCAGCAGGAGCCCAAAAATTGGCAGAATGACACTCTGGAGTTGCAAGCAGCAGCAGCAGGAGCCCAAACATAGATTGAAAGACACACTTGAGTTGGCAGCAGGAGCCCAAAAATCGGCTGAATGACACCCTGGAGTTGCAAGCAGTAGCAGCCCAAACATAGCTTGAAAGACACACTGGAATTGGCAGCAGGAGCCCAAAAATTGGCTGAATGACACCCTGGAGTTGCAAGCAGCAGCAGCAGCAGCAGGGGCCCAAACAGAGACACTGGAGTTGGCAGCAGGAGGCCAAAAATTGGCTGAATGACACCCTGGAGTTGCAAGCAGCAGCAGCAGCCAAGACCTAGCTTGAAAGAAACACTGGAGTTGGCAGCAGGAGCCCAAAAAATGGCTGAATGACACCCTGGAGTTGCAAGCAGCAGCAGCAGCAGCAGCCCAAACATAGCTTGAAAGAGACACTGGAGTTGGCATCAGGAGCCCACAAATTGTCTGAATGACACCCTGGAGTTACAAGAAGCAGCAGCATCAGCGGCCGAAACATAGCTTGAAAGAGACACTGGAGTTGGCAGCAGGAGCCCAAACATTGGCTGAATGACACCCTGGAGTTGCAAGCAGCAGCAGCAGCCCAAACATAGCTTGGAAGAGACACTGGAGTTGGCAGCAGGAGCCCAAAAATTGTCTGAATGACACCCTGGAGTTGCAAGCAGCAGCAGCAGGAGACCAAACATAGCTTGAAAGAGACACTGGAGTTGGCAGCAGGAGCCCAAAAATTGACTGAATGACACCCTGGAGTTGCAAGCAGCAGCAGCAGGAGCCCAAACATAGCGTGAAAGAGACACTGGAGTTGGCAACAGGAGGCCAAAAATTGGCTGAATGACACCCTGGAGTTGCAAGTAGCAGCAGCCCAAACATAGCTTGAAAGACACACTGGAGTTGGCAGCAGGAGCCCTAAAATTGACTGAATGACACCCTGGAGTTGCAAGCAGCAGCAGGAGCCAAAACATAGCTTGAAAGAGACACTGGAGTTGGCAGCAGGAGGCCAAGAATTGGCTGAATGACACCCTGGAGTTGCAAGCAGCAGCAGCAGCCCAAACCTTGGAGTTGGCAGCAGGAGCCCAAGAATAGCTTGAAAGGACACTGGAGTTTGCAGCAGGAGCCCAAACAATGACTGAATGACACCCTGGAGTTGCAAGCAGCAGCAGCAGGAGCCAAAAAATTGCGTGAAAGAGACACTGGAGTTGACAACAGGAGGCCAAAAATTGGCTGAATGACACCCTGGAGTTGCAAGCAGCAGGAGCCCAAACATAGCTTGAAAGACACACTGGAGTTGGCAGCAGGAGCCCAGAAATTGACAGATTGACACCCTGGAGTTGCAAGCAGCAGCAGCCCAAACATAGCTTGAAAGACAAACTGGAGTTGGCAGCAGGAGCCCAAAAATTGGCAGAATGACACTCTGGAGTTGCAAGCAGCAGCAGCAGGAGCCCAAACATAGATTGAAAGACACACTGGAGTTGGCAGCAGGAGCCCAAAAATCGGCTGAATGACACCCTGGAGTTGCAAGCAGTAGCAGCCCAAACATAGCTTGAAAGACACACTGGAGTTGGCAGCAGGAGCCCAAAAATTGGCTGAATGACACCCTGGAGTTGCAAGCAGCAGCAGCAGCAGCAGCCCATACCTAGCTTGAAAGAAACACTGGAGTTGGCAGCAGGAGCTCAAAAATTGTCTGAATGACACCCTGGAGTTGGAAGCAGCAGCAGCAGCAGCAGCAGCCCAAACATAGCTTGAAAAACACACTGGAGTTGGCAGCAGGAGCCCAAAAATTAACTGAATGACACCCTGGAGTTGCAAGCAGCAGCAGCAGGAGCCCAAACATAGCGTGAAAGAGACACTGGAGTTGGCAACAGGAGGCCAAATATTGGCTGAATGACACCCTGGGGTTGCAAGCAGCAGCAGCCCAAACATAGCTTGAAAGACACACTGGAGTTGGCAGCAGGAGCCCAATAATTGACTGAATGACACCCTGGAGTTGCAAGCAGCAGCAGCAGCAGCCCAAACATAGCTTGAAAGAGACACTGGAGTTGGCAGCAGGAGGCCAAAAATTGGCTGAATGACACCCTGGAGTTGCAAGAAGCAGCAGCATCAGCGGCCGAAACATAGCTTGAAAGAGACACTGGAGTTGGCAGCAGGAGCCCAAAAATTGGCTGAATGACACCCTGGAGTTGCAAGCAGCAGCAGCCCAAACATAGCTTGAAAGACACACTGGAGTTGGCAGCAGGAGCCCAGAAATTGACAGAATGACACCCTGGAGTTGCAAGCAGCAGCAGCAGCCCAAACCTAGCTTGAAAGGCACACTGCAGTTGGCAGCAGGAGCCGAAAAATTGGCTGAATGACACCCTGGAGTTGCAAGCAGCAGCAGCCCAAACATAGCTTGAAAGACAAACTGGAGTTGGCAGCAGGAGCCCAAAAATTGGCAGAATGACACTCTGGAGTTGCAAGCAGCAGCAGCAGGTGCCCAAACATAGATTGAAAGACACATTGGAGTTGGCAGCAGGAGCCCAAAAATCGGCTGAATGACACCTTGGAGTTGCAAGCAGCAGCAGCAGCCCAAACATAGCTTGAAAGACACACTGGAGTTGGCAGCAGGAGCCCAAAAATTGGCTGAATGACACCCTGGAGTTGCAAGCAGCAGCAGCAGCAGCCAAAACCTAGCTTGAAAGAAACACTGGAGTTGGCAGCAGGAGCCCAAATATTGTCTGAATGACACCCTGGAGTTGCAAGCAGCAGCAGCAGCAGGAGCCCAAACATAGCGTGAAAGAGACACTGGAGTTGGCGACAGGAGGCCAAAAATTGGCTGAATGACACCCTGGAGTTGCAAGCAGCAGCAGCCCAAACATAGCTTGAAAGACACACTGGAGTTGGCAGCAGGAGCCCAAAAATTGACTGAATGGCACCCTGGAGTTGCAAGCAACAGCAGCAGCCCAACCATAGCTTGTAAAAGACACTGGAGTTGGCAGCAGAAGCCCAAAAATTGGCAGAATGACACTCTGGAGTTGCAAGCAGCAGCAGCAGGAGCCCAAATATAGATTGAAAGACACACGGGAGGTGGCAGCAGGAGCACAAAAATTGGCTGAATGACACCTTGGAGTTGCAAGCAGTAGCAGCCCAAACATAGCTTGAAAGACACACTGGAGTTGGCAGCAGGAGCCCAAAAATTAACTGAATGACACCCTGGAGTTGCAAGCAGCAGCAGCAGGAGCCCAAACATAGCGTGAAAGAGACACTGGAGTTGGCAACAGGAGGCCAAAAATTGGCTGGATGACACCCTGGAGTTGCAAGTAGCAGCAGCCCAAACATAGCTTGAAAGACACACTGGAGTTGGCAGCAGGAGCCCAAAAATTGACTGAATGACACCCTGGAGTTGCAAGCAGCAGCAGGAGCCAAAACATAGCTTGAAAGAGACACTGGAGTTGGCAGCAGGAGGCCAAAAATTGGCTGAATGACACCCTGGAGTTGCAAGCAGCAGCAGCAGCCCAAACCTAGTTTGAAAGACACACTGGAGTTGGCAGCAGGAGCCCAAGAATAGCTTGAACGGACACTGGAGTTTGCAGCAGGAGCCCAAACAATGACTGAATGACGCCCTGGAGTTGCAAGCAGCAGCAGCAGGAGCCCAAACATAGCATGAAAGAGACACTGGAGTTTGCAACAGGAGGCCAAAAATTGGCTGAATGACACCCTGGAGTTGCAAGCAGCAGGAGCCCAAACATAGCTTGAAAGACACACTGAAGTTGGCAGCAGGAGCCCAGAAATTGACAGAATGACACCCTGGAGTTGCAAGCAGCAGCAGCAGCAGCCCAAACATAGCTTGAAAGACAAACTGGAGTTGGCAGCAGGAGCCCAAAAATTGGCAGAATGACACTCTGGAGTTGCAAGCAGCAGCAGCAGGAGCCCAAACATAGATTGAAAGACACACTGGAGTTGGCAAGAGGAGCCCAAAAATCGGCTGAATGACACCCTGGAGCTACAAGCAGTAGCAGCCCAAACATAGCTTGAAAGACACACTGGAGTTGGCAGCAGGAGCCCAAAAATTGGCTGAATGACACCCTGGAGATGCAAGCAGCAGCAGCAGGAGCCGAAACATTGCTTGAAAGACACACTGGAGTTGGCAGCAGGAGCCCAGAAATTGGCTGAATGACACCCTGGAGTTGCAAGCAGCAGCAGCAGCCCAAACCTAGCTTGAAAGACACACTGGAGTTGGCAGCAGGAGCCCAAAAATTGGCGGGATGACATCCTGGAGTTGCAAGCAGCAGCCCAAACATAGCTTGAAAGACACACTGGAGTTGGCAGCAGGAGCCCAAAAATTGGCTGAATGACACCCTGGAGTTGCAAGCAGCAGCAGCAGCAGGGGCCCAAACAGAGACACTGGAGTTGGCAGCAGGAGGCCAAAAATTGGCTGAATGACACCCTGGAGTTGCAAGCAGCAGCAGCAGCCAAGACCTAGCTTGAAAGAAACACTGGAGTTGGCAGCAGGAGCCCAAAAAATGGCTGAATGACACCCTGGAGTTGCAAGCAGCAGCAGCAGCCCAAACATAGCTTGAAAGAGACACTGGAGTTGGCATCAGGAGCCCACAAATTGTCTGAATGACACCCTGGAGTTGCAAGAAGCAGCAGCATCAGCGGCCGAAACATAGCTTGAAAGAGACACTGGAGTTGGCAGCAGGAGCCCAAAAATTGGCTGAATGACACCCTGGAGTTGCAAGCAGCAGCAGCAGGAGACCAAACATAGCTTGAAAGAGACACTGGAGTTGGCAGCAGGAGCCCAAAAATTGACTGAATGGCACCCTGGAGTTGCAAGCAGCAGCAGCAGGAGCCCAAACATAGCGTGAAAGAGACACTGGAGTTGGCAACAGGAGGCCAAAAATTGGCTGAATGACACCCTGGAGTTGCAAGTAGCAGCAGCCCAAACATAGCTTGAAAGACACACTGGAGTTGGCAGCAGGAGCCCAAAAATTGACTGAATGACACCCTGGAGTTGCAAGCAGCAGCAGGAGCCAAAACATAGCTTGAAAGAGACACTGGAGTTGGCAGCAGGAGGCCAAAAATTGGCTGAATGACACCCTGGAGTTGCAAGCAGCAGCAGCAGCCCAAACCTAGCTTGAAAGACACACTGGAGTTGGCAGCAGGAGCCCAAGAATAGCTTGAAAGGACACTGGAGTTTACAGCAGGAGCCCTAACAAGACTGAATAACACCCTGGAGTTGCAAGCAGCAGCAGCAGGAGCCCAAACATAGCGTGAAAGAGACACTGGAGTTGGCAACAGGAGGCCAAAAATTGGCTGAATGACACCCTGGAGTTGCAAGCAGCAGGAGCCCAAACATAGCTTGAAAGACACACTGGAGTTGGCAGCAGGAGCCCAGAAATTGACAGAATGACACCCTAGAGTTGCAAGCAGCAGCAGCCCAAACATAGCTTGAAAGACAAACTGGAGTTGGCAGCAGGAGCACAAAAATTGGCTGAATGACACCTTGGAGTTGCAAGCAGTAGCAGCCCAAACATAGCTTGAAAGACACACTGGAGTTGGCAGCAGGAGCCCAAAAATTAACTGAATGACACCCTGGAGTTGCAAGCAGCAGCAGCAGGAGCCCAAACATAGCGTGAAAGAGACACTGGAGTTGGCAACAGGAGGCCAAAAATTGGCTGGATGACACCCTGGAGTTGCAAGTAGCAGCAGCCCAAACATAGCTTGAAAGACACACTGGAGTTGGCAGCAGGAGCCCAAAAATTGACTGAATGACACCCTGGAGTTGCAAGCAGCAGCAGGAGCCAAAACATAGCTTGAAAGAGACACTGGAGTTGGCAGCAGGAGGCCAAAAATTGGCTGAATGACACCCTGGAGTTGCAAGCAGCAGCAGCAGCCCAAACCTAGTTTGAAAGACACACTGGAGTTGGCAGCAGGAGCCCAAGAATAGCTTGAACGGACACTGGAGTTTGCAGCAGGAGCCCAAACAATGACTGAATGACGCCCTGGAGTTGCAAGCAGCAGCAGCAGGAGCCCAAACATAGCATGAAAGAGACACTGGAGTTTGCAACAGGAGGCCAAAAATTGGCTGAATGACACCCTGGAGTTGCAAGCAGCAGGAGCCCAAACATAGCTTGAAAGACACACTGAAGTTGGCAGCAGGAGCCCAGAAATTGACAGAATGACACCCTGGAGTTGCAAGCAGCAGCAGCAGCAGCCCAAACATAGCTTGAAAGACAAACTGGAGTTGGCAGCAGGAGCCCAAAAATTGGCAGAATGACACTCTGGAGTTGCAAGCAGCAGCAGCAGGAGCCCAAACATAGATTGAAAGACACACTGGAGTTGGCAAGAGGAGCCCAAAAATCGGCTGAATGACACCCTGGAGCTACAAGCAGTAGCAGCCCAAACATAGCTTGAAAGACACACTGGAGTTGGCAGCAGGAGCCCAAAAATTGGCTGAATGACACCCTGGAGATGCAAGCAGCAGCAGCAGGAGCCGAAACATTGCTTGAAAGACACACTGGAGTTGGCAGCAGGAGCCCAGAAATTGGCTGAATGACACCCTGGAGTTGCAAGCAGCAGCAGCAGCCCAAACCTAGCTTGAAAGACACACTGGAGTTGGCAGCAGGAGCCCAAAAATTGGCGGGATGACATCCTGGAGTTGCAAGCAGCAGCCCAAACATAGCTTGAAAGACACACTGGAGTTGGCAGCAGGAGCCCAAAAATTGGCTGAATGACACCCTGGAGTTGCAAGCAGCAGCAGCAGCAGGGGCCCAAACAGAGACACTGGAGTTGGCAGCAGGAGGCCAAAAATTGGCTGAATGACACCCTGGAGTTGCAAGCAGCAGCAGCAGCCAAGACCTAGCTTGAAAGAAACACTGGAGTTGGCAGCAGGAGCCCAAAAAATGGCTGAATGACACCCTGGAGTTGCAAGCAGCAGCAGCAGCCCAAACATAGCTTGAAAGAGACACTGGAGTTGGCATCAGGAGCCCACAAATTGTCTGAATGACACCCTGGAGTTGCAAGAAGCAGCAGCATCAGCGTCCGAAACATAGCTTGAAAGAGACACTGGAGTTGGCAGCAGGAGCCCAAAAATTGGCTGAATGACACCCTGGAGTTGCAAGCAGCAGCAGCAGGAGACCAAACATAGCTTGAAAGAGACACTGGAGTTGGCAGCAGGAGCCCAAAAATTGACTGAATGGCACCCTGGAGTTGCAAGCAGCAGCAGCAGGAGCCCAAACATAGCGTGAAAGAGACACTGGAGTTGGCAACAGGAGGCCAAAAATTGGCTGAATGACACCCTGGAGTTGCAAGTAGCAGCAGCCCAAACATAGCTTGAAAGACACACTGGAGTTGGCAGCAGGAGCCCAAAAATTGACTGAATGACACCCTGGAGTTGCAAGCAGCAGCAGGAGCCAAAACATAGCTTGAAAGAGACACTGGAGTTGGCAGCAGGAGGCCAAAAATTGGCTGAATGACACCCTGGAGTTGCAAGCAGCAGCAGCAGCCCAAACCTAGCTTGAAAGACACACTGGAGTTGGCAGCAGGAGCCCAAGAATAGCTTGAAAGGACACTGGAGTTTACAGCAGGAGCCCTAACAAGACTGAATAACACCCTGGAGTTGCAAGCAGCAGCAGCAGGAGCCCAAACATAGCGTGAAAGAGACACTGGAGTTGGCAACAGGAGGCCAAAAATTGGCTGAATGACACCCTGGAGTTGCAAGCAGCAGGAGCCCAAACATAGCTTGAAAGACACACTGGAGTTGGCAGCAGGAGCCCAGAAATTGACAGAATGACACCCTAGAGTTGCAAGCAGCAGCAGCCCAAACATAGCTTGAAAGACAAACTGGAGTTGGCAGCAGGAGCCCAAAAATTGGCAGAATGACACTCTGGAGTTGCAAGCAGCAGCAGCAGGAGCCCAAACATAGATTGAAAGACACACTGGAGTTGGCAGCAGGAGCCCAAAAATCGGCTGAATGACACCCTGGAGTTGCAAGCAGTAGCAGCCCAAACATAGCTTGAAAGACACACTGGAGTTGGCAGCAGGAGCCCAAAAATTGGCTGAATGACACCCTGGAGTTGCAAGCAGCAGCAGCCCAAACCTAGCTTGAAAGAAACACTGGAGTTGGCAGCAGGAGCTCAAAAATTGTCTGAATGACACCCTGGAGTTGCAAGCAGCAGCAGGAGCCAAAACATTGCTTGAAAGAGACACTGGAGTTGGCAGCAGGAGCCCAAAAATTAACTGAATGACACCCTGGAGTTGCAAGCAGCAGCAGCAGGAGCCCAAACATAGCGTGAAAGAGACACTGGAGTTGGCAACAGGAGGCCAAATATTGGCTGAATGACACCCTGGAGTTGCAAGCAGCAGCAGCCCAAACATAGCTTGAAAGACACACTGGAGTTGGCAGCAGGAGCCCAAAAATTGACTGAATGACACCCTGGAGTTGCAAGCAGCAGCAGCAGCAGCCCAAACATAGCTTGAAAGAGACACTGGAGTTGGAAGCAGGAGGCCAAAAATTGGCTGAATGACACCCTGGAGTTGCAAGAAGCAGCAGCATCAGCGGCCGAAACATAGCTTGAAAGAGACACTGGAGTTGGCAGCAGGAGCCCAAAAATTGGCTGAATGACACCCTGGAGTTGCAAGCAGCAGCAGCCCAAACATAGCTTGAAAGACACACTGGAGTTGGCAGCAGGAGCCCAGAAATTGACAGAATGACACCCTGGAGTTGCAAGCAGCAGCAGCAGCCCAAACCTAGCTTGAAAGGCACACTGCAGTTGGCAGCAGGAGCCGAAAAATTGGCTGAATGACACCCTGGAGTTGCAAGCAGCAGCAGCCCAAACATAGCTTGAAAGACAAATTGGAGTTGGCAGCAGGAGCCCAAAAATTGGCAGAATGACACTCTGGAGTTGCAAGCAGCAGCAGCAGGAGCCCAAACATAGATTGAAAGACACATTGGAGTTGGCAGCAGGAGCCCAAAAATCGGCTGAATGACACCTTGGAGTTGCAAGCAGCAGCAGCAGCAGCCAAAACCTAGCTTGAAAGAAACACTGGAGTTGGCAGCAGGAGCCCAAATATTGTCTGAATGACACCCTGGAGTTGCAAGCAGCAGCAGCAAGAGCCCAAACATAGCGTGAAAGAGACACTGGAGTTGGCAACAGGAGGCCAAAAATTGGCTGAATGACACCCTGGAGTTGCAAGCAGCAGCAGCCCAAACATAGCTTGAAAGACACACTGGAGTTGGCAGCAGGAGCCCAAAAATTGACTGAATGACACCCTGGAGTTGCAAGCAGCAGCAGCAGCCCAACCATAGCTTGAAAAAGACACTGGAGTTGGCAGCAGAAGCCCAAAAATTGGCAGAATGACACTCTGGAGTTGCAAGCAGCAGCAGCAGGAGCCCAAATATAGATTGAAAGACACACGGGAGTTGGCAGCAGGAGCCCAAAAATCGGCTGAATGACACCTTGGAGTTGCAAGCAGTAGCAGCCCAAACATAGCTTGAAAGACACACTGGAGTTGGCAGCAGGAGCCCAAAAATTGACTGAATGACACCCTGGAGTTGCAAGCAGCAGCAGCAGGAGCCCAAACATAGCGTGAAAGAGACACTGGAGTTGGCAACAGGAGGCCAAAAATTGGCTGAATGACACCCTGGAGTTGCAAGTAGCAGCAGCCCAAACATAGCTTGAAAGACACACTGGAGTTGGCAGCAGGAGCCCAAAAATTGACTGAATGACACCCTGGAGTTGCAAGCAGCAGCAGGAGCCAAAACATAGCTTGAAAGAGATACTGGAGTTGGCAGCAGGAGGCCAAAATTGGCTGAATGACACCCTGGAGTTGCAAGCAGCAGCAGCAGCCCAAACCTAGCTTGAAAGACACACTGGAGTTGGCAGCAGGAGCCCAAGAATAGCTTGAAAGGACACTGGAGTTTGCAGCAGGAGCCCAAACAATGACTGAATGACACCCTGGAGTTGCAAGCTGCAGCAGCAGGAGCCCAAACATAGATTGAAAGACACACTGGAGTTGGCAGCAGGAGCCCAAAAATCGGCTGAATGACACCCTGGAGTTGCAAGCAGTAGCAGCCCAAACATAGCTTGAAAGACACACTGGAGTTGGCAGCAGGAGCCCAAAAATTGGCTGAATGACACCCTGGAGTTGCAAGCAGCAGCAGCAGCAGCCCAAACCTGGCTTGAAAGAAACACTGGAGTTGGCAGCAGGAGCCCAAAAATTGTCTGAATGACACCCTGGAGTTGCAAGCAGCAGCAGGAGCCGAAACATTGCTTGAAAGAGACACTGGAGTTGGCAGCAGGAGCCCAAAAATTAACTGAATGACACCCTGGGGTTGCAAGCAGCAGCAGCAGGAGCCCAAACATAGCGTGAAAGAGACACTGGAGTTGGCATCAGGAGGCCAAATATTGGCTGAATGACACCCTGGAGTTGCAAGCAGCAGCAGCCCAAACATAGCTTGAAAGACACACTGGAGTTGGCAGCAGGAGCCCAAAAATTGACTGAATGACACCCTGGAGAAGCAAGCAGCAGCAGCAGCAGCCCAAACATAGCTTGAAAGAGACACTGGAGTTGGCAGCAGGAGGCCAAAAATTGGCTGAATGACACCCTGGAGTTGCAAGAAGCAGCAGCATCAGCGGCCGAAACATAGCTTGAAAGAGACACTGGAGTTGGCAGCAGGAGCCCAAAAATTGGCTGAATGACACCCTGGAGTTGCAAGCAGCAGCAGCCCAAACAAAGCTTGAAAGACACACTGGAGTTGGCAGCAGGAGCCCAGAAATTGACAGAATGACACCCTGGAGTTGCAAGCAGCAGCAGCAGCCCAAACCTAGCTTGAAAGGCACACTGCAGTTGGCAGCAGGAGCCCAAAAATTGACTGAATGACAGCCTGGAGTTGCAAGCAACAGCAGCAGCAGCCCAAACATAGCTTGAAAGAGACACTGGAGTTGGCAGCAGGAGGCCAAAAATTGGCTGAATGACACCCTGGAGTTGCAAGAAGCAGCAGCATCAGCGGCCGAAACATAGCTTGAAAGAGACACTGGAGTTGGCAGCAGGAGCCCAAAAATTGGCTGAATGACACCCTGGAGTTGCAAGCAGCAGCAGCCCAAACATAGCTTGAAAGACACACTGGAGTTGGCAGCAGGAGCCCAGAAATTGACAGAATGACACCCTGGAGTTGCAAGCAGCAGCAGCAGCCCAAACCTAGCTTGAAAGGCACACTGCAGTTGGCAGCAGGAGCCGAAAAATTGGCTGAATGACACCCTGGAGTTGCAAGCAGCAGCAGCAGCAGCCCGAACATAGCTTGAAAGACAAACTGGAGTTGGCAGCAGGAGCCCAAAAATTGGCAGAATGACACTCTGGAGTTGCAAGCAGCAGCAGCAGGAGCCCAAACATAGATTGAAAGACACATTGGAGTTGGCAGCAGGAGCCCAAAAATCGGCTGAATGACACCTTGGAGTTGCAAGCAGCAGCCCAAACATAGCTTGAAAGACACACTGGAGTTGGCAGCAGGAGCCCAAAAATTGGCTGAATGACACCCTGGAGTTGCAAGCAGCAGCAGCAGCAGCCAAAACCTAGCTTGAAAGAAACACTGGAGTTGGCAGCAGGAGCCCAAATATTGTCTGAATGACACCCTGGAGTTGCAAGCAGCAGCAGCAGGAGCCCAAACATAGCGTGAAAGAGACACTGGAGTTGGCAACAGGAGGCCAAAAATTGGCTGAATGACACCCTGGAGTTGCAAGCAGCAGCAGCCCAAACATAGCTTGAAAGACACACTGGAGTTGGCAGCAGGAGCCCAAAAATTGACTGAATGACACCCTGGAGTTGCAAGCAGCAGCAGCAGCCCAACCATAGCTTGAAAGAGACACTGGAGTTGGCAGCAGAAGCCCAAAAATTGGCAGAATGACACTCTGGAGATGCAAGCAGCAGCAGCAGCCCAACCATAGCTTGAAAGAGACACTGGAGTTGGCAGCAGGAGCCAAAAAATTGGCTGAATGACACCCTGGAGCTACAAGCAGCAGCAGCCCAAACATAGCTTGAAAGAAAAACTGGAGTTGGCAGCAGGAGACCAAAAATTGGCAGAATGACACTCTGGAGTTGCAAGCAGCAGCAGCAGGAGCCCAAACATAGATTGAAAGAGACACTGGAGTTGGCAGCAGGAGCCCAAAAATCATCTGAATGACACCTTGGAGTTGCAAGCAGCAGCAGCAGCAGCAGCCCAAACATAGCTTGAAAGTCACACTGGAGTTGGCAGCAGGAGCCCAAAAATTGGCTGATTGACACCCAGGAGTCGCAAGCAGCAGCAGCAGCCCAAACATAGCTTGAAAGAGACACTGGAGTTGGCAGCAGGAGCCCAAAAATTGTCTGAATAACACCCTGGAGTTGCAAGCAGCAGCAGCCCAAATATAGCTTGAAAGACACATTGGAGTTGGCAGCAGGAGCCCAAAAATTGGCTGAATGACACCCTGGACTTGCAAGTAGCAGCAGCCAAAACCTAGCTTGAAAGAAACACTGGAGTTGGCAGCAGGAGCCCAAATATTGTCTGAATGACACCCTGGAGTTGCAAGCAGCAGCAGCAGGATCCCAAACATAGCGTGAAAGAGACACTGGAGTTGGCAACAGGAGGCCAAAAATTGGCTGAATGACACCCTGGAGTTGCAAGCAGCAGCAGCCCAAACATAGCTTGAAAGACACACTGGAGTTGGCAGCAGGAGCCTAAAAATTGACTGAATGACACCCTGGAGTTGCAAGCAGCAGCAGCAGCCCAACCATAGCTTGAAAGAGACACTGGAGTTGGCAGCAGAAGCCCAAAAATTGGCAGAATGACACTCTGGAGATGCAAGCAGCAGCAGCAGCCCAACCATAGCTTGAAAGAGACACTGGAGTTGGCAGCAGGAGCCAAAAAATTGGCTGAATGACACCCTGGAGTTGCAAGCAGCAGCAGCCCAAACATAGCTTGAAAGAAAAACTGGAGTTGGCAGCAGGAGACCAAAAATTGGCAGAATGACACTCTGGAGTTGCAAGCAGCAGCAGCAGGAGCCCAAACATAGATTGAAAGAGACACTGGAGTTGGCAGCAGGAGCCCAAAAATCATCTGAATGACACCTTGGAGTTGCAAGCAGCAGCAGCAGCAGCCCAAACATAGCTTGAAAGACACACTGGAGTTGGCAGCAGGAGCCTAAAAATTGGCTAAATGACACCCTGGAGTTGCAAGCAGCAGCAGCAGCCCAAACCTAGCTTGAAAGAAACACTGGAGTTGGCAGCAGGAGCCCAAAAATTGGCTGATTGACACCCAGGAGTCGCAAGCAGCAGCAGCAGCCCAAACATAGCTTTAAAGAGACACTGGAGTTGGCAGCAGGAGCCCAAAAATTGTCTGAATAACACCCTGGAGTTGCAAGCAGCAGCAGCCCAAATATAGCTTGAAAGACACATTGGAGTTGGCAGCAGGAGCCCAAAAATTGGCTGAATGACACCCTGGAGTTGCAAGCAGCAGCAGGAGCCCAAACATAGATTGAAAGACACACTGGACTTGGCAGCAGGAGCCCAAAAATTGTCTGAATGACACCCTGGAGTTGCAAGCAGCAGCAGCAGCAGCAGCTGCCGAAACGTAGCTTGAAAGAGACACTGGAGTTGGCAGCAGGAGCCCAAAAATTGGCGGAATGACACCCTGGAGTTGCAAGCAGCAGCAGCAGCAGCCCAAACATAGCTTGAAAGAGACACTGGAGTTGGCAGCAGGAGCCCAAAAATTGGCTGAAAGACACCCTGGAGTTGCAAGCAGCAGGAGCCCAAACATAGCTTGAAAGCGACACTGGAGTTGGCAGCAGGAGCCCAAAAATTGGCTGAATGACACCCTGGAGTTGCAAGCAGCAGCAGGAGCCCAAACATAGCTTGAAAGAGACACTGGAGTTGGCAGCAGGAGCCCAAAATTGTCTGAATGACACCCTGGAGATGCAAGCAGTAGCAGCAGCAGGAGCCCAAACATAGTTTGAAAGAGACACTGGAGTTGGCAGCAGGAGCCCAAAAATTGGCTGAATGACACCCTGGAGTTGCAAGAAGCAGCAGCAGCCCAAACCTAGCATGAAGGAGACACTGGAGTTGGCAGCAGGAGCCCAAAAATTGGCTGAACGACACTATGGAGATGCAAGCAGCAGCAGCAGGAGCCCAAACATGGCTTGAAAGAAACACTGGAGTTTGCAGCAGGAGCCCAAAAATTGGCTGAATGACACCCTGGAGTTGGCAGCAGCAGCAGCCCAAACCTAGCTTGAAAGACACACTGGAGTTGGCAGCAGAAGCCCAAAAATTGGCTGAATGACACCCTGGAGTTGCAAGCAGCAGCAGCAGAAGCCCAAACATAGCTTGAAAGAGACACTGGAGTTGGCAGCAGGAGCCCAAAAATTGGCTGAATGACACCCTGGAGTCGTAAGCAGCAGTAGCAGCAGCCCAAACATAGCTTAAAAGAGACACTGGAGTTGGCAGCAGGAGCCCAAAAATTGGCTGAATGACACCCTGGAGTTGCAGGCAGCAGCAGCAGGAGCCCAAACATTTGCCTAAAGATACACTGCAGTTGGCAGCTGCAGCAGCAGGAGGCCAAAATTTGGCTGAAAGGCACACCCTGAAGTTGGCATCAGCAGTGGCCCAAAAATTGGCCTAAAGACATAAATATGTTTTGCACCATTTGGAAAGTGTAAAACGTGGCACCATGCTGAATCTAGTCGCATGCATCAGCCATTGCTGGGTGTAAATCCTGGCTGATCCATCCCTGATTCATTTTTACAAAGGTGTGTCTCTCCACATTTTTAGTTGACAGACGAGTTCTCCTCGCCATAACTATGGCCCCCACCGCACTAAACACCCGCTTAGATGGCATGCTACTTGCCGGGCAGGACAGCTTTTCCAGGGCAAACTCAGCTAGCTGCGGCCACAAGCCAAGTTTGGCTGCCCAGAAGTCCAGCGGATCCTCAAGGTGTGTTGGCATGGTCATGTCAAGGTATGTCATGACCTGCTGATTCAGGTCCTGCTCTAGGTCTTCCTGCTGCTCATGAGTAGACTCACTATGCAGGTGTAGAAAGCTACTCATTAGCGACTGAAGACTGAGGCTGCTGCTGATGGAGCTGCTGCTGCTGCTCCTGCCAACCCCCCCAGCAGCCATGGAAGTGGAAGGTGAGCGCAGAGGTCCCCCCGAGTCAGACCTGCGAGAGTATGGACCATGGCGCAGATAGGCATCGGCCAACTGGCTACTTAGAATGTCTTTGTAGTAGTTCAGTTTGTCCTCCCTCTCGGTGGGTTTAAAAAATGCCCCCATTTTGTACCGGAAGCGAGGGTCCAATAAGGTGGAGAGCCAGAAGTCATCCCGCTGACAAATGGAAACAATTCTGGGGTCACTACGCAAGCAAGTGAGCATGCTTCCTGCCATTTGCGCAAGTGACTCGGAGGGACTACCTGTCTCCATCTCCACTGCATACTGCCACGGTGTGTCTGGGTCCTCTGTCTCGCCTTCCTCACAACCCTCTAGCTCCTCTGGCTGCTCCTGCTCCTCCTCTCCTGTCCGCTGACTAGATATACCAGCCATTTCGCCAAGCCTAAACTGTGCACTGTGCCACTCCTCCTCCTCCTCCAGTTCAGCTCCAACGGGATCGTAAGATGTAGACGCCATGTCTCCAGTGCCCTGACCAGCCATGGTTTCCAACATGTGCTGTAGTACATGAAGTACGTTCATCCCGTAATCCTGGCGACTCACAAATAAAGTGGCTTCCTCAAAGGGCCTGAGCAAACAGCAGGTGTCACGTATGAGCTGCCACTGGTTGACATTGAAGTTACACAGGGGAGTCCCCCTATCCTCTTGGATCATCAAGAAATCCGTGATGGCTTTTCTCTGTTCGTATAGTCTGTCCAACATATGCAGGGTGGAATTCCAACGGGTGGAAACGTTGCAAATCAGACTATATTGGGGGCTATCGTTCTGACGCTGTAGCTCAAGAAGGGTGTGCTTGGCGGTGTATGAGTGGCTGAAGTGCATGCAAAGTTTCCTTGAAGTTGTTAGGATGTCTTGCAGATGGGGGGAAGACTTCAGAATCCGCTTCACAACCAGATTGAAGACGTGAGCCATGCAGGGTGCATGGGTCAGCCTTCCTTGTCGCAGCGCAGACAAAATGTTCTTCCCATTGTCCGTAACCATGGTTCCCATTTTCAGTTTTCTTGGAGTAAGCCATGTTTGGATTTCTTGATGAATAAATTTAAGTAGTTCCTCCCCTGTGTGACTCCGTTTGCCAAGACAAACCATGTGAAGCACAGCGTGACACCTCCGTGCCCTGCACACATGGTAGGCTGGAGGGGCACTGAGACTTGAGCCTACAGTGGAGGGTGAGGAGATGGCGGAGGATGAGGAGGCCGAGTCGCGCGGTGTCACGGGCACAACGGCCAGGGAGCACGGAGGCCGAAGCGGCGTGACCTGTCCAAGTTGCTGCTGCTGCTGCTGCAAAGGGACCACATTCACCCAGTGGGCCGTAAACGACATGTACTGTCCCTGACCATAGTTACAGCTCCAGACGTCGGCACTGCCATGCACTTTGCTACACACCGACAGGCTCAAGGACTGGCCCACCTTCTGTTCAACAAAAGTGTGCAGCGCTGGTACTGCCTTCTTGGCAAAGAAATGACGGCTTGGGACTCTCCACCTCGGGCTCGGCACAAGCCATCAGTTCTCTGAAAGGTGCAGAGTCCACCACCTGAAAAGGGAGCGACTGCAGCACCAGCAACTTGGACAGGAGCACATTCAGCTTCTGCGCTGTAGGATGAGTAGGCGCATACTGCTGTCTCTTGGACATGGCTTCGCTGATGGATTGCTGGCTTGATGCATGACTTGGAGGAGGAGGAGCAGGAGCATCAGGAGGTGCGACAGAGGATGGGTATGACGCACAGCTGCCTTCGGCTGAGGTGCTGGAGCCTTGGCTGGCAGAAATTTGGAGCGGCGTGCCACTTGGTGAGGAAGCAGCCTGGATCACCTCTTCAGAGCCTCAGTTCTCCCAGGCTGCTTTATGGTGACGCATCATATGTTGACGCAGGGCCGTGGTGTCAACATTTGGGCCCTGGCCATGCTTCACCTTCTGCCTACATATCTTACATGTGGCCATGTTACCCTCCTGCGGATGCTTGAGGTAAAACTGCCACACTGCAGAGTAGCTACTTTTCCCACCAACAGCCCCCACTGATTCACTGCTACTGTCGGCAACTCCAGGAACCCCTGCTCCACTACCTCATGATAAGGTAGCCTGCCGCACAGCAGGTGCTCTACCTCGGCCCCGTTTGGCAACAGGCTTTACAATTCTGCCCCCATGCTGACTGCCAACCATGCTGCTAACACCTTGCTGCCTCAGCTGCTGACCCCTGCGTCCCTCTTCTCCTGATGATGAGGATGAAGCCCCTTCTGCACCCGGTTCCCAAGTGCGATCGGCTTCATCATCATCTTCATCACCGAGTTGTGGCTGCACGTCACTGATGTTCTCGGTTTCCTCAACAGTGTCTGGCGCAGGAGCTGGAACGCTCGCAACAACACCCACACCACTCTCCACATCACTATTTGTCTGCCTAGCGAAGGAAGCCACCTCCATTTCTTGGCTGGGCAGTAGCTGCTGACTGTCCTCTATCTGATCGTCCTCCTCACTAAAGAGTGGAGCTGAACCCAAAGCATAGGATACGTCGCTGGCGGAGGGAACGGCATAGGACAGAGGCAATGGGAGGACAGGGACTGCTCTCGGGCCATGCCAACTCAGGGTTGTGTCAGAGGAACCTACCGACCCTAGACTGGGGGTGTCAGATGTAACTTGTGATGATGTGGATGACCGCGTTAACCAATCTACCACGGCAGATGCGTTACTGGTGGAGACACAACCGCTAGCAGATACTGGCAGATCAGGTCTCTCACTGCGACTCCTGCTGCCACTCGCCCCTAGTCTGCTGTTCTCTCTGCCTGCTGAATCTTGGCCTCTGCCACTCCTCTTTGAACATCCTGGCACTTGTCTGCCTGACATTTGTATGTATTTGAAATGCGCAATAGGCACTTAAAAAAATGTGCTTTAAAAAGCAGAAGCTATATAAAGTAAGATACTGCTTCTCTGCACCAGATACTATAAAAATTGGCAATATGGGATACCCTGCGTGCTGGTGTTTATACAAGACACACAAAACCAATTCAAAATGCAATATATTAATAAAACAGAGCCTTTAGAAGCTGATTTAGTATAACAGATAGGGTGAAATGTGCTGGTTTGGGATGCCCTTGCGGCCTGGTGTTTTTACAGGACGCACAAAACCAATTCAAAATGCAATATATTAATAAAACAGAGCCTGTAGAAGCTTATTTAGTATAACAGATAGGGTGAAATGTGCCAGTTTGGGATACCCTGCGGTCTGGTGTTTTTACGGGACGCACAAAACCAATTCAAAATGCAATATATTAATAAAACAGAGCCTGTAGAAGTTGCTTTAGTATAACAGATAGGGTGAAATGTGCCGGTTTGGGATACCCTGCGGCCTGGTGTTTTTACAGGACGCACAAAACCAATTCAAAATGCAATATATTAATAAAACAGAGCCTGTAGAAGCTGCTTTAGTATAACAGATAGGGTGAAATGTGCCGGTTTGAGCTGGGGTTTTTATAGCATACAAAAAAAATGAAAACTAATCGAGTTATAAGAAATGCTTGTGTGTAACAGATAGGGTTATATATGCCACTGCCAAGATGGGATGCACAGTGGCCAGGAATATTTACAGCACAAAAAAAAACAATTTTAAACTGATCTGGCAAATGAAGTGAAGTGAAGTGAAGTGATTTTTCCCTATCTTTCCCAAACTTGCCCTGGCTCTCCCTGGCACTGTGTGGGTCTCTGTGGGTCTCGCTGACTCTCCCTGCCTGTCTGTAAGTCTCTCCCTGTCTGCAGCAACCTCCGTTCTGTCTGCAATGCAAGGCTGAAATGCACACAAGCAAGATGGCAGTCGTTTATATAGCATTGTGGCGTCACCGGGTTTCCTGGCTGCTGATAGGCTGCATGTGACCTTCCCATGATAACTTGCCCCAGGGGACATGTCCGGACATGTGCATCCACCATTTTACAATGGCTGTAATTGAAATAAATGGAGTTTAAAGGAGAACTTCCATCGATCACGGGGAAATTCGGATTCGTTCAGAATCGAATTTTTCCTGAAATTCGGAACAAATTCGGGTTCGTCCGAACCGATTCGCTCATCTCTATGCTGCACATTAAAAAATAATTTACCTTTTTCTAAAGCCTGCTTTTGAAACCAGTTGACCGCTCATTGGCTTGCAGGCCACCTGCAAACAGGAAGTCATCTGGGGCTTCCTGTTACTGTACATTTCAGTTATGTCAGTTGGGGGAGCTCCAAAATGGCCGTTACCTTTCTTTTTCAACTGTGCCAAGCTGTCGGTCCGGTTTAAGGCTGAAGAAGCGAAAAGGGAGGAAAGTATAGAACTAAAAATTAAGTGAAACATTAACCCCACAAAGCCCAACATGACATTGTGTGATTTTATGTGATTTCGGTTTGATTCCTCATTTGATTGATTATCTTCTCTTTTTCTATCTTTAGTCCAACAGGATTATTAATATCATGTAATTATTCAAGAGCCAACTGGTGTGAACTCTAGTATGGACATAGTCTAAAATTAAAAATGTGTATAAACATGCTAAATAGCAGAAACCAAGGGTAATGGGATATTGGACATCATTTTCTACTTATGGAGGCAAAAAGAGGAAGAAAAAAACTCCTATACTCCCTTTGTATAGCACAGCTCCTATGGCTCCAGTGTTGCAAAACAATATCGGAGAAAGAGTTCTGTGTCTCCCTGTGAACCTTTCCTGATTTTTTCCTAATTACATTTGAAGACTTTATCAGATTGTCATATTAGATTAAGAGAACCAAAACAGGCAAAAGTATTATAAATATCACATATTTATATATGTGGCAAAAGTATGTGACCCTTTGACTTCAGTATCTTGCAATCCTGTCAAGCACACCATTGTTGTTGTGTGTCCTCCAGATGTTAGGCTCGTAAACAATAATATTAGCTGGATGAAAAAAGGCTTTAGGTTATCTTGGGTTCCTTTGTGACCTTGCAGATATATGTATTGCTCTTGGCATTATTTTGTTAACATTTTCTGGCCTGATGATGAACATCAATAACTATTCTTATAAGGTCCTCAAAAATCACCTTTGTTTACAACAGGACACTTTGACAAACACTTTCACATTCCTCATTTGATTGATTAGGTTCTCTCTTTCTACTTTTAGGACTTGCATGAAAATCTAATGTTAACTCAAGTTAGGTCAAATTCAGGGAGAAATAAGGTCCAAAATCCACCATACCAGGCCCCAGGGACATCTTGATTTAGAATAGCCTGTAGTGTGAAATCCCTGGTGTTCCTGTATGCACACTTCAATGCTCAATCCTACAGAGCATGTGTGGGCTTCTGGGAGCATCCCTGCTTTGCATGCTTGCTGTGCCGGCAGAGCAATGCAGACCAGAGGATATGGGGATACAGCAGTGTTCTAAGCTTAGCTGCAGCTGTGGGGAAAAAAAGGAGTCACACTGTGGGTCATCCCAAATCAGGATGACCCTTGGGAAATCTCTTAAAGAGAGTCAACTCAATTATATGAGTTTTGGTCCACTTAAATTGGTGCTTTATCCGTAAAAATAATTCTACACACAGCCAGTTGCAATAGTGATTGCATTATGCTAGGCTGGCTCAGGGTATATGCTAGTTCTCTCATGTAAATCAGAATGGTACATTTACAAACCTTTCACCCCTGATCCTTCTTACTTCTTGTAAAAAGAATACATTAAATATACTTTATTAAAAATAGAATTAAAAATAGAAAACTAACTTGATAGGATTTTTTAAAATACAGTCTATATAAGTAACCCTTAATCTTTCTATCTGCCATTTGTATGCAGATTTTTATCAATTTATTTGCAATAGAGCTAAAGTATTTTAACATACTAGGTATGTCAAAGGCCTACTCAACACATAAATCAGGAAAGACCTGTTTAATCACAAAATGAATGACAAAGCTTCTCTTTTATCATATAAGGTTAACCAAATTTCAATTCTGTAAACTAAGTAAGTTACAATTAAATAGTTTGTTTAGATTCATGTTCTGTAACACTACAGAAGGGGTAAAAAATGATTTGCTAAAATTAGAACTGCAATTAAACAATTCATTTTCCAACCTGCCACTCAAGGTTGCTTAATTTTAAAGCATTCTGCCCCCTGAAACAAATCTTTGATTGGCACTTCAAGATCTTACCACAGTGACCTAAAAGATTATTCTTTGTGTTCCTTTCTATTTTCAACCCACACAAGATTAAATTATGTATTCATTAAACCAAGTCATTTGCATACAATATACATTCCCAAATAGTTATCAGTTACCATTACAGGGGCATATCACACCTTAATAGAAAACAACTTTAATATGCCTACTCAGCATCAGTCTACAGTAGCTATTTAAATAGCCCTGGCTGAATTATATACACTGATTGGATGTACCAGTCTTTAACTTGACACAAATAACTTAAAAAGAACTAGGCTTTTGAGACTTACCGCTTTCCAGAACATTCCACAGCAGCCCGTTAAACTACCTCTGCCAGCCTAGGAGGCTTGTTAGGCCAACAGAAAAACAGTAATGGGCACAACTGCCTGGCAGCTGCTTGTGGTCTTGGGGGTGCTTGGATCCTAGAAGTATAGCTGCCTTGTCCTCAGCCTTACCAAGCACTAATGTGTTGGTCCTGATTCAGGATGCCCATGTGCTGTGAAGAGAAAGTCCAGTCATTTTTGGCTGGTCTTTCTTTTTAACTAGTTTAGGCATGCAGTGGGTAAATCCATGAAAGCAGTATACTTCTCAGCCAGAGTGTTAAGCTGGGTGAGATAAGAGAATCCAGGAATGTTGTTTGCTTTGGTGCTTTTAGAGTATTGAAGGGGTTAATTACATTGTTCCCCTAGGCCTGGATTTCTATGCAATCACAGGTAGGTTGGTAGTGGGACTCACATCCTTCCAGAACAAACCTTACATTTGCTCGTCACAGGTGGCTGAGATTGGCCTATTGCATTACAAGAAGTCCTGGGCAAGGAGAGTCTCAGAGGATACAAGCCTGCCAATGTGAGAGACTTTTGCTACATGCTGTCAGTGCTTTGTGCTTTCAGTTATGCCTAGATGTTGCCATATATTCTTCACCCTTTTTTGTATGCTGGGTCACAATGCATTTGTGTTGTACTTTATCAATAAATATAAATAAACTTTGAAAAATGTAGCCAGAGCTAGAAGTGTCAATAAAAAACAGACACTAGTTAACACAGAAACCAATGAAAATCGTTAAAGATTTTGAGATAATGCTCAGTAACATTGTTTAATGTGATGTCAAGGTCAAGATAAGGTTAACTATATCTTTAACAGGCCAAATGTGATAAAAAATTCTTCTATATCTTTACCGGGTTAGCTTTAAAAAAGCAATGTGTACCCACAGCTACACAGCACAAGAGCCCTTTAGGAGATAAAATTGATAACATATCTATAATGGATAAGAACTCCTTGCTGAAAATATATCTTTTTATAGAAATTCATGAGCCAGGGTGTCCTATAATTATTTTGATAGGGAACTTATATATAGTATACATATACTTTATGTGGATTATAAATGTGTTACACATACTGTATTATGCAACAAATAGTGTGAAATACATCACGGCAATATAATTGTTGCCAATTTTCACAAGAAATCTCTGTGGCATAAATTCCCTTTCAGGCAATTAGCAAAGGCTGTTTATCTGAACTGCGAGATGTCAAGGGTCCCATGAAGGGTCTCATTAGATATACACTTTATTGTCTGATGCGCATACACCAGATCTATTCAATTCTTTTCGGAGGGGCCTTTTGTTGCTCACCTGGTTAAATTTTTGGGCAAAGCAATGATGTTGAGTAGGTTCATAAGAGGTGCATAAATAAAGTGCAAGTGACTGTCATACTGTAAATCCACTTACAAAGGGAACTTCCTATAAATACCTAAAAAGCACCCTACAGTTGACTCTGATCAAGGTAATTCTATGTACTATTTAAGTGGTCACGTGTGTGCTGTCCCTCACTCCGCAAAGCGGTCACCCAATGGAGCATGTGGAGTGAAGTGGGAGCCCTCCCCCTTTCTAATTTATGCCCTAAGTATTGCTGTTGTATAGGGTGTTTTTAGGTATTGATAGAAAGTTTCCTCTTCTTTGGAATTGCGTTTGCACTATGAAAGGCACTTTATTTATGAACCTCACATATTTGGATGTACTTTTGATATTACTAATTTTGTGTGACTAATATCATGTATTATGGATGTGTGGAAATGTCAATGTAATTATTGGCTACATAGGATATTGGTTTAGTGTGGGGTAGATTATCTTTTTTTATTTTTTGCCTTTGTGATTCTTGTGTAACCCTTTGTTGTCTAATACATTTTAATATCCCTTGTGCAGCCCTCTGTGTGTGGGTTTTTTTTTGTGGCTCTCTGTGGCCACGTGTCCCAGGGGTGGCCTGTTTGGTGTCCAGTACATGTTATTTCCACACCAGGCTTTGCACGAGTTTACACTTTGCACAGAGTGCCACTTATGTGTATACATAAAAATGATTAATTATGATTATTAGTAATAATAATAATTTAAAATTTTAAAATGTAATATTTCAAAAGCAGAATAATTGATAAATTCAAGCAACAAATCAACAAATAAAGCAATTAAATGCACAAACTTACTTGCAAGCAGCCAACATTAATGAATCACTTTAGATAAGATATTGACCGATACAATAAATGATAGATTTACACCGCTCCTGTGATGCTATATGCTGCATACAAATGAATACTTCTGTATGGTCACCTTAGTCATTTGTTTTTGTTGTACACTTCTGGCAAGTTTTTCTATAGTATTAAAATATACCCTTTGGTCTGATCAAAATAAATTTATAATTTTTCCAAAATAAATGTTTTTTTGGCAAATCTTTTTTTTTTCATGCAAAGGAAACATTGATCTGAGCAAGTAAAGAGTTTACTTAAATAAATGTTAATGTTAACAAAAACAGAAGATAATAAACAGCCTGTCTCGAATAACGCTGAAACAAAAGCCTAGCGCCAACAAATTGAAATAAATATTCTAAAAGTAGGTAAAGTGATCATTATAAGAGTAAAATTATTATAAGCATGTAGATAATGTTTTATTATCTGTAATTCATTGTTTGGTTTTTATTTAACAGCAGAATAAAACAAGTTATCGGGTTAACCACATCAGATGTGAAGCATCATACAAATAATTTAATATACTGTATGGTTGATTCAGGAAGTGTTAAAAAAATGCTGAATCACCAGCTAGGAAGACAATGAAAGGCAATGGCACTTTTTGCTACAGTGTAAATGGGAGTCAAAATTTTAATACCTTTTTTAGGGGTAAAAAGTGCCATTGACTTCCATTGTCTTCCTAGCATTGTGAAAATTATGTGCTTTTTTTAACCTAAAAAGAATTTTTTACTACCAAGAGCTTTTTTCAACTTTTATTGAATCAAACCCATGAACTGTATTATTTTGGGGTAAAACTGGATGTGTTGTGTGTTTCATTTTTTCTGTCAGTGGCCAAAAAAAGCACACTATAACTGGGTTGGGGAAAAGACTGCAGTTTCGTTGGAGTTCGGTTAGGTAACCAAGGGTGTGCAAAAGGGAAAGAAGCCACAGTGTAGCTGGGAGTTTAAAGCTTAAGCTGCAAGTTATGAGCTTGAAACTACTGTTAAAAATCGTCCTCAAGAAATACTGCCATTGTTATGCATGCAATGGAATAGGCACATGTGTCCCCAAAATCGAATCGAACTTGCAACACTTTGGTCACAAAATCGGACCCTTAACCACTAGGTCATGACTGCCCCTTTAAATCTGAAACTGATAGCAGCAAGATTTTGTTGGGTTCCTACCAGCCAACCCTGCAGAACACATCAATAAAACAGTTTCCTCAAATGCTGCCACTCAATCCTAATAGCATGTGTGCAACAGAAATCATGTAAAGAAAGAGCATGAGAGCAAACATTTTTGGAAGCCACAATGGCAGCCCAGATAAATGTTCTCTGCAAGTAAACAATTTAAATAAAAAGCATGTAGGGAAACATAAAACAGTAGCTCAATGTTCAATTACAGGCTTAATATACAAAAAGGGCAGCAATTTTTAACCCTTTAAACATCAAGTTTGTAGAATCTACATTGTCGCTTCAGTTAACATTAGGCGTCAGGTGCACCCGGAGTTTTCAGCGGAACAGATGACTTCTCAAAGTTTGCCACTGCAGGGAGGGACTTTTTATACCTGCAAGTGAGATGACAGGTATATTCAGTCTCTCCCTGCAGCTGGAGTGAGCAGAGAAGTCGGGGTGATCAGTGGAAGCTGGGTGCGTATTCTCTGTCCCACTCCAGGCTTCAGCCAATCATGGGGAGGCTGATTCATTACTAGAGCCAGGTATTGGCAGATGAGCGTCTTTTTCTCTGAATTTTTCTAGGCCAGGAGAAGTGACACAATTATTGGAGAGAAAAAAAAAAAATAAAAACCCTGTTTAAACAGAAGAAAAGGAACTTCCATGAGTTGCTCACCAGATTCGCTTTCATAAATGTGGTATTGCGTACAGCGCCTGTCATTCACCAGGCACTCCAGGGGACTCAGAATTAAGAGTAGGGACCACACTAAACACAGAGTGCCTTGCCGGGGCAGTGTGGCTTCCACATGTATCTGCAGATATATGCAACCAAAGCTCTGTCTTTCCACATAGCTAGACATGTTTATTGCTTGATATTTAGTTGATGAGAGGGTTAAACTGGGCGGTAAATTAGTTCCCAGGCCCTGAATAATAATGTTGATAATTTTGTATAAATAGTGATTGAGCTGCTCCCACCCCCCTTTGTTCATTTGAATTGCCATGAGCACAAGCAGGGATGAATTCAGTTAATATGGATTTCTCCCTGTGAAGTGTTCTAAAGGGAGGCTGGCTGCTTCCCAGGTGAGTAGCTGTCAGATATTTGTCTGCATTGCATGTCCCAACTTTGGGGACTCAGAATTAAGAGTAGGGACCACACTAAACACAGAGTGCCTTGCCGGGGCAGTGTGGCTTCCACATGTATCTGCAGATATATGCAACCAAATCTCTGTCTTTCCACATAGCTAGACATGTTTGTTGCTTGATATTTAGTTGATGAGAGGGTTAAACTGGGCGGTAAATTAGTTCCCAGGCCCTGAATAATAATGTTGATAATTTTGTATAAATAGTGATTGAGCTGCTCCCACCCCCCTTTGTTCATTTGAATTGCCATGAGCACAAGCAGGGAGGAATTCAGTTAATATGGATTTCTCCCTGTGAAGTGTTCTAAAGGGAGGCTGGCTGCTTCCCAGTTGAGTAGCTCTCAGATATTTGTCTGCATTGCATGTCCCAACTTTGGGGACTCAGAATTAAGAGTAGGGACCACACTAAACACAGAGTGCCTTGCCGGGGCAATGTGGCTTCCACATGTATCTGCAGATATATGCAACCAAATCTCTGTCTTTCCACATAGCTAGACATGTTTGTTGCTTGATATTTAGTTGATGAGAGGGTTAAACTGGGCGGTAAATTAGTTCCCAGGCCCTGAATAATAATGTTGAAAATTTTGTATAAATAGTGATTGAGCTGCTCCCACCCCCCTTTGTTCATTTGAATTGCCATGAGCACAAGCAGGGAAGAATTCAGTTAATATGGATTTCTCCCTGTGAAGTGTTCTAAAGGGAGGCTGGCTGCTTCCCAGGTGAGTAGCTGTCAGATATTTGTCTGCATTGCATGTCCCAACTTTGGGGACTCAGAATTAAGAGTAGGGACCACACTAAACACAAAGTGCCTTGCCGGGGCAGTGTGGCTTCCACATGTATCTGCAGATATATGCAACCAAATCTCTGTCTTTCCACATAGCTAGACATGTTTGTTGCTTGATATTTAGTTGATGAGAGGGTTAAACTGGGCGGTAAATTAGTTCCCAGGCCCTGAATAATAATGTTAATAATTTTGTATAAATAGTGATTGAGCTGCTCCCACCCCCCTTTGTTCATTCACCAGGCACTGCCTGCCGCTATGAGGCACTACCTGCCGCTATCCCTTGATGAATAACCCCCTTAGTGTCAGAGCAGTGATCATCTGGCTTGGGATTGGCAAAGAAGGAGGTAAGCAGATAAATAATATTAAAAGACTTTTTTACTTGATTTTTAAGTTTAATCCTTTATAAGTCAGTTCAAAGGTCAGAATGGGCCAGCAGCTGGCAAGCAAGGTCACTTGCAATAACCCCCCCATTACCTGTATCCCTAAAGCACAGGGGGTTGCAGAAAAGCCCGTGGCCCATATGGGCTATGTGGGCTAGTAGCCTTCAAGGACAGAGGTTGGTCGCTCAGTCTAAACACCCTGGTCTACCAGCCCCCAAAGCTGACTACACTTAATACTAAATAAAAAAAAGTTTGAGAGAACTACAGTTAATTTACACACCTTAGGAAAATTATAAAATGTGTACCATTTGAAAACATGAAGCATTAGGCAAAACCCATTTATTTTATGCTTTAAGTCTTGAAAAGAGGTGCCTAATGTAGTACATGGTTAACTTGTATACATTCATAATAGCCAATGCAAAAAGTATGGAGAAAAGCTATTACATGTAAAAAACATGGGGCCACTCCACACCATCGGGAGAAAAAAAAGATTTAATCTGAAAAGGCAAGGATCCTTCCTTAGTTTAGAAAATAAATATGTGAAATAGCCTCCCACAAGAGCTTGTGACAGCATCAACAACTTCAAAATAAGGATTAGAAGCCTTTCTAGAAGAAAAAGTTATCATTTGGCTGTTATCTTTAAATAATAAAAATTAATTTTCCTCTACCTTGCTTCTTGGGGGAACTTGTTGAACATACAGTAGGCCTTATTTCAACATACAGTAGGCCTTATTTCAGTCGTATTAACTATGTAACTAGTACACTGTATTACAAGTATATTACTTGTCTGTAATGTCTACCTTGTACAGATTCATAGAGGATGATGGAGCTTTATAAATAAATAATGAAAAAAGTAATGGTTAGGTGTATAATGCAAGTAGGCTGATTTCCACCTATTCCACTCAATGTATTTTTTCATGTTCACCTGTATGCTCTACATGTCTACTCTAGGGATGAGCGAATCGATCCGGAAGAACCCGAATTCGTTCCAAATTTCAGGAAATATTTGATTCTGAACGAATCCGAATTTCCCTGCGATTCGATCGATCGAAGTTTTCCTTTAAACTCCATTTACTTCAATTACAGGCATTGTAAAAATACCATTTTGTGATTACTCACCTGTAAAATGGCTATTACAAGTATGTCACACACCCCGCTTCCGAATATTCATGACACTTGGGTAACTGTCCTGTAGAGGGCGATCTTGCAGAGATGACATGAAAAAAGGAACCCCTCCCGGTCCATAAATACCTGGGACCTCTCACCATTCCCCAGTATAAGACAGCAGTAAAGAGACCAGGAAGAGCCAAATGTAAACAGCAAAGAAAAAAGGTTCACCATATAAAGGATCCCAGAAAACCAAAAAGGGCGGGGTGAAGCGGGGTGTGTGACATACTTGTAATAATAATTTTACAGGTGAGTAATCACAAAATGGTATTATTCCCACTATATAACACCCCGCTTCCGAATATTCATGACACTTGGGACATCCAATAGCAGTGTCCAAAATGGGTGGGGATCCCAAAAAGGCAATAATGCAAACTTAAACTACTGCAGCTTGCAGAACTTTGCGGCCAAAAACAGCATCCGCTGAGGCCCGCACATCAACCTTATAACACTTAGAAAAATTATGAACAGAAGACCAAGTAGCAGCCTTGCAAACTTGTTCAACAGAAGCCTGATGATGAAAAGCCCAAGAAGCTCCAACAGCACAAGTAGAATGAGCAGTAACACGAAAAGGGGGGACCTTCCCCTTGGCAGAATAGGCCCCAACAATGGCCTGTCGAATCCATTTACTAATGGAGGACTTAGTGGGCGCCAGACCTTTCCTGGGCCCGGAGGGCACCACGAAAAAGGCGTCCATCTTACGAAAAGGAGAAGTAGCCACCAAATAATATTTCACACATCGAACCACATCCAAAGAATGTAAGGTCCTCTCCTTGTCATTGCTAGGCTTAGGACACAAGGAAGGGAGAACTACATCTTGATTGAGGTGGAAGGCCGAAACCACCTTAGGAAGGAAATCTGGCTTAAAGCGGAAAACTACCTTGTCCAGGTGCCTCTCAAAGTAAGGAGCCTGAATAGACAAGGCCGCCAACTCAGAGACACGCCGAACAGAGGTAATAGCCACCAAAAAGCAACTTTCTGAGTGAGCAGAGAAAGAGCAATATCATGCACCGGCACAAAAGGGGGCCCCTGGAGAGCCGATAGAACCAAGTTTAAATCCCAAACTGTCAGCAAGGGCTTTCTAGGAGGCTGCACATGAGTAACCCCCTGGAAAAATGTCTTAACCAGGGAATGAAGGGCAAAAGACCTTTGAAAGAAAACCGCCAGGGCAGAAACCTGCCCTTTCAAAGTACTAAGCTGGAACCCTGAGTCCAGACCGTGTTGAAGAAACTCCAGAATTCTGGGAATAGAAAACACTCTACAAGGCAAGGCCCTAGCCTCGCACCAGCTAATATAAGACCTCCAAGTCCTATAGTAGACGTTAGAGGAAGATCTCTTCCTAGCTCTAACAAGAGTCTGAACCACCGGATCAGAAAGACCTTCCTCCTTTAAAATGGAGTTTTCAGCAGCCACGCCGTCAAAGCCAGCGTTGGTAAATTGGGGTAGCGTAGCCGACCCTGGGTGATAAGATCCGGAAGAAGAGGCAGATAAAACTGGTCTACTGCCAGCTGCACGACGTCTGTGAACCACACTCGTCTTGGCCACCTTGGAGCCACCAGAATTGCTGGTGCCCCTTCTAGAGTTAGCCTGCACACCACCTTGCCCACCATGGAGAAGGGGGGGAACAGGTACAGAAACCCCAGTTCCCTCCAAGCCAGGGACATGGCATCCACTGCCAGGGCCAGAGGATCCTGAGACAGAGACACAAAGGCAGGAAGCTTGTGATTGTGACGTGAGGCAAAGAGATTCACCTCCGGAGTCCCCCACTTGTGACAAAGGGACTGGAATAGCTTGGAACTGAGAGACCATTCTCCTTGGCGAGAGGATCTCCTGCTCAGGGAGTCCGCCTTTGTGTTCTCCACTCCCGGAATGTAAATGGCTGAGATGCAAGGTACATTGCTCTCTGCCCAAACAAGGATCAGAGATACCTCCCTGAGGGCACTCCTGCTGCGAGTCCCTCCTTGGTGATTGATGTAAGCGACCGCCGTCCGATTGTCCGATCGGACTTGAACTGGCAATCCCTGCAAAAAAAGAGTCAAGTGAGACAGAACCAACCAAAAGCCCGACAGGCTGGCGTCCGTAGTGACCGTTTCCCAACAAGGGGTCAGAAAGGATCTGCCCTTCAACAGATTGCTTGACACTAGCCACGACTGAAGGGACTGCTGAGCCAGGAGAGACGGCAGACAAGACTGATCCAATGATAGCAGACACTTGTCCCAAGTCGATAGAAGATGGAGCTGAAGCGTCCTCATGTGAAACTGGGCAAAAGGGACTGCCTCAAAAGGAAGCCACCATCAGACCTACCAATCTCATACCTAGCCAGATAGATGGGCGAGGGTTGGATAGCAGAAGCCGAATCAAATCTTGGATCAGAAGAATCTTGGGCTGAGGAAGGAACACCCTGGCCCGAAAGGCATCCAAAGTCAGAATGGAAGGGCCACAAACTGAAAATGCTGATCTTCCACCACTAACCTGAGGAATCTCTGGTGTGCTGGGAAGATAGGTACATGCAGATACGCATCCTTAATGTCTATGGACGTCATGAAGTCCCCCTGACAAAGAGAGTCGATGGCTGAACGCAAGGTTTCCATTCAAAACTTCCTGAAGCGGATACACCTATTGAGGAGCTTCAGATCCAAAATGGGTCGAACGGAGCCATCCTTCTTGGGCACCGTGAATAGATTGGAATATAATCCCAAGCCCCTTTCCACGGAAGGCACTGGGCAAATGACAGCCATGTCCAGCAGATAACTCACTGCCGCCCGGAGCCCCTGAGTGGCCAGTGGATCCGAAGGCACTCGAGACCTGAAGAATCTGGGAGGAGGCCGGATCTCGAATTCCAGCTTGTAACCGGAAGACACCACTTACAAAATCCATTTGTCTGAGACCTCCTGGTCCCAGACCTGGAAGAAGTGCCGCAGCCGTCCCCCCACCCACAAGGGTGAGGGCGCCCCCTCATTGCTGAGCCGGCTTGGAAGCGGGCTTGGGTTTGGAACTCCAATTGTGACCTGGACAGGCACGGCCTCTGCCTCTACTCCAGGAATCACCTCTGAGGGTAGAGAAGGCCAAAACTCTGCCAGTTCTGGAACCACGAAAGGAAGGGTTAAAGAAGGCCGCCCGCCGAATGGGACGACGTTGCCTCTTACACTGAGGTAACTTCCCTCCCTTCGTGACAGAATCTAATCTTTCTCCAAAGAGCCGCAACCCCACAAAGGGAAGTGCTGTAAGCGATTTTTTGGCCACAAAATCAGCCGCCCACTGGCGCAACCACACTAACCGCCGAATAGCTACAAGCAAGGCCGAGGTTCTACCACACATGACCATGGTGTCATCCAAGGCAGCAAGCACAAAGGACATGAACAATTCACACCGCTTAAGGGCGGTGAACTCATCACTAGCCGGGTCGAGCCTGGAAGTACTCAACAGGTCCCTAACCACAGACCTGGTAGCCACTGCCATAAGCTCTGAAGCACAAACAGGCCACAAGGCAGAACCGACACTAGCAAAAGCGTGGCAAGCCATCTGATCAATGCGTTTATCCTCACCATCTTTGAGAGTGGTGGAGTCAGGAGAATGCAAAATAGAAGTATTTGATAACCCGAGCACCCGGGCATCCACCTCGGGAGGGGATGACCATCGTTTTACCACGTCCACCGGAAAAGAATACTTCTTATCCCAACCTTGAGGAATACCTGGAAGCCGAGTAGGCTTCTCCCATTCCTTAAGAATAATGGCATCAAAATGCTTTTGATTCGGGAATTCCAGGCGCGGCTTAGAAGTCCCAAAGAATTCCCCTTTTAGCGGAGCGGCCTCCTCAGGAGGAGAAATTGCCAAAACCTCAAAAAGGTGAGCCAGGACCTTCGGGGTATCCACAGAATCCCCCTGCCCTTGCTCAGTATCAGCACCAACAAACTGCTGATTGTCAGAACCCTCAGAACACTCAAATAATTCTCCCTCTTCTAGCGGAGAATAATCAGACCAGTCAAGAAAATCATAATCATCAAACTCAAAAGCCAGCGCGGCTGGAGACAAATGCTTTCTCTTAGCCGAGGCCTTTCTGGCAACAGAGCCAGAAAGGAATTTCTCAATATTAGCCAGTCTGGCACACACATCAGATTGCGACTCCTCACCATCAACATCACCACAACATCACTAGGGGTACGGATAAGGCAGGGTGGGGAAGGAGATGAGGCCGGGACCCCAGACCCAGACGCCTGGGCCCCCGACTGCTGCGTTATGGCCCGCTGAGCACAAGGTATGCAACCAAGTACATTATCCCCCGCAAGGGATGCCCCACAACCCACACACTGCCAGGGTTGCCCCGAGGGGAGCCCAAGCCCGGTATCCTGAGAAGCCTCCATATGGTGATTTTTAAGGTAGTCGCAATGACCAGAGGGATTTACGCCATTAAGCTACCCGGGATGCCTCTTTAAGTCCCAAGTGGGAGGATTTTTTTTTTTTTTTTTTAACTTTTAGGAACCCTAAATTAAAATCTAAGGGACCCTAGGACCGGGAGAACCCCGGTCAAAAGAAGGGATCCCACCTGGAAGACATGAGAACAGGGAGCATAAGTGTCAACATGCACATCCCCACACATATAAAAACAGATAAAAAGGAAATTACTCACAGCAAAGCGGCGACCGTCAACCCTCACAGCAGCGAGGGAATGAGAAGGACGAGAGCAGCATGAGCAGCGAGGCCGGAAGAAGAGGGGCGGGCCAGCGCACAAAGCGGCCGCGCCTGGCTCCAGCCCCGCCCCCTCCCTCACACAGGGCCCGGCCTCAGCCAGCAGAGCGCTTCAGAGAATCCGACCTCGTGGGGGGGGGGGGGTGGGCCGCAACGAGCACCGGCCCCGCCCCCTCCAAAACTGCACCTAAGTAAAGACACCTGAGTGAAACAAACCGGCCCAGCTAACAACGGCCGCCAAAACACACACCTTTTTCCCCCAAATAAAGCCAAACCCACGGGAGAAAAAGTCCCCCCCCAAGGGGCACAGAGGGACACGGTAGGGAGAGAACCCACACCAGCAGGTGAAAGGGCAAGAGGGACCGGGCATCCCAAGCCGGGATCACCAACCCGGACACCGCCTACCCCTTTATATGGGGTCTCACGGGGGAGCTAGCTCCCATATACACCACATGGTGCAGCCTACCATTGCCTGGACCTTCAGCCTAGGCTGGGAGGCATACTGCAATAGCTTTAAATGAAAAAAAAAAGGTTCAGGCAGTAATAGAAACAAACGGCCGGGGGGTTACCCCGGATACCTGCAAGGAGGAGACAGCCATCTTCTGACTTGCTCGCCGACTGCAGAGACGAAAGACTGGGAAATGGTGGGAGGTCCCAGGTATTTATGGACCGGGAGGGTTTCCTTTTTTCATGTCATCTCTGCAAGATCGCCCTCTACAGGACAGTTACCCAAGTGTCATGAATATTCGGAAGCGGGGTGTGTGACATACTGGGAATATGGTGGATGGACATGTCTGGACATATCCCCTGGGGCAAGTTATCATGGGAAGGTCACATGCAGCCTATCAGCAGCCAGGAGCCTCGGTGACGTCACAGCGCTATATAAACGGCGGCCATCTTGCTGGTGCGCATTTCAGCCTTGTATTGCGGCCACAACGGAGCTGTTTAGAGACAGGGAGAGACTAAGAGAGAGTCAGGGAGAGTCAGGGAGACCCACAGAGTGCCAGACAGAACCAGGGAAAGATAGGGAAAAATCGGGAAAGATCGAGGCAGGGACAGCAGAGAAAGACAGCAGAGAAAGTTATTTTCATTTCACTTCATTTGCCAGATCAGTTTTAAATTCCTTTTGTTTGTGCTGTAAAAAATCCTTGCCACTGTGCATGCCATGTTGGCAGTGGCATATTTAACCCTATCTGTTACACACAAGCATTTCTTATAACTCGATTAGTTTAAATTTTTTTTGTGTCTGCTGTAAAAACCCCAGCCCTCATGGGCATCCTATTTCAGCACATTTGACCCTATCTGTTACACTAAAGCAGCTTTTAAAGGCTATTTCTCATAAAGATATTGCATTTTGAATTGATTTTTGTCTGGTTTAAATACACCAGCCCACATGGGCATCCCAAACCAGCACATGTCACCCTATCTGTTATACTAAATAAGCGTTGTTCAGCTTCATTTTAATCAAGCTATTGCATTTTGAATTGTTTTTTGTCTGGTTTAAATACACCAGCCCACATGGGCATCCCAAACCAGCACATGTCACCCTATCTGCTATACTAAATAGGCGTTGTTTATCCTCAGCTTAATCAAGCTATTGCATTTTGAATTGGTTTTTGGTCTGCTGCCAAAACACTAGGCCGCAGGGTATCCCAAACCTGCACGTAGCATCCTATCTGTTATACTAAATAAGCGTTGTTCATCCTCAGCTTAATCAAGCTATTGCATTTTTAATTGGTTTTTGGTCTGCTGCCAAAACACTAGGCCGCAGGGTATCCCAAACCTGCACGTAGCACCCTATCCTGTTATACTAAATAAACGTTGTTCATCCTCATTTTAATTAGGCAATTGCATTTTGAATTGGGTTTTGTCTGCTTTAAATACAACAGCCCACATGGGCATCCCAAACCAGCACATGTCACCCTATCTGTTATACAAAATAGGCATTGTTCAGCCTCATTTTAATTAAGCTATTGCATTTTGAATTGGGTTTTGTCCTGCTGCCAAAACACTAGGCCGCAGGGTATCACAAACCTGCACGTAGCACCCTATCTGTTATACTAAATAAGCATTGATCATCCTCAGCTTAATCAAGCTATTGCATTTTGAATTGGTTTTTGTCCTGCTGCCAAAACACTAGGCCGCAGGGTATCCCAAACCTGCACGTAGCATCCTATCTGTTATACTAAATAAGGGTTGTTCATCCTCAGCTTAATCAAGCTATTGCATTTTCAATTGGGTTTTGTCCTGCTGCCAAAACACTAGGCCACAGGGTATCCCAAACCTGAACATAGCACCCTATCTGTTATACTAAATAAGCATTGTTCATCCTCAGCTTAATCAAGCTAATGCATTTTGAATTGGTATTTGTCCTGCTGCCAAAACACTAGGCCGCAGGGTATCCCAAACCTGCACGTATCATCCTATCTGTTATACTAAATAAGCGTTGTTCATCCTCAGCTTAATCAAGCTATTGCATTTTGAATTGGGCTTTGTCCTGCTGCCAAAACACTAGGCCACAGGGCATCCCAAACCTGCACATAGCACCCTATCTGTTATACTAAATAAGTGTTGTTCATACTCAGCTTAATCAAGCTATTGCATTTTGAATTGGTTTTTGTCCTGCTGCCAAAACACTAGGCCGCAGGGTATCCCAAACCTGCACGTAGCATCCTATCTGTTATACTAAATAAGCGTTGTTCGGCCTCATTTTAATTAAGCTATTGCATTTTGAATTGGGTTTTGTCCTGCTGCCAAAACACTAGGCCACAGGGTATCCCAAACCTGCACGTAGCACCCTATCTGTTATATTAAATAAGCGTTGTTCATCCTCAGCTTAATCAAGCTATTGCATTTTGAATTGGTTTTTGTCCTGCTGCCAAAACACTAGGCCGCAGGGTATCCCAAACCTGCACGTAGCATCCTATCTGTTATACTAAATAAGCATTGTTCATCCTCAGCTTAATCAAGCTATTGCATTCTGAATTGGGTTTTGTCCTGCTGCCAAAACACTAGGCCACAGGGTATCCCAAACCTGCACGTAGCATCCTATCTGTTATACTAAATTAGCGTTGTTCATCCTCAGCTTAATCAAGCTATTGCATTTTGAATTGGGTTTTGTCCTGCTGCCAAAACACTAGGCCACAGGGTATCCCAAACCTGAACATAGCACCCTATCTGTTATACTAAATAAGCGTTGTTCATCCTCAGCTTAATCAAGCTATTGCATTTTGATTTGGGTTTTGTCCTGCTGCCAAAACACTAGGCCACAGGGCATCCCAAACCTGCACATAGCACCCTATATGTTATACTAAATAAGCGTTGTTCATACTCAGCTTAATCAAGCTATTGCATTTTGAATTGGTTTTTGTCCTGCTGCCAAAACACTAGGCCGCAGGGTATCCCAAACCTGCACGTAGCATCCTATCTGTTATACTAAATAAGCGTTGTTCGGCCTCAGCTTAATCAAGCCATTGCATTTTGAATTTGTTTTTGGTCTGCTGCCAAAACACTAGGCCACAGGGTATCCCAAACCCGCACGTAGCATCCTATCTGTTATACTAAATAAGCATTGTTCATCCTCAGCTTAATCAAGCTATTGTATTCTGAATTGGGTTTTGTCCTGCTGCCAAAACACTAGGCCACAGGGTATCCCAAACCTGCACGTAGCATCCTATCTGTTATACTAAATTAGCGTTGTTCATCCTCAGCTTAATCAAGCTATTGCATTTTGAATTGGGTTTTGTCCTGCTGCCAAAACACTAGGCCACAGGGTATCCCAAACCTGCACGTAGCACCCTATCTGTTATACTAAATAAGCGTTGTTCATCCTCAGCTTAATCAAGCCATTGCATTGTGAATTGGTTTTTGGTCTGCTGCCAAAACACTAGGCCGCAGGGCATCCCAAACCAGCACATGTCACCCTGTTATACTAAATAAGCATTGTTCAGCCTCATTTAAATTAAGCTATTGCATTTTGAATTGGCTTTTGTCCTGCTGCCAAAACACCAGACCGCAGGGTATCCCAAACCTGCACGTAGCACCCTATCTGTTATACTAAATAAGCGTTGTTCATCCTCAGCATAATCAAGCTATTGCATTTTGAATTGGTTTTTGGTCTGCTGCCCAAACACTAGGCCGCAGGGCATCCCAACCCAGCACATGTCACCCTATCTGTTATACTAAATAAGCATTGTTCATCCTCAGCTTAATCAAGCTATTGCATTTTGAATTGGGTTTTGTCCTGCTGCCAAACCTGCATGTAGCACCCTGTTATACTAAATAAGCGTTGTTCATCCTCAGCTTAATCAAGCTATTGCATTTTGAATAGTTTTTTGTCCTGCTGCCAAAACACTGGGCCGCAGGGCATCCCAAACCAGCACATGTCACCCTATCTGTTATACTAAATAAGCATTGTTCAGCCTTATTTTAATTAAGCTATTGCATTTTGAATTGGCTTTTGTCCTGCTGCCCAAACACTAGGCCGCAAGGTATCCCAAACCTGCACGTAGCACCCTGTTATACTAAATAAGCGTTGTTCATCCTCAGCATAATCAAGCTATTGCATTTTAAATTGGTTTTTGGTCTGCTGCCAAAACACTAGGCCGCAGGGCATTCCAAACCAGCACATGTCACCCTATCTGTTATACTAAATAAGCATTGTTATCCTCAGCTTAATCAAGCTATTGCATTTTGAATTGGTTTTTGTCCTGCTGCCAAAACACTAGGCCGCAGGGTATCCCAAACCTGCCTGTAGCACCCTGTTATACTAAATAAGCGCTGTTCAGCATCAGCTTAATCAAGCTATTGCATTTTGAATTGTTTTTTGACCTGCTGCAAAAACACTAGGCCGCAGGGTATCCCAAACCTGCACGTAGCACCCTATCTGTTATACTAAATAAGCATTGTTCAGCCTCATTTTAATTAAGCTATTGCATTTTGAAATGGGTTTTGTCTGCTTTAAATACAACAGCCCACATGGGCATTCCAAACCAGCACATGTCACCCTATCTGTTATACTAAATAAACGTTGTTCATCCTCAGCTTAATCAAGCTATTGCATTTTTAATTGGGTTTTGTCCTGCTGCCAAAACACTAGGCCACAGGGCATCCCAAACCTGCACATAGCACCCTATCTGTTATACTAAATAAGCGTTGTTCATCCTCTGCTTAATCAAGTCATTGCATTTTGCATTGGTTTTTGGTCTGCTGACAAAACACTAGGCCGCAGGGTATCCCAAACCTGCATGTAGCACCCTGTTATACTAAATAAGCGTTGTTCATCCTCAGATTAATCAAGCTATTGCATTTTGAATTGGTTTTTGGTCTGCTGCCAAAACACAAGGCAGCAGGGCATCCCAAACCAGCACATGTCACCCTATCTGTTATACTCAATAAGCGTTGTTCACCCTCATTTTAATTAAGCTATGGCATTTTGAATTGGTTTTTGTCCTGCTGCCAAAACACTAGGCCGCAGGGTATCCCAAACCTGCACGTAGCACCCTGTTATACTAAATAAGCGTTGTTCATGCTCAGCTTAATCAAGCCATTGCATTTTGAATTGGTTTTTGGTCTGCTGCCAAAACACTAGGCCGCAGGGTATCCCAAACCTGCACGTAGCACCCTATCTGTTATACTAAATAAGCGTTGTTCATCCTCAGCTTAATCAAGCTATTGCATTTTGAATTGGTTTTTGGTCTGCTGTCAAAACACTAGGCCGCAGGGTATCCCAAACTTGCATCTAGCACCCTATCTGTTATACTAAATAAGCGTCTTCATACTCATTTTAATCAAGCTATTGCATTTTGAATTGGTTTTTGTCTGCTTTAAATACACCAGCCCCATGGGCATCCCAAACCAGCACGTCACCCTATCTGTTATACTAAATAAGCGTCTACAGTCTCATTTTAATTAAGCTATTGCATTTTGAATTGTTTTTTGTCTGGTTTAAATACATCAGCCCACATGGGCATCCCAAACCAGCACATGTCACCCTATCTGTTATACTAAATAAGCGTTATTCATCCTCAGCTTAATGAAGCTATTGCATTTTGAATTGTTTTTTGTCCTGCTGTCAAAACACCAGGCCGCAGGGTATCCCAAACAAGCACGTTGCACCCTGTTATACTAAATAAGCGTCTTCAGCCTCATTTTAATCAAGCTATTGCATTTTGAATTGGTTTTTGTCTGCTTTAAATACACCAGCCCCATGGGCATCCCAAACCAGCACATGTCACCCTATCTGTTATACTAAATAAGCGTCTACAGTCTCATTTTAATCAAGCTATTGCATTTTGAATTGGTTTTTGTCTGCTTTAAATACAACAGCCCACATGGGCATTCCAAACCAGCACATGTCACCCTATCTGTTATACTAAATAAACGTTGTTCATCCTCAGCTTAATCAAGCTATTGCATTTTTAATTGGTTTTTGGTCTGCTGCAAAAACACTAGGCCGCAGGGTATCCCAAACCTGCACATAGCACCCTATCTGTTATACTAAATAAGCGTTGTTCATCCTCAGCTTAATCAAGCCATTGCATTTTGCATTGGTTTTTGGTCTGCTGACAAAACACTAGGCCGCAGGGTATCCCAAACCTGCACGTAGCACCCTGTATACTAAATAAGCGTTGTTCATCCTCAGATTAATCAAGCTATTGCATTTTGAATTGGTTTTTGGTCTGCTGCCAAAACACTAGGCAGCAGGGCATCCCAAACCAGCACATGTCACCCTATCTGTTATACTCAATAAGCGTTGTTCACCCTCATTTTAATTAAGCTATTGCATTTTGAATTGGTTTTTGTCCTGCTGCCAAAACACTAGGCCGCAGGGTATCCCAAACCTGCACGTAGCACCCTGTTATACTAAATAAGCGTTGTTCATGCTCAGCTTAATCAAGCCATTGCATTTTGAATTGGTTTTTGGTCTGCTGCCAAAACACTAGGCCGCAGGGTATCCCAAACCTGCACGTAGCACCCTATCTGTTATACTAAATAAGTGTTGTTCATCCTCAGCTTAATCAAGCTATTGCATTTTGAATTGGTTTTTGGTCTGCTGTCAAAACACTAGGCCGCAGGGTATCCCAAACTTGCATCTAGCACCCTATCTGTTATACTAAATAAGCGTCTTCATACTCATTTTAATCAAGCTATTGCATTTTGAATTGGTTTTTGTCTGCTTTAGATACACCAGCCCCATGGGCATCCCAAACCAGCATGTCACCCTATCTGTTATACTAAATAAGCGTCTACAGTCTCATTTTAATTAAGCTATTGCATTTTGAATTGTTTTTTGTCTGGTTTAAATACATCAGCCCACATGGGCATCCCAAACCAGCACATGTCACCCTATCTGTTATACTAAATAAGCGTTATTCATCCTCAGCTTAATGAAGCTATTACATTTTGAATTGTTTTTTGTCCTGCTGTCAAAACACCAGGCCGCAGGGTATCCCAAACAAGCACGTTGCACCCTGTTATACTAAATAAGCGTCTTCAGCCTCATTTTAATCAAGCTATTGCATTTTGAATTGGTTTTTGTCTGCTTTAAATACACCAGCCCCATGGGCATCCCAAACCAGCACATGTCACCCTATCTGTTATACTAAATAAGCATCTACAGTCTCATTTTAATTAAGCTATTGCATTTTGAATTGTTTTTTGTCCTGCTGTCAAAACACCAGGCCGCAGGGTATCCCAAAACGTTTCACCCTATCTGTTATACTAAATCAGCTTCTACAGGCTCTTTTTTTTTATTTTATTATTTTTATTTTTTTTTATATAGAGCAGCAATAGATCATATAGTGAGGTAAATTTGCCATTTTGCAGCATTATATAGAGCAGGCCCTGTGTAAATATGAGGGGCAATAGCCTATATAGTGAGGTAAATTTGCCATTTTGCAGCATTATATAGAGCAGGCCCTGTGTAAATCTGAGGGGCAATAGATTATATAGTGAGGTAAATTTGCTATTTTGCAGCATAATATAGAGCAGCCCCTGTGTAAATCTGAGGGGCAATAGCTTATATAGTGAGGTAAATTTGCCATTTTGCAGCATTATATAAAGCAGGCCAGTTGCCATCTAAATCAACTACTGGCCGGGCAGGACAGCTTTTCCAGGGAAAACTCTGCTAGTTGCGGCCACAAGTCAAGTTTGGCTGCCCAGAAGTCCAGCGGATCCTCAAGTTGTGTTGGCATGATCATGTCAAGGTATGACACGACCTGCTGGTTCAGGTCCTGCTCCAGGTCTTCCTGCTGCTCATGAGTAGACTCACTATGCGGGTGTAGAAAGCTATTTATTAGCGACTGAAGACTGAGGCTGCTGCTGATGGAGCTGCTGCTCCTTCCACCCCCCCCAGCAGCCATGGCAGTGGAAGGTGATCGCAGAGGTCCCCCCGAGTCAGACCTGCAGGAGTATGGACCATGGCGCAGATAGGCATCGGCAAACTGACTACGTAGAATATCTTTGTAGTAGGTCAGTTTTTCCTCCCTCTTCGCGGTTTTAAAAAATGCCCCCATTTTGTGCCGGTTCAGTTCCGACACGGCTTGATCGACCATTCCTGTCTGCTGCCTGTACTGACCTCTGCTTTGTCTGACCACGAAGCTGCCTGCCCCTCTGGATACCCCGTGATCTCTGACCTCCTGCCTTGACCCTTTGTTTACTCCTGACTACGCACCTGTCTCATCCCTGTACTCTGACGCACCCTCCGGATTGACTACCTGTGAAGGAGCTCGGCTTCGGTATACCCTCGTGGTTCATCGGTCTTCACCGTAAGCAGCCATACTTTGCGCCTATTAAGACCTGGGGGCAACCATGTACGATGTGGCGTACCTAGCGTCCCGGCAAATGGGGTCTTGTATATAGGCAGAAGCGGCGGTGGAGATTGGGGGTTGCCTGCTTACAGAAGGCTGGTTTCCCGCTGGGCATCACAGTATGGACCATGGCACAGATAGATATCGGCCAACTGACGTAGGATATCTCTGTAATAGTTCAGTTTGTCCTCCATCTCAGTGGGTGTAAAAAATGCCCCCATTTAGCGCCGGAAGCGAGGGTCCAATAAGGTGGAGAGCCAGAAGTCATCCCGCTGACAAATGGAGACAATTCTGCGGTCACTACGCAAGCACGTGAGCATGCATCGTGCCATTTGTGCAAGTGACTCGGAGGGACTACCTGTCTCCATCTCCACTGTAAACTGCCACGGTGTGTCTGGGTCCTCTGTCTCGCCTTCCTCACAACCCTCTAGCTCCTGTGGCTGCTCCTGCTCCTCCGCTCCTGTCAGATGACTAGATAAAATGGTCATTTTGTCAAACCTAAACTGTGCTTCGCTGTGCCCCACCCCATCCTCCTCCTCCACTTCAGCCCCCACAGGCTTCATGTGGCTGTGAAATGTATGCACCATGTCTCCAGTGCCCTGACCAGCCATGGTTTCCTACATGTGTTGTAGTACATGAAGCAGTGGAATCTCATCGTTCATCTCATAGTCCTGGCGACTGACTAATAAAGTAGCTTCCTCAAAGGGCCTGAGCAAATGGCAGGTGTCACGTATGAGCTGCCACTGGTTTACAGTGAAGTTACACAGGGGAGTCCCCCTATCCGTTTGGATCATCAAGAAATCCGTGATGGCTTTTCTCGGTTCCTATAGTCGATCCTGCATATGGAGGGTGGAATTCCAACGGGTGGAAACATCGCAAATCAGACTATATTGGGGGATACCGTTCTGAAGCTGAAGCTCAAGAAGGGTGTGCTTGGCGGTGTAGGAGTGCCTGAAGTGCATGCAAAGTTTCCTTCCCGTTGTTAGGATGTCTTTCAGATGGGGGGAAGACTTCAGAAAACGCTTGACAACTAGATTGAACACATGTGCCATGGCAGGACGCATGGCTCAGGCTTTCTTGTCGCAGCGCAGACAAGATGTTCTTCCCAGTGTCAGTCACCATGGGTCCCATTTGCAGTTTTCGTGGTGTAAGCCATGATTTCATGTATTGAGTTCTCATTTTTAGCAGTTCCTCCCATGTGAGACTCTGTGGCTCAAGGCAAACCATGTGAAGAACAGCGTGAAACCACCGTGTCCTGCACACATGGTAGGCTGGAAGGGCACTGGGAAAAAATAAAAAAAGAGAGAAATAATAAATATTTAGAAAAAACAAAGTAAAAAAAAATAAAAAATTAAAAATGAAAAAAAAAAATTTGTACAAAAATTCACAAAATATTAAAAGGCACTGGAAAAAAAAAATATATAAAAAAAAATAAAATATATATATATATATATATATATATATATATATATATATATATATATGTTTTTAAAAAATATAAAATATTAAAAAAAAATTAAAAAATATAAAAAAATAAACAATACAAAATTAACGGAAAAAACTAAACATTTTTAGACATTTTATATGTTACTGTTATTATGTTATATGTTATTGTTGCTATGTTATATGTTATTATATGTTATTATTATAAATATGTTCAAATAAGATAAATGTTAAGTATTGATATGTAATTGACAATTAGCCACTTTTCTCTGTGACACCATTGCTACAGGCACATTGTCACAGGCACAAAGGCCTAGGAGCGTGGAGGCCACAGTGGAGGGACCTGTCCAAGTTGCTGTTGTGGTTGCACAGGAACCACAATCACCCAGTGGGCCTAAAAGGATATGTATTGTCCATGACCATAGTTACAGCTCCAGACGTAGGCACTGCTGTGCACTTTGGTACACACTGACAGGATAAAGGACTGGCCCACCTTCTGTTCAACAAAATTGTACAGGGCTGGTACTGCCTTCTTCACAAAGAAATGACAGCATGGGACTCTCCACCTCGGCTCGGCACAAGCCATCAGTTCTCTGAAAGGTCCACCAACTCAAAATGGAGGGACTGCAGCACCAGCAACTTATACAGGAGGGGGTCCAACATTGGGACCCTGGCCACACTTCACCTTCTGCCTACACATCTTTCATATAGTCATGTTAACCTCCTGCGGATGCTTGATGAATAACTGCCACATCGCCGAGTAGCTTATTTTTCCTACCAACAGTCCACAATAATTCACTGCTGCTGCCGCCGCCACCGCCGCCAACTCCAGGGACCCTCTTCCACTACCTCCTGGGAAGATAGCCTGCAGCGCAAGTGGTCTACCCCGAGCACATTTGCCTCCATACTTTCCCCTTCTGCCACCATTCTGGCACTCTCCATCACTCCAAGCCTTTAAAAGTGCTCTCAAAACTCAATGATGTCCTCCTCAGGTTCCTCATCAGTGTCTACTTAAGGAGCCAAAACACTTGCAACACCTCCTCCCATGACTCTCCTCATCACTTCTTGCCCACCTAGTGGAAGAAGCGGCGAGTGTCTCCTCCACTTCTTGGCTGGGCATTAGCTGCTGATTTTTCTGATTATCAGATCGTCCTCACTGAATAGTGGAGCTGAACCCAAAGCATAACATACAACAGTTGACTGGGGGTGTCAGATGTCACTTGTGATGCAGTGGATGATCGTGTTAACCAATGGATGACGGCAGATGGGTTGCTGGTCAAGACACGACCGCTAGCTGATCCCAGGAGATCAGGCCTCTCACTGAGACTCCTGCTGCCACTCACCCCTATTCTGCAGAGACCTCTGCGTGATGAAATTAGGCCTTATATGTTACTATGTTACTATGTTACTAATATGTTACTAATATGTTACTAATATGTTACTATGTTACTATGTTAATATGTCACTCTCCATGTTTTTTTTTGAGAGACTGGCCTGTGTGGAAATGAATCAGGCATGGATCAGCTAAGATTTCCACCCACCAATGCCTGATGCATTAGAGTAGATTGATGATGGGGCCAGACCAACACTAAAGAAATATGGATTGTGCAAAACAGATTTAAGGCGCTGCTCTCCAGTTACAGACATTCCTCTGCATCAGACCACAAGCAATTATTGAGAAAATGCTTTACGTTACTCTTACTTTTTATTAATATTCTTCGGATAAGATATATGTGCTGAAAATCTGTATATGTTCTCTTCATGCTGCTGCCAACTCCAGGGCGTGTCTTTCTGGCAATTTTGGGCTCCTGCTGCTGCGGCTTGCTACTCCAGTGTGTCTTTAGGCCAATTTTTGGGCACCTGCTGCCAATTCCAGTGTGCCTTTCAAGCAATGTTTGGGCTCCTGCTCCTGCTGCTTGCAACTCCAGGGTGTCATTCAGCAAAATTTTGGGCTCCTGCTGCCAACTTCAGTGTCTCTTTCAAGCAATGTTTGTGCTCCCGCTCCTGCTTGCAACTCCAGGGTGTGATTCATCCAATTATTGGCCTCCTGCAGCCAACTCCAGTGTCTCTTTCTAGCTATGTTTGTGCTCCTGCTGCTGCTTGCAACTCCAGGGTGTGATTCATCCAATGTTTGGCCTCCTGCAGCCAACTCCAGTGTCTCTTTCTAGCTAAGTTTGTGCTCCTGCTGCTGCTTGCAACTCCAGGGTGTGATTCATCCTATTTTTGGCCTTCTGCTGCCAACTCCAGTGTCTCTTTCAAGCTATGTTTGGGATCCTGCTGCTGCTTGCAACTCCAGAGTGTGATTCATCCAATTTTTGGCCTCCTGCAGCCAACTCCAGTGTCTATTTCAAGCTATGTTTGGGCTCCTGCTGCTGCTGCTTGAAACTCCAGGGTGTGATTCATCCAATTTTTGGACTCCTGCAGCCAACTCCAGTGTCTCTTTCAAGCTATGTTTGTGCTCCTGCAGCTGCTGCTGCTGCTGCTGCTTGCAACTCCAGGGTGTTTTAAGCTAATTTTTGGGCTCCTGCAGCCAACTCCAGTGTCTTTTTCAAGCAATGTTTGGGCTCCTGCTGATGCTGCTGCTGCTTGCAAATCCAGGGTGTGATTCATCCAATTTTTGGCCTCCTGCAGCCAACTCCAGGGTCTCTTTAAAGCAATGTTTGGGCTCCTGCAGCTGCTGCTGCTGCTTGCAACTCCAGGGTGTTTCTCAGCTAATTTTTGGGCTCCTGCTGCTGCGAGCTCCAGGGTGTGTTTTTCAGGCAATATAGGGGCCCCTCATAGTGATGCCACTTCAATTCTCTGCATTTGTGCCGCTCCGCGATTCTATTAGCTATGCCTCTGATCTGCATGTGATAATTATTTACAGTATTACTTCACGAACCCAGCACGCATCCTATGCGTGTTACAGCAAGGCAGAATGGTTTCCAACCCTTTTGAGGCTCTAGGAAGCTCAGAAATAGCCATTTTTAATAGCGATTCGTCGCGAATAAATTCGGGTCGAACCGATTTTTATCGGAAAATTCGGCGAATCAGTCGAATCGAATTTTTCAAAAGTTCGCTCATCTCTAGTCTACTCCCTTTTGTAATTAATAATATTATTATTAGAATGCACATGATTTTTGATTCATTATTTATTAATATCACAAAGCTAGCAATAGAGAACATGTAAATGTATTTTCCTGTATATGTTGAAAAGGGTACTTGATTTTTTCCCACATAAAAACACAGCCTCAGCTCAAGGCCATGTCTCACCACATCCCATCATTCGTTTACTAAATGAACAAAGGATACATAGGCCTAAGTATTTGAAGGCTTGGAATAATTGTAATTATAAGCAGCTACTTCATTATATTACAGCTGTTAAAAGTTTAGAGAATCTTGGTAATAGGCTTTATTAACTAGACCCATAAAACTGCTGATATGGCAATTTTTAGCATTATAGTTAACATAACAAAAAAGTATATTCAGATGAGTTCACCATGGGAACCTCATTGAATGAGATGGCGTGATTCAAAAGTTTATTATAGTAATAAAGGAACAGAAGACACCATTACTAGAGAACGTAATAAATACTGAAGCACAGAGCAAGTTAATGCAATATAGGAGAATGCTTTCCAAAACATCAGCTAGTCACAAAACCTTGATTTTGTATTGATGAGATTACTTAATATAAGTCTGCCAAACCTTCATAAAACATTATTTCTCAATTTTTCAAATGCTTATAAACAGATCCTCTCTAAATGTGAGTAACAAAAGAAACAGCAGCAGATATGCTGCACATACTGTACATGGCAGATATGTTTAAATCAAATCAACAGCCTTGCAAGGTAAAAAAAACTCCCCAAACTCTGTATGCATAATATCAGATCATTGTCAGCACTTACATTTTCTCCTGCATGCACTTAAAGCTGAAAAGCTGCCTGATGCCTTACCAACTTTCTCCTGGTCATGGCCATCTTGGAGCACCCCTGAGGCTTGATTTTCCAGCATCCCAGCCATGCTATTGCCTGAATTTAACCAACAAAACCCACAATGCCAAGCAGCAGGAAACCCAGCAGCATTTCCTCTTTGCAGGCCTCTGCCAAATCTATAGGATACCATTGCGGTCATTGCAATTGATGGGCCTCAGCAGGAGTATAAAAAGAAAAATTAATTTGTATGTGCTCCAGTCTGAATTACCCTGAGAATGGGTGCATATGAGCACTTGTAGTCTGCATGTCCTTGCACATACTCACCATTCTCTTCCCTGCTGACATCTAGGGGATTCTATGTAGTCTACATAGTAGTCCTTGCACATACTTACTTTTGCACCTTGGTTGCCATGTCATCTGCTTCTACCCACTGTTACTCACATCATACTTTGGCCTTTTTAGCATTTGCTTTATGTAGTTGCATAGAAAACATGCCACCACACAGCACATCACTTTGCAACTCTTGTTTTATTAAAAACTTTTTTTTGTTTATTAACTTTTTAAAAAAAAAATGTTATGTATATAAAAACATAAAAAATATATATGATAATTAGGGATGAGCGAATCGATCCGGACGAACCCGGATTCGATCCGAATTTCAGGAAAAATTCGATTCGGATCGAATCCGAATTTCCCCGCGATTCGATCACTCGAAGTTTTCCTTTAACATCCATTCATTTACATTACAGGCATTCTAAGATGGCGGACGGGACATGTCTGGACATGTATCCCGCGCCAGTGCAAGCTGGGGCAGTCACATGCAGCCTATCAGCAGCCAGCAAGCCCGGTGACGTCACACAGCGGTATTTAACGGCGGCCATCTTGCTTTTCCTCATTTCTCTATTGCATTCGTGACAGACAGACAGAACGCTGTGTAGCTGAGGCAGTTAGACAGGCTGGAGACAGGGACAGACAGGGACAGGCTGGAGACAGGCAGGAGACAGGCAGGAGACAGACAGGAGACAGACAGAAAGCCAGGGAAAGGTAGGAAAAACGGAGCTGGCTGACAGGGAGATTTTTTTTTTTTCATCCAGCCTTTGTTAGCGTTTTCAGGCTGCTTATAGTAACTAACTGTGCATATATACTGAACTGATCTTAAGTCTGCTGTGAGGCATCCCATTCTGTGACTAAAGCAGCCTCTGTTTAAGACCATATAAGCATTTGCTCTTATCATATTTGAAATTAGGCCTGATAAAGACACTTTTGCTGGCCAAAGCACTACTGGACCCTGCCAGCTCGATTCCTGCCCGGGGCATCCCATTCTGTGACTACAGCAGCCTCTGTTTAAGACCATATAAGCATTTGCTCTTATCATATTTGAAATTAGCCTGATAAAGACACTTTTGCTGGCCAAAGCACTACTGGACCCTGCCAGCTCGATTCCTGCCCGGGGCATCCCATTCTGTGACTAAAGCAGCCTCTGTTTAAGACCATATAAGCATTTGCTCTTATCATATTTGAAATTAGCCTGATAAAGACACTTTTGCTGGCCAAAGCCCTACTGGACCCTGCCAGGTCGATTCCTGCCCAGGGCATCCCATTCTGTGACTAAAGCAGCCTCTGTTTAAGACCATATAAGCATTTGCTCTTATCATATTTGAAATTAGGCCTGATAAAGACACTTTTGCTGGCCAAAGCCCTACTGGACCCTGCCAGCTCGATTCCTGCCCGGGGCATCCCATTCTGTGACTACAGCAGCCTCTGTTTAAGACCATATAAGCATTTGCTCTTATCATATTTGAAATTAGCCTGATAAAGACACTTTTGCTGGCCAAAGCACTACTGGACCCTGCCAGCTCGATTCCTGCCCGGGGCATCCCATTCTGTGACTAAAGCAGCCTCTGTTTAAGACCATATAAGCATTTGCTCTTATCATATTTGAAATTAGGCCTGATAAAGACACTTTTGCTGGCCAAAGCACTACTGGACCCTGCCAGCTCGATTCCTGCCCGGGGCATCCCATTCTGTGACTACAGCAGCCTCTGTTTAAGACCATATAAGCATTTGCTCTTATCATATTTGAAATTAGCCTGATAAAGACACTTTTGCTGGCCAAAGCACTACTGGACCCTGCCAGCTCGATTCCTGCCCGGGGCATCCCATTCTGTGACTAAAGCAGCCTCTGTTTAAGACCATATAAGCATTTGCTCTTATCATATTTGAAATTAGCCTGATAAAGACACTTTTGCTGGCCAAAGCCCTACTGGACCCTGCCAGGTCGATTCCTGCCCAGGGCATCCCATTCTGTGACTAAAGCAGCCTCTGTTTAAGACCATATAAGCATTTGCTCTTATCATATTTGAAATTAGGCCTGATAAAGACACTTTTGCTGGCCAAAGCCCTACTGGACCCTGCCAGCTCGATTCCTGCCCGGGGCATCCCATTCTGTGACTACAGCAGCCTCTGTTTAAGACCATATAAGCATTTGCTCTTATCATATTTGAAATTAGCCTGATAAAGACACTTTTGCTGGCCAAAGCACTACTGGACCCTGCCAGCTCGATTCCTGCCCGGGGCATCCCATTCTGTGACTAAAGCAGCCTCTGTTTAAGACCATATAAGCATTTGCTCTTATCATATTTGAAATTAGCCTGATAAAGACACTTTTGCTGGCCAAAGCCCTACTGGACCCTGCCAGGTCCATTCCTGCCCAGGGCATCCCATTCTGTGACTAAAGCAGCCTCTGTTTAAGACCATATAAGCATTTGCTCTTATCATATTTGAAATTAGGCCTGATAAAGACACTTTTGCTGGCCAAAGCACTACTGGACCCTGCCAGCTCGATTCCTGCCCGGGGCATCCCATTCTGTGACTACAGCAGCCTCTGTTTAAGACCATATAAGCATTTGCTCTTATCATATTTGAAATTAGCCTGATAAAGACACTTTTGCTGGCCAAAGCCCTACTGGACCCTGCCAGGTCCATTCCTGCCCAGGGCATCCCATTCTGTGACTAAAGCAGCCTCTGTTTAAGACCATATAAGCATTTGCTCTTATCATATTTGAAATTAGGCCTGATAAAGACACTTTTGCTGGCCAAAGCACTACTGGACCCTGCCAGGTCGATTCCTGCCCAGGGCATCCCATTCTGTGACTAAAGCAGCCTCTGTTTAAGACCATATAAGCATTTGCTCTTATCATATTTGAAATTAGGCCTGATAAAGACACTTTTGCTGGCCAAAGCCCTACTGGACCCTGCCAGGTCGATTCCTGCCCAGGGCATCCCATTCTGTGACTAAAGCAGCCTCTGTTTAAGACCATATAAGCATTTGCTCTTATCATATTTGAAATTAGGCCTGATAAAGACACTTTTGCTGGCCAAAGCACTACTGGACCCTGCCAGCTCGATTCCTGCCCGGGGCATCCCATTCTGTGACTACAGCAGCCTCTGTTTAAGACCATATAAGCATTTGCTCTTATCATATTTGAAATTAGCCTGATAAAGACACTTTTGCTGGCCAAAGCCCTACTGGACCCTGCCAGGTCCATTCCTGCCCAGGGCATCCCATTCTGTGACTAAAGCAGCCTCTGTTTAAGACCATATAAGCATTTGCTCTTATCATATTTGAAATTAGGCCTGATAAAGACACTTTTGCTGGCCAAAGCCCTACTGGACCCTGCCAGGTCGATTCCTGCCCAGGGCATCCCATTCTGTGACTAAAGCAGCCTCTGTTTAAGACCATATAAGCATTTGCTCTTATCATATTTGAAATTAGGCCTGATAAAGACACTTTTGCTGGCCAAAGCACTACTGGACCCTGCCAGGTCGATTCCTGCCCAGGGCATCCCATTCTGTGACTAAAGCAGCCTCTGTTTAAGACCATATAAGCATTTGCTCTTATCATATTTGAAATTAGGCCTGATAAAGACACTTTTGCTGGCCAAAGCCCTACTGGACCCTGCCAGGTCGATTCCTGCCCAGGGCATCCCATTCTGTGACTAAAGCAGCCTCTGTTTAAGACCATATAAGCATTTGCTCTTATCATATTTGAAATTAGGCCTGATAAAGACACTTTTGCTGGCCAAAGCACTACTGGACCCTGCCAGGTCGATTCCTGCCCAGGGCATCCCATTCTGTGACTAAAGCAGCCTCTGTTTAAGACCATATAAGCATTTGCTCTTATCATATTTGAAATTAGGCCTGATAAAGACACTTTTGCTGGCCAAAGCCCTACTGGACCCTGCCAGGTCGATTCCTGCCCAGGGCATCCCATTCTGTGACTAAAGCAGCCTCTGTTTAAGACCATATAAGCATTTGCTCTTATCATATTTGAAATTAGGCCTGATAAAGACACTTTTGCTGGCCAAAGCACTACTGGACCCTGCCAGCTCGATTCCTGCCCGGGGCATCCCATTCTGTGACTAAAGCAGCCTCTGTTTAAGACCATATAAGCATTTGCTCTTATCATATTTGAAATTAGGCCTGATAAAGACACTTTTGCTGGCCAAAGCCCTACTGGACCCTGCCAGGTCGATTCCTGCCCAGGGCATCCCATTCTGTGACTAAAGCAGCCTCTGTTTAAGACCATATAAGCATTTGCTCTTATCATATTTGAAATTAGGCCTGATAAAGACACTTTTGCTGGCCAAAGCCCTACTGGACCCTGCCAGGTCGATTCCTGCCCAGGGCATCCCATTCTGTGACTAAAGCAGCCTCTGTTTAAGACCATATAAGCATTTGCTCTTATCATATTTGAAATTAGGCCTGATAAAGACACTTTTGCTGGCCAAAGCCCTACTGGACCCTGCCAGCTCGATTCCTGCCCGGGGCATCCCATTCTGTGACTACAGCAGCCTCTGTTTAAGACCATATAAGCATTTGCTCTTATCATATTTGAAATTAGCCTGATAAAGACACTTTTGCTGGCCAAAGCACTACTGGACCCTGCCAGCTCGATTCCTGCCCGGGGCATCCCATTCTGTGACTAAAGCAGCCTCTGTTTAAGACCATATAAGCATTTGCTCTTATCATATTTGAAATTAGCCTGATAAAGACACTTTTGCTGGCCAAAGCCCTACTGGACCCTGCCAGGTCCATTCCTGCCCAGGGCATCCCATTCTGTGACTAAAGCAGCCTCTGTTTAAGACCATATAAGCATTTGCTCTTATCATATTTGAAATTAGGCCTGATAAAGACACTGTTGCTGGCCAAAGCACTACTGGACCCTGCCAGCTCGATTCCTGCCCGGGGCATCCCATTCTGTGACTACAGCAGCCTCTGTTTAAGACCATATAAGCATTTGCTCTTATCATATTTGAAATTAGCCTGATAAAGACACTTTTGCTGGCCAAAGCCCTACTGGACCCTGCCAGGTCCATTCCTGCCCAGGGCATCCCATTCTGTGACTAAAGCAGCCTCTGTTTAAGACCATATAAGCATTTGCTCTTATCATATTTGAAATTAGGCCTGATAAAGACACTTTTGCTGGCCAAAGCACTACTGGACCCTGCCAGGTCGATTCCTGCCCAGGGCATCCCATTCTGTGACTAAAGCAGCCTCTGTTTAAGACCATATAAGCATTTGCTCTTATCATATTTGAAATTAGGCCTGATAAAGACACTTTTGCTGGCCAAAGCCCTACTGGACCCTGCCAGGTCGATTCCTGCCCAGGGCATCCCATTCTGTGACTAAAGCAGCCTCTGTTTAAGACCATATAAGCATTTGCTCTTATCATATTTGAAATTAGGCCTGATAAAGACACTTTTGCTGGCCAAAGCACTACTGGACCCTGCCAGCTCGATTCCTGCCCGGGGCATCCCATTCTGTGACTACAGCAGCCTCTGTTTAAGACCATATAAGCATTTGCTCTTATCATATTTGAAATTAGCCTGATAAAGACACTTTTGCTGGCCAAAGCCCTACTGGACCCTGCCAGGTCCATTCCTGCCCAGGGCATCCCATTCTGTGACTAAAGCAGCCTCTGTTTAAGACCATATAAGCATTTGCTCTTATCATATTTGAAATTAGGCCTGATAAAGACACTTTTGCTGGCCAAAGCCCTACTGGACCCTGCCAGGTCGATTCCTGCCCAGGGCATCCCATTCTGTGACTAAAGCAGCCTCTGTTTAAGACCATATAAGCATTTGCTCTTATCATATTTGAAATTAGGCCTGATAAAGACACTTTTGCTGGCCAAAGCACTACTGGACCCTGCCAGGTCGATTCCTGCCCAGGGCATCCCATTCTGTGACTAAAGCAGCCTCTGTTTAAGACCATATAAGCATTTGCTCTTATCATATTTGAAATTAGGCCTGATAAAGACACTTTTGCTGGCCAAAGCCCTACTGGACCCTGCCAGGTCGATTCCTGCCCAGGGCATCCCATTCTGTGACTAAAGCAGCCTCTGTTTAAGACCATATAAGCATTTGCTCTTATCATATTTGAAATTAGGCCTGATAAAGACACTTTTGCTGGCCAAAGCACTACTGGACCCTGCCAGGTCGATTCCTGCCCAGGGCATCCCATTCTGTGACTAAAGCAGCCTCTGTTTAAGACCATATAAGCATTTGCTCTTATCATATTTGAAATTAGGCCTGATAAAGACACTTTTGCTGGCCAAAGCCCTACTGGACCCTGCCAGGTCGATTCCTGCCCAGGGCATCCCATTCTGTGACTAAAGCAGCCTCTGTTTAAGACCATATAAGCATTTGCTCTTATCATATTTGAAATTAGGCCTGATAAAGACACTTTTGCTGGCCAAAGCACTACTGGACCCTGCCAGCTCGATTCCTGCCCGGGGCATCCCATTCTGTGACTAAAGCAGCCTCTGTTTAAGACCATATAAGCATTTGCTCTTATCATATTTGAAATTAGGCCTGATAAAGACACTTTTGCTGGCCAAAGCCCTACTGGACCCTGCCAGGTCGATTCCTGCCCAGGGCATCCCATTCTGTGACTAAAGCAGCCTCTGTTTAAGACCATATAAGCATTTGCTCTTATCATATTTGAAATTAGGCCTGATAAAGACACTTTTGCTGGCCAAAGCCCTACTGGACCCTGCCAGGTCGATTCCTGCCCAGGGCATCCCATTCTGTGACTAAAGCAGCCTCTGTTTAAGACCATATAAGCATTTGCTCTTATCATATTTGAAATTAGCCTGATAAAGACACTTTTGCTGGCCAAAGCCCTACTGGACCCTGCCAGGTCCATTCCTGCCCAGGGCATCCCATTCTGTGACTAAAGCAGCCTCTGTTTAAGACCATATAAGCATTTGCTCTTATCATATTTGAAATTAGGCCTGATAAAGACACTTTTGCTGGCCAAAGCACTACTGGACCCTGCTAGCTCGATTCCTGCCCGGGGCATCCCATTCTGTGACTAAAGCAGCCTCTGTTTAAGACCATATAAGCATTTGCTCTTATCATATTTGAAATTAGCCTGATAAAGACACTTTTGCTGGCCAAAGCCCTACTGGACCCTGCCAGCTCGATTCCTGCCCGGGGCATCCCATTCTGTGACTACAGCAGCCTCTGTTTAAGACCATATAAGCATTTGCTCTTATCATATTTGAAATTAGCCTGATAAAGACACTTTTGCTGGCCAAAGCACTACTGGACCCTGCCAGCTCGATTCCTGCCCGGGGCATCCCATTCTGTGACTAAAGCAGCCTCTGTTTAAGACCATATAAGCATTTGCTCTTATCATATTTGAAATTAGGCCTGATAAAGACACTTTTGCTGGCCAAAGCACTACTGGACCCTGCCAGCTCGATTCCTGCCCGGGGCATCCCATTCTGTGACTACAGCAGCCTCTGTTTAAGACCATATAAGCATTTGCTCTTATCATATTTGAAATTAGCCTGATAAAGACACTTTTGCTGGCCAAAGCACTACTGGACCCTGCCAGCTCGATTCCTGCCCGGGGCATCCCATTCTGTGACTAAAGCAGCCTCTGTTTAAGACCATATAAGCATTTGCTCTTATCATATTTGAAATTAGCCTGATAAAGACACTTTTGCTGGCCAAAGCCCTACTGGACCCTGCCAGGTCGATTCCTGCCCAGGGCATCCCATTCTGTGACTAAAGCAGCCTCTGTTTAAGACCATATAAGCATTTGCTCTTATCATATTTGAAATTAGGCCTGATAAAGACACTTTTGCTGGCCAAAGCCCTACTGGACCCTGCCAGCTCGATTCCTGCCCGGGGCATCCCATTCTGTGACTACAGCAGCCTCTGTTTAAGACCATATAAGCATTTGCTCTTATCATATTTGAAATTAGCCTGATAAAGACACTTTTGCTGGCCAAAGCACTACTGGACCCTGCCAGCTCGATTCCTGCCCGGGGCATCCCATTCTGTGACTAAAGCAGCCTCTGTTTAAGACCATATAAGCATTTGCTCTTATCATATTTGAAATTAGGCCTGATAAAGACACTTTTGCTGGCCAAAGCACTACTGGACCCTGCCAGCTCGATTCCTGCCCGGGGCATCCCATTCTGTGACTACAGCAGCCTCTGTTTAAGACCATATAAGCATTTGCTCTTATCATATTTGAAATTAGCCTGATAAAGACACTTTTGCTGGCCAAAGCACTACTGGACCCTGCCAGCTCGATTCCGGCCCGGGGCATCCCATTCTGTGACTAAAGCAGCCTCTGTTTAAGACCATATAAGCATTTGCTCTTATCATATTTGAAATTAGCCTGATAAAGACACTTTTGCTGGCCAAAGCCCTACTGGACCCTGCCAGGTCGATTCCTGCCCAGGGCATCCCATTCTGTGACTAAAGCAGCCTCTGTTTAAGACCATATAAGCATTTGCTCTTATCATATTTGAAATTAGGCCTGATAAAGACACTTTTGCTGGCCAAAGCCCTACTGGACCCTGCCAGCTCGATTCCTGCCCGGGGCATCCCATTCTGTGACTACAGCAGCCTCTGTTTAAGACCATATAAGCATTTGCTCTTATCATATTTGAAATTAGCCTGATAAAGACACTTTTGCTGGCCAAAGCACTACTGGACCCTGCCAGCTCGATTCCTGCCCGGGGCATCCCATTCTGTGACTAAAGCAGCCTCTGTTTAAGACCATATAAGCATTTGCTCTTATCATATTTGAAATTAGCCTGATAAAGACACTTTTGCTGGGCATAGCACTACTGGACCCTGCCAGGTGTACTTACTGCTGGTTTTTAGGGCATCCCATTCTGTGACTACACCAGCCTCTATTTAAGAACCTAACCATTTGCACCTATTCTAATTGAAATTAGGCATGATAAAGACACTTTTGCTGTGCATAGTCTTACTGCTGCCTGCCAGGTGCTCTCTGGTTTTTGGGACATCCCATTCTTTAACATACCATTAGCCTCTGCATTTACTGTAAGCTGCACATTTATTTAAAGAAATTTGGCCTGTATGAGCCTGCTAACACACTGCTGCTGTGTGCATATATACTGATCTCAAGTCTGCTTGGGGCATCCCATTCTGTAACATAACATAACCTACCTACCATACTAAGCAGCTCTCTTATTTAAACTAAGCAGGCCTCTTGGAGGCTGAGTGTCCACTTTTGGGTGTGCATTTATATTCGGTTTCATATACAGTGGGGTATCCCAATTTGTAAGATAACCTACCCCAACCATGTAAACTAAAGGTTACGTCCTTCCAGAAGGAAAACTTATACCGAACACTATTTTTGTTAGGGGCATTGACCTTTGGATTGATCGGCATGAAATTAATTTTTTTTTTTCAAAGTATGGCGCTGTGAAGAAGGTCAAAATGATGTCTCATACTTGGATTATTGTTACTTTTTGTTCAGCTTGAAATATAACAGGCCACACGGGCATCCCAAGGCACATGCTATTTTAAACCTATCTGTTATACAACATAAGCGTTGATCAGGCTACTTCAGTTTGCACTTGTTTTTGACTGATTTTAATAAACCAGGCCGCAGGGCACCCCAAAGCTGCACCTTGCACCCTATCTGGTATACAACATAAGCGTTGATCAGCATCAGCTTCATTAAGCTACTTCAGTTTGCACTTCCTTTTTGACTGCTTTCATTTAACCAGGCCGCAGGGCACCCCAAAGCTGCACCTTGCACCCTACCTGTTTATACTAAATAAGCATCTACAGCCTCAGCTTTATTAAGTTATTGCATTTTGAATTGGTTTTGGTCTGCTTTAAATACACCAGGCCGCAGGGCATCCCAAACCTGCATGTTGCACCCCATCTGTTATACTAAATAAGCGTTGATCAGCATCAGCTTTATTAAGCTATTGCATTTTGCATTGGTTTTTGTACTGCTGCCAAAACACTAGCCCATATGGGCATCCCAAACCAGCACATGTCACCCTATCTGTTATACTAAATAAGCTTCTACAGGCCCTTTTTTTATTTATTTATTTTTATTTATATAGAGCTGCAATGGCTTATATTGTGAGGTTAATTTGCCATTTTGCAGCATAATATAGAGCAGCCCCTGTGTAAATCTGAGGGGCAATAGCTTATATAGTGAGGTAAATTTGCCATTTTGCTTCGTTATATAGAGCAGCCCAGTTGCCATCTAAATCAACTACTGTCCGGCCAGTACAGCTTTTCCAGGGCAAACTCTGCTAGTTGCGGGCACAAGTCAAGTTTGGCTTCCCAGCAAATCCAGTGGATCTTGAAGGTGTGTTGGCATGGTCATGTCAAGGTATGACATGACCTGCTGTTTGAGGTCCAGCTCCAGGTCTTCCTGCTTCTCATGAGTAGACTCACTATGCGGGTGTAGAAAGCTACTCACTAGCGACTGAAGACTGAGGTTGCTGCTGATGGAGCTGCTGCTGCTCCTTCCACCCCCCCAGCAGCCATGGCAGTGGAAGGTGATCGCAAAGTTCCCCTAGAGTCAGACCTGCGGGAGTATGGGCCATGGCGCAAATAGACATCGCCCAACTGACTACGTGGGATGTCTCTGTAGTAGGTCAGTTTTTCCTCCCTCTCAGTGGGCGTAAAAAATGCCCCCATTTTGTGCCGGAAGCGAGGGTCCAATAAGTTGGAGAGCCAGAAGTCTTCCCGCTGACAAATGGAGACAATTCTGCGCTCACTAGTACGCATGCATGTGAGCATGCATCGTGCCATTTGTGCAAGTGACTCGGAGGGACTACCTGTCTCCATCTCCACTGTAAACTGCCATGGTGTGTCTGGGTCCTCTGTCTCGCCTTACTCACAACCCTCTAGCTCCTGTGGCTGCACCTCCTCTCCTGTCAGATGACTAGATAAAATGGTCATTTTGTGAAACCTAAACTGTGGTTTGCTGTGCCCCACCCCCTCCTCCTCCTCCACTTCAGCCCCCACAGGCTTCATGTGGCTGTGAAATGTATGTGCCATGTCTCCAGTGCCCTGACCAGCCATGCTTTCCAACATGTGTTGTAGTACATGAAGCAGTGGAATCTCATCGTTCATCTCATAGTCCTGGCAACTGACTAATAATGTAGCTTCCTCAAAGGGCCTAAACAAACGGTCGGTGTCACGTATGAGCTGCCAATGGTTTACATTGAATTTACACAGGGGTGTCCCCCTATCCGTTTGGATCATCCAGAAATCCGTGATGGCTTTTCTCTGTTCCTATAGTGCAGTGGTCCTCAACCCTGTCCTCAAGGCCCACCAACATGTCATGTTTTTTGGATCTCCAAATAGCCAGCTCTATTGCTCTGCAGCTGCACTAATTACTCCACCTGAGCATCTTTGTGGAGATCTGCAAAGCCTGGCCTGTTGGTGGGCCTTGAGGACAGGGTTGGGGACCACTGCTATAGTGGATCCTGCATATGGAGGGTGGAATTCCAACGGGTGGAAACATCGCAAATCAGACTATGGTGGGGTACACCTTTGTGACGCTGAGGCTCAATAAGGTTGTGCTTGGTGGTGTAGGAGTGCCAGAAGTGCATGCTAACTTTCTTTCCTGTTGTTCGGATGTCTTTCAGATGGGGGCAAGACTTCAAAACTAGACTGAACACGTGTGCCATGTCAGGACGCATGACTCTGGCTTCCTTGTCGCAGCGCAAACAAGATGTTCTTCCAAGTGTCAGTCACCATGGGTCCAAATTTGCAGTTTTCGTGGATTAAGCAATGCTTTCATGGATTGAGTTCTCATTTTTAGTAGTTCCTCCCATGTGTGACTCTGATGGTCAAGGAAAACCATGTGAAGAACAGCGTGAAACAACAATCACCAAGGGGGCCTAAAAGGATATATATTGTCCACCATGAGTCTATAGTTACAGCTCCAGGCGTAGACAACACTGTGCACTTTGGTACACACTGACAGGCTAAAGGACTGGCCCACCTTCTGTTCAACAACCATGCCATGTGACTCTCCACCTCGGCTCGGCACAAGCCATCAGTTCTCTGAAAGGTCCACCACTGGGTAATGCAGCAGGCTGGACTTATGGTGACGCTGTCTGAGAGGAGAAATCCCTCAGACATCAAGATTAAAAATTCCAAGAATTTTTGAGGGCTAATTATTCAGAGGCAAATGATAGCTAGTTGTTTCTGATTTAATTGCAAGGTGGAAACACACCCTCAAACAAAACTTCACTTTCGCAATACTATTGCATTTGTCTATTCATAATTTTATGTATATACACTAACTAACCTACTTTTTCTCCACAGGATGCTGCATGGAACACTGCCACATCGCTGAGTAGCTGATTTTTCCTACCAACAGTCCGCAATAATTCGCTGCTGCTGCCGCCGCCACCGCCGCAGACTCCAGGGACCCTCTTCCACTACCTCGGCTTGCAACACCTCCTCCCACGACACTCTCCTCATCACTAGTTGCCGGATAGTGGAAGAAGAGGCGAGTGTCTCCTCCACTTCTTGGCTGGGCAGTAGCTGCTGAATTTTATGATTATCAGATCTTGGATATCAGATCAATGGATAGTGGAGCTGAACCCAAAGCATAACAGGCAGACAGTTGACTGGGGGTGTCAGATGCCACTTGTGATGCAGTGGACTGCTTTTGCAGCACTTCCAGACAAAGTTGCTTCATTGGCTGACACAATGACTGGTAAAGCTGTGGAACATATGGTTGAAAAGCAAGAATAACCATTTGTTTTTATATGAAAAAGACCCTGGTTTATACAGACTTTTTTTTTCCAGAGACTGCCCTGCGTGGAAATGAATGGCGCATGGATCAGCCAAGCTTTCCTCCCAACAATGCCTGATGTATTCCAGTAGATTGATGACGGGGCCAGACCAAGAAAGATGGATCGTGCAAAACAGATTTAAGGCGCTGCTCTCAAGTTACAGACATTCCTCCGCATCGGACCACAAGTAAGTATTGATAAAAAATCCTTTACGTTACTCTTACTTTTTATTAATATTCTTCGGATAAGACGGATCAGACATGATTCCAGATTAAAAATTCCAAGAATTTTTGAGGGCTAATTAGTCAGAGGCAATGACACCTTCTTGTTTCTGATTTAATTAAAAGGTGGAAACACACCCTCAAACAAAACTTCACTTTGGCAAACTTTTGCATTTGTTTATTCATAATTTTATGTAGATATTACTAACTAAGCTACTTTTTCTCCACATGACTCTCCACAGGGTGTGATTCATCCAATTTTTGGGCTCCTGAGGCCAACCCCAGGGTCTGTTTAAAGTAATGTTTGGGCTCCTGCTGCTGCTGCTGCCAACTTCTGCCAACTCCAGGGTGTGATTCATCCAATTTTTGGGCTCCTGAAGCCAACTCCAGTGTATATTTGGGCTCCTGCTGCTGCTACTGTCAACTCCTGCCAACTCCAGGGTGTGATTCATCCAATTTTTGGGCTCCTGAGGCCAACTCCAGTGTATATTTGGGCTCCTGCTGCTGCTACTGTCAACTCCTGCCAACTCCAGGGTGTGATTCATCCAATTTTTGGGCTCCTGAAGCCAACTCCAGTGTATATTTGGGCTCCTGCTGCTGCTACTGTCAACTCCTGCCAACTCCAGGGTGTGATTCATCCAATTTTTGGGCTCCTGAGGCCAACTCCAGTGTATATTTGGGCTCCTGCTGCTGCTACTGTCAACTCCTGCCAACTCCAGGGTGTGATTCATCCAATTTTTGGGCTCCTGAAGCCAACTCCAGTGTATATTTGGGCTCCTGCTGCTGCTGCTGCCAACTTCTGCCAACTCCAGGGTGTGATTCATCCAATTTTTGGGCTCCTGAAGCCAACTCCAGTGTATATTTGGGCTCCTGCTGCTGCTGCTGCCAACGTCTGCCAACTCCAGGGTGTGATTCATCCAATTTTTGGGCTCCTGAGGCCAACTCCAGTGTATATTTGGGCTCCTGCTGCTGCTGCTGTCAACTTCTGCCAACTCCAGGGTGTGATTCATCCAATTTTTGGGCTCCTGAAGCCAACTCCAGTGTATATTTGGGCTCCTGCTGCTGCTACTGTCAACTCCTGCCAACTCCAGGGTGTGATTCATCCAATTTTTGGGCTCCTGAAGCCAACTCCAGTGTATATTTGGGCTCCTGCTGCTGCTACTGTCAACTCCTGCCAACTCCAGGGTGTGATTCATCCAATTTTTGGGCTCCTGAGGCCAACTCCAGTGTATATTTGGGCTCCTGCTGCTGCTACTGTCAACTCCTGCCAACTCCAGGGTGTGATTCATCCAATTTTTTGGCTCCTGAGGCCAACTCCAGTGTATATTTGGGCTCCTGCTGCTGCTACTGTCAACTTCTGCCAACTCCAGGGTGTGATTCATCCAATTTTTGGGCTCCTGAAGCCAACTCCAGTGTATATTTGGGCTCCTGCTGCTGCTGCTGCCAACTCCTGCCAACTCCAGGGTGTGATTCATCCAATTTTTGGGCTCCTGAGGCCAACTCCAGTGTATATTTGGGCTCCTGCTGCTGCTACTGCCAACTCCTGCCAACTCCAGGGTGTGATTCATCCAATTTTTGGGCTCCTGAGGCCAACTCCAGTGTATATTTGGGCTCCTGCTGCTGCTACTGTCAACTCCTGCCAACTCCAGGGTGTGATTCATCCAATTTTTGGGCTCCTGAGGCCAACTCCAGTGTATATTTGGGCTCCTGCTGCTGCTACTGTCAACTCCTGCCAACTCCAGGGTGTGATTCATCCAATTTTTGGGCTCCTGAGGCCAACTCCAGTGTATATTTGGGCTCCTGCTGCTGCTACTGTCAACTCCTGCCAACTCCAGGGTGTGATTCATCCAATTTTTGGGCTCCTGAGGCCAACTCCAGTGTATATTTGGGCTCCTGCTGCTGCTACTGTCAACTCCTGCCAACTCCAGGGTGTGATTCATCCAATTTTTGGGCTCCTGAAGCCAACTCCAGTGTATATTTGGGCTCCTGCTGCTGTCAACTCCTGCCAACTCCAGGGTGTGATTCATCCAATTTTTGGGCTCCTGAAGCCAACTCCAGTGTATATTTGGGCTCCTGCTGCTGCTGCTGCCAACTCCTGCCAACTCCAGGGTGTGATTCATCCAATTTTTGGGCTCCTGAAGCCAACTCCAGTGTATATTTGGGCTCCTGCTGCTGCTGCTGCCAACTCCTGCCAACTCCAGGGTGTGATTCATCCAATTTTTGGGCTCCTGAGGCCAACTCCAGTGTATATTTGGGCTCCTTCTGCCCCTCATAGTGATGCCACTTCAACTCTCTGCAATTGTGCCGCTCTGCGATTCTATTAGCGATGCCTCTGATCTGCATGTGATATTTCTTCAAAGTATTATTTAACTAACCCAGCACGCATCCTGTGCGTGTTACAGCAAGGCTGAATGGTTTACAACCCTATTGAGGCTGTAGGAGGCTCAGAAATAGCCGTTTTTAATAGCGATTCGTCGCGAATTTATTCGGGTCGAAACGATTTTTGTCGGAAAATTCGGCGAATCAGTCGAATCGAATTTTTCAAAAGTTCGCTCATCTCTAATGATAATGTTAAATTTTTCTGGAACATGGCAAAGAGAAAAAAATATACAATGCATGCGCATTTTTACATACTTACCCAAACTGGTTGAAGCATATTTTTAAAGGGTCACCCTTCAGGGCCTGTAGAGGGAAAGAATCTGAGTTAGTATTTATGGGCATGTGTTTGTGTAATGCTTGGGTATTGTTCTATTTCAATGGGTTAATCTTTTTGTAGGCTCAAAGCACACCTTATATGTTACCAAAATATCTATATTTATATTTTCCTAGGGTGCAAAAAATATCCCAGGTACCTCCCCACCTGGTACCCAAACTCAAAGTATGAATAAATAAATGGAGGATATATGCACACCAAAAACTCAAAGGATTGTTTGCAATTAAAAAGGTATTTATGTAGAGTTGCTGCACATGCTCACATATTTACATATTTACATATTTGTAGGTAATACAATAAAGGATACAATGTGAACATAAAGACATGTAGCCATTTCTCACATCTCCAGGATCGTGCACCACCTCCAGAAAAAAGAAGAATGTATATACTGTAACACTAGCATATAGTATAGTAGGACTAAGATACAGGTAAAACTTTACCCATGAGTCTAGTGAGGGGTTAACACACAGGTCCTGAAGAGCAGGGTTCTTTGGTTACTGACCAGGTAATAGTGAGTTAAGGTGAATATACAGCGGTGATAGACAAAGTAAATAACACAAGTCTACTCCTGGTCAGTTAACATATATAAGTTAATGCATCATGCCAGAGATAGCAAAACAAATGGTACCTAACAAATACAATAGCAAGTTACATTAATCATGACGTCCGTCATATAGAAAAAATGCCATTATCAGTTTTACAGAGACAATGATCGCACAGTAGGTAGCCTACATTTCGGGACCTCTGGCCCCTTTCTCAAGGCTGTGATAGAGAACCGAGCATCCTGTCATGTTTAAATACCCTTACCTTCTCCCCCCCCTGGCCGGCTAGTGTGGCGTTTCCGGTAAGCGCGCTATGCGCGCCCTCTGTGACGTCACTTCCAGCAGATGAGGTCCCGACCCGCGTCACATCCGGGGCTGGATGGCATCCGCATCATTGCCAGCCAGTGGCAATCCCACCTGAGTTTTGTGTTGCTTCAGTCTTGGGTGGGCCCATCTCTGCATACTCACCCTCTTATGAATCTGTAGGGACAGAGAAGCACAACACAACAGCACTTAGCAAACTGGGTATTAGACTTTACACAACCTGTGTGTTTTTGGGGGAATTGGCATGTGCAGGAGCTGTGGGAAAGTGTGCAGGAGCGAGTGTGCTGGAGCTGTAGGCAAATTCCAACCCCACACACCCTCCTCTTCAGTGGGTCCATGGCTGGTGGTGGTACTGATTCGGAGGAGGAAGGGGATGTTGGCAGGGTTCAGGGCTGCCACATGCTCTGCCAACATCCTCTTCTCATGTGTGTTGGGCTAGAATAGTACCTTGGCTCCATGAACATCTGCAAACAACAAACAGATGTGCATTGTTAACTTATGTCCTCTGTTGGGTCTCCTTTAGCTCCACATGCACGCCCCTGCCCATTTAAGTAATTTTCAGGGACAGTGCAAGCTCCCAAGTCTCATATATGCTAGTCTATGCCAATGATAACTAATCCAGCTCTCCCACCCCACAATAGTAGCGAATCACAAGTGCAGACTCACCCAAAAGGTGCACTTAACTCTCCACTCCGGTACTACTGTTGGATAGGGCTCACTGACAGCAGCAACAAGACCTGATGCAGTTGTCGTGGAGCAACAGTGCAACCACCAGCAGATGGATACACTCGTTGGGGCTCTGGTGGAGGCCAACCAGGTTGCCCTTCAAAGGCTGGAGGCCAACCAGGTTGCCCTTCAAAGACTGGGGAGGCTTGAGGTACAGCAATCTGAAAACACCCAAAGCTGGGCAACATCCCCCTAACCTGCCATGCTGGACTTTGTGTTGTGTGGGGGTCCCCAAGCTTTAGTTACACCAGACAGGAACATTTTTAGTGAACAATTTTCTGTTGTTAAACACCAGTGACACTTAATTGTCACAATTTTCAGTGGCTGCATCCCCGCTATCCCTTTAGCAGGGCGCTTGCCTGCGCCAGGCATTTGTGGATGGCCAGCACAAGCACGCTCCCTGTTAGAAGGTGCCGAGTGCTTGGCTACTTAGCCGGGCCTAGACGAGCTTGCATTAGTGCAGTCAATCAGGCTGAGTGGAAGGAAGACTGTGTAGATGCTGTAGGACTGGGGAAAAGTGAGCTGGAGTGGGCTACTTGGGGGGTTTCGCACAACAGGGAATCGCGCATCAAGATGCCCCAGGGGCAAACACCAGAACCCGGGATAGTCAAGGTTTTGGTCCACTCTAAACACAAAAGAGCCTCACATGGCCTGAACAAGTGGACACATTAAATTACTATTTGTTCTTAAACAATAGAGAGCCTCACATGGCCTGAGCAAGTGGACACTGAACTACAATGTGTTATTAAATGCAAATGACCCTCACATGGCATGAACAAGTGGACACTCAATTACTATTTGTTATTAAACAAAAAGAGCTTCACATGGCCTGAACAAGTGGACACTCAATTACTATCTGTTATTAAACAAAGAGAGCCTCATGTGGCTCTCCTGAAGCTGGAAGAGCCCAGTGGGATCAGAGGCCCCCTGAGTGAAGAGGAGACCCAGCCGGATTGATCAAGGTCTGGCGTTAGAGGAGTTAAAGTGGAACAAAACCCTGCGCGGCCACTCTTTTAGATTCCAGGGCCGCCACCGGCCTTCCCCGCGTTTCATTCCAATTCAGTATATGAATGTACCAGCCCTCAGATCTCCACTATTTACTCACTTCTCCTTGGTCCAACAGCGCATGAGTGGGCTCTGGTCCAATCAGAGACATTTGCTGCGTATATGTCAGTCAGCAAACATCTTTAACTGCGATTAATGAGAGCTCAAACAGCCTCATCTGTCCCAGCCTTAATGTCTCAGATGGTAGTGCGCACACAGGCCGACGATGCGGAGATGGCCTACTCTCAATAAGAGGTGTTTGCTGAATGACACTATAGTCACTTAGTCACTCTGATTGGATGAAAGGCCGTGCATGTCCCATTGGACCAGGGAGTGAGTAAATACTGGTGATTTGGGAGGTTTCACATAGTGTGGCATCTCAATTTCCCCTGTGCCAGCCGTGCAGGGTTTAATCTGCTTCAACCTAGTCCTGTGAAAGAACTTTCAGAGCATCCAAAAATGTGTATGCATTAGCAAGGGCAGCTCTTGACACACAATGTAGAGTGTGGGGTCCCAGCACCCACAGTGAGGGGGCAGGAAGGGTCAGCAGTCTGCTTAACCAAACCAAAAAGCTCATTTTATTTAAAGGGAAAGACACGTCCAAAACAGTGGGTTAAAATACTCTTGGGGGTGTTGGTCTACCTCTCTATGGGGCATCCCAAATTCGGCCCACACATGTGCCATTGGATCAAGGATCAGAGAAGTTTAAACGAGAATAATTGTCATCTAACTTGGTCATGAACATTTTTATTTTATTATTTTGTGTGTTTTTTTCTAACACAGCTGAATCAAATGGGGAAAAAGGAAACAGCTGTATACATATGCAACAGCTACAGCCCCAATAGGGTACATCTGGTAGGGACATGTTTGCCTATATATATATATATATATATATATATATATATATATATATATGTATATATAATTAATATACTATACTAGTCAGTCCAGCCGATGATTGCCACTTTGATTTATAAGTGAGGGAATTTACGTCTGCTTTAATGTAGCTAGAATTTTAAGAAAGTCTGTTTTTAAAGTGGACCTATCACCAGGATTTACACTATCCTGGTGATAGATACATTTTTCTGGGGCACCCTGTGGGAAACCCACCTGACCACCCACACAACTCACCTTTCTGCGTTTTCCATGGTGCATGTCTGGGCTCCTATCCAGTCAGTGCTTTATGATGTGCCATCTAATTCACAGCATAAAGTGTATGTCATAGAGAGCGGGCACATCCATGGTTTCCCTGCAGTGTGTGGTACGCTCCTTTGGCCTTTCCCGGGGCATCCCAATTCAGCCATGTGAAACCCATTAGGTCACTAGTATTCACTCACCTCTCCTCGGTCCAACAGCAAATGCGTGGTCTCTCATACAATCAGAGCTGTTTGCCTTGCCTGTGCTCACAATTTGGGATGCCCCGATAGAAGGCCAGGGCGGCCATGTAGGGATTTTTCCACTTTAAAGGACTCTTGGGGGTGTTGGTGTTTCACACAGTGCGGCATCACAAATCAGGATGCCCCGGGGAGAGGGGATTATTCAGCCCTGGGTTCTTATAGATTCCAAGGACACCCAAGATGGGTCTTGGTCCCAGTGATTTTACCTGGGGCATCCTGATTTGGGATCAACCACACAACTCATCTTAACATAATTCCTTACTTTTGATCGATTTTTTGAAAGTGTATATCTTTTGTATGACAAAATGATGTCCTCAAGGTGCTGATCCAGTTTTTCTAGTATAATGTTTTCATTGCTTATTCTTATGTTAGCAAATGTGTGTTTTCTCTACCTGCAATCTGTTATTATTGGCAAGTGAGCCCTGTACACACAGAACATTGCTGCATATTTATCTAACAGAAATGCCATGGGTGTTGCCTGCAACAGAGGGGTGCTACTCTAGCCAGGAGTGGCCAAAAGATAAGTGTATTTGGTAACCCCCAGAGTTTCACACAATGGGGCATCCCAATTTGGGATGCCCCATAAAGAGGGAAACCACCACCTCTAGCCTATTATAGACTCTAGAGAGGTGGTTGCTATTATTTAAAGTGGACCAAACCCCAGGACTTTGACTCTTTTGGCCCTTCCCCACAGAGCACCCCTGTGTGAAACCCCCCAGGTTGCCCGAACCAACTACTTTCCCCGGTCCTACGGCAAATGCGCAGCCTCCCACCCAATCAGTGTGCTCAGATCCGCTCCCATTCCTTCGTCTAAGAAGAGCGGACCTGAGTGCACTGCTGGGCGCATCCTCCTCTACCCTCTAACAGGGAGCATGCCTGCACTGGCCATTGACAAATTCCCTGCTAAAGGTAAAGCGGGGATGCCGTTGAATCAGGAAAGAAGGTGAGTTTCCGGGGGACTTTCACACTGAGGGACATCCCGATTCTGCATGTCCCTGGGGGAGTGAATCTAGCGGCCCTGAAATCTTATGGATTCAAGGTCTACAAGGGTGTGGTTTTTGGTCCACTTTAAAGAAATGCCAGGGAACATCAGTCAGGGTTTAGGTCTGCTTTTAAAATAAAAAAAAGAGCCTCACTACATCTGTATACTTACAGTGCAATGAAGTTCTATACAGACATCAAAGTTTGAGATAGCAGGGTTGGATACAAGAAATTTAGAAATCTTCAGATTTTCTTTAAACCATACCTTGCACAGATGAAAAAATACTCCCCAAAACACACTTGCATCCTCTGCATGCATGATACTGAATCATTGTCAGCACTTACATTTGCTCTTGCATCTATTTAAAACTGAAACATAACCTCACCAATTTTCTTGGCCATTTTAGAGCACCTGGGGGGCTTCCTTTTCCAGCCATTCTGCTGTCTGGATTTAACCAACATAAGCCACAATGACAGCATCAGGATACCCAGCAGCACTTTCTGCTTGCAGGCTACTGGCAGGTCCAAAAGTCCATTAATGGGGGTAAATTTACCACAGTAGGAGTTACAAAAGGAACATTCATTTTTATGTGTAGCAGTCTGAATTGCCCTGGAGCCGGATGCATATGACCATATGAGACATTGGTCTGGTTTAAATTAGCTGAGTAATTTTGTAACATATTTTACACTCCATGTTCCATGTATTTATAGACGTCAAACTCCAAGTTATAACTAGTGACAAAACATATAACAAAGCAAAATGTTGACTTGCTTATTATTAAAGATCTTATTGGTCAAAAGTTACTTTGAAGCAATTATAATACTAGCTGCAATTTATAAGCAAGTCAAACTCTACAGGAGATCATTTTTCTTTACATGTTTTATTTGTGCTGTAAATTGAATTTGATCAAACACTTATGTGATTTACTTTAATTTAACAATACTGTAGTGGAGAGGAACTGAGTTTGCTGATTATAAAATGTCCCTGCTGACAGTGATATATTTTAGATTTTCTTAACTTTTCACAATGACTGTACCTAATCGAGAACAAACGTTAACACCACAGTGTCCAGCAGTGATCGATTCAGCTGTCATTGATTACCTGCACACATGCTTTAAATTATGGTGTTTCACACAAGTTTTTTTAGGTTGCTCACAGGAGGAGAGAACTCTGTTGTGGAGGACAAAACTGTCTTGCTGTTGAACCATGAAGCCTTTTTATTCTCTTTGCGTTCAGTTTGAGCATCTGGATGGTGATGCAGAGGAGAAGGCACAGATTGCCTGTTCCTAGGGTGTTTTGACAGCGGTTAGATATTGATGATTTATCTGACCAGGCACTGTTTGAACTCACCAGATTGAATCGGGAAGGTTTGCACGACTTATATATGCGGCTGCACCCCTATTTGACGCCTTTCATGCGGATTTAGGATAGCCTCTGTCTGAAACCTTCTGGCCCCAAGCATCTATACACTGTGATCCGCAGTAAGCAGACAATGGCAAGGAAAGGTTTGTGCTATCAACTTTCAAGTGCACAGAATCATAGAGGGAGGCACTCAAAAAATTTGTCAAAAAAAATATTTTATTCCATATCACTAAATTAATCACTGCACATGACCACTACACAATTAAAATCCCTTAAAAACACTGGTCAGGTTTCTGGTCAGACAAGTCATATAATCATATAGGTATAGGTCGGCCTCATATGCCGACAGATGTTACAATCACCACACGGGAAACTACCACTTGTCTTCTGCCCCGTACCCACACTGCTGGTTGGGCGCTTGTATAGGCTCCTACATAACATGTCATTCAAATTTCTGGCCGTGATACGTGGGTCTTTGCCTATCTGAGTCCTTATGTCCGGGTCTGTCCCTAATACGAACCAAAGTTTGTTCAGGATATTCCTAACATCATCCCACTGAGAATTGAGACTTTCAAGTGGACCAAAAGCCATTTGTGCCTTGCAACCTTTATCACTGGGCTATCCTGATTGTGAGTGCACCGCTGTGTGAAAACTCAGGATCATGTCAACATACCTTTGCAGCAATCCATGGGCTGATGCACACTCCTGTACCAGGCCCATCTGAATGGCTAGTGCTGGAATGCAGGGAAGTAGGCGGCAAAAGGTGCCAGCCATCCATTCACTCTGAATAGATTGGCGGGTATAATTATGCACTGCAATGTATTCTGATTGTCTTGAAGCTGTGCATGTGCTGTGGGAACATGGTGTGAAATATGAGCAGTCCCCTTATGTTCTGAGGGATTGCCAGTGAGTTGGGTATACTGGTAATTCGAGGGAACGCACACAATGGGACATGCCAAGTTGGTCTTTAAAAGTCCAAGGCCAGTTGAGGAGGTTTTTGCTCCGCTTGAATATAGGGTACAAAGCTTCACAGCAAGTTATAGCCAAACTGTGTACTACAGCCAGCTGCATCAGCTGCAGCATGCACACCCAAACCGGTAAAGAGGGTGCTGCTCTTGACTATAACTCTGACATTCATCTACAATTACATCTATGCTTGTCATTTGACTCCACAGCATCTGCAAACCTGTTCTCTAGTGGTCCTCAACCCTGTCCTCAAGGCCCACCAACATGTCATGTTTTTTGTATCTCCAAATAGCCAGCTCTATTGCTCTGCAGCTGCACTAATTACTCCACCTGTGCATCTTTGTGGAGATCTGCAAAACCTGGCCTGTTGGTGGGCCTTGAGGACAGGGTTGGGGACCACTGCTCTAGAGGCCAGCCATGCCACTTACATACAACTAGATACAAATGTTTCCTTCATCTATTGGAGAAAAATAATCTTACCACAAACTATCAATTCAACCAGGGAACCTATGTGCAAAACACATGGATAAAATGTGGCAGTTACAAATAACATCAATACAAGCATGAATTCACAGTATAAATCTAAAGAGCATTTGATTAGCTACACAAATATTAAAAGTACAGTTGCATCCAAAAAAAAGTGGGTCACCACAGGGGAGGATTCAGTAGTACACTGCTCTTTAAAAAATTCTCGCAAAGACTCTGCTTACAGGAAAACTCGAGCCACAAACAACACATTTTTACAATTGTAAAGTCATTTTCAAGCGGTAGCGGAAATTATTCGCGTGCATTGTCGCAACGATTCGACTACAGGAATTATATTCATCTGCAATGATGAATCACTCGTAGATTTTCAAAATTCTCGCATGCGAAAATATTTTCCAAGCGTTAATTTTTTTTTGCTATCTTTAGTGAATCAAGGCCACAGTGACAATGAATGGAGGAGGCGGAGCTTTACAGCTAAAATGGGCGCCATTATCTGGGATTAGAGTGAAGCAGAAGCAGTAAATATTGGCAAAAGGTAGTCCTCATTGGGGAAGAAATTCAAGGGATGCTAGTTAAAAATGTGGATTTTTGTCTGCTTTAAGTGAGCACCAAACCACTCTATTGAAACCACCCTCATAAAAGTAACTAATGATCTATTCACAGTCAAATCTAATAGCCACTACTCCTTATCCTCCTTGACCTATCTTCTGCCAAATCTAAAGGCCACTACTCTGTCCTTATCCTCCTTGACCTATCCTCTGCTTTTGATACTGTGGACCATCCACTTCTACTCCAAATTCGGACATCTCTGGAAACTCAAGACCATGCATTTTTTATGACCTTCCTATTACCTTTCTCTGATCATGCATTTTTTATGTTTTCCACCCAAACACGCCAAAACCACTAACATTTGTTATTCCTATTAATGTGAACATTTTTGGCCAACCAACTGCATGTGACACCTGGTGTGTGTTTCTGACTATTTCCATTACAAGTCTGTAGGCAATACCTAAAATGGATTTAAAATAGACCTTCACTCTGTAGAAGTCTACCTTGCATGTTTCCTCCTACCCTCTACATGCAGATTGTTCACATTAAAAATCATCCTACCTGCACCTATTACATTTTTTTGAGCCTTTGAACATCCAAGATGGCATCCTGTGGAGTCTCGGGCTGCCTGCAGACGGGAAGTGTCCTCTGACGGTGCTGCTCTGCATTCTAGGATTGCTGTCCTTTTCCTGACCTCAGCTTTGCACAGTGCTCAGCTCTGTACTCGTCCCCTTGTATTTTTCACCCTTCTCCTCTCCTCATGTGAGGCAAGATGGTGGCACACGTATCCCAGAGTCCTGAGCAGATTTGAAGCCCGGGGGGGGGGGGGAAGAATAATACGTAAGTGACTAAAAACAACATAAAATATAATAATTTTAGATGCTGGGGAATAGTTATGAGCTTTTCATTAAATAATGTTAAAGGTCTGGTTTGAGCTGGCTGGTCAGCTTCAGAAAATACCACAAAGCACAATTCATAATCTAAGATTATTTAAAATTGCTTAAGCAGATCCCTTTTACAGTGCAAAGCTTTACCAACCAGACCCCAATTTATATATGTAGCAAACTTTATAATACAGAATGAAATGAAATATTCGGTGATGCTTATGGGCTTAGTTAACTTGAAGCAGGCACATGGGAAGGCTGCAGGTGGTGGCCGATGAGCAGAGCATTGTAATGGGTGGAGGCCGCACTGCTGCCGCCACCGGCCCCGCTGTCACACACACACCCAGATTATCTGCCTGTAAACATTAGTGTGTGTGTGAGAGCAGCGGCGGGCAGAGCGGCCTCCATCCATTACACTGCTCTGCGCATCAGCCGCTGTTAGAACACTGGCTCCGCGCAGGCTCGGCATCAGCAATTACACTTACATGGATGGGGAAGCAGAGGAGCCGTCATAGCTCTGTGTCATGTGACAGAGCAGGATATGTGTGCACGCTGCTGCCCCCTAGTGACAGCCTGTCCCAGGAGCTGGAGGTCGGTGGATGCTTCACACTAGGTTCTGCCATTTGTAACTCGGCTGCAGGGAAGTGCTGCTGCTTGTGCCACAACGTAAAGGCTTCCCTTTGTGTGTCCTCCCTCCTGGCAGCTTATTAAGGAAAGTTTAGATGTTCAACTCCCTTTTACAATACAAACAGTGTCCCATGTGCTGTCCATAGACTCGGCTGTGCAGAGCTCCATGCTCCCTGTCCTTCATATACTGTATGTCTGCTAAATGGAGCCTCTCACAGCCCTGTAACAGGAGAGAGGCCAGGTGGCCAGTGTGACCAATGAGAAGACTTCTACAAAGCCACCTCACATCTGTGTCCAAATCTGATCTGCTCCTGATCTGTGTCTCCAAATCTGATCTGCTCCTGATCTGTGTCTCCAAATCTGATCTGCTCCTGATCTGTGTCTCCAAATCTGATCTGCTCCTGATCTGTGTCTCCAAATCTGATCTGCTCCTGATCTGTGTCTCCAAATCTGATCTGCTCCTGATCTGTGTCTCCAAATGTGATCTGCTCCTGATCTGTGTCCAAATGGGATCTGCTCCTGATCTGTGTCTCCAAATCTGATCTGCTCCTGATCTGTGTCTCCAAATGTGATCTGCTCCTGATCTGTGTCTCCAAATCTGATCTGATCCTGATCTGTGTCTCCAGATCTAATCTGCTCCCGATCTGTGTCCAAATGTGATCTGCTCCTGATCTGTGTCTTCAAATCTTATCTGCTCCTGATCTGTGTCCCAATCTGATCTGCTCCTGATCTGTGTCTCCAAATCTGATCTGCTCCTGATCTGTCTCCAAATGTGATCTTCTCCTGATCTGTGCCCAAATCTGATCTGCTCCTGATCTGTGTCTCCAAATCTTATCTGCTCCTGATCTGTGTCTCCAAATCTGATCTGCTCCTGATCTGTGTCCAAATCTGATCTTCTCCTGATCTGTGTCCAAATCCGATCTGCTCCTGATCTGTGTCCAAATCCGATCTACTCCTTATCTGTGTCTCCAAATCTTATCTGCTCCTGATCTGTGTCCAAATCTGATCTGCTCCTGATCTGTGTCTCCAAATCTGATCTGCTCCTGATCCGTGTCTCCAAATCTGAGCTGCTCCTGATCTGTGTCTCCAAATCTTATCTGCTCCTGATCTGTGTCCAAATCTGATCTGCTCTTGATCTGTGTCCAAATCTGACCTGCTCCTGATCTGTGTCTCCAAATCTGATCTGCTCCTGATCTGTGTCCAGATCTGATCTGCTTCTGATCTGTGTCCAAATTTGATCTGCTCCTGATCTGTTCCCAAATCTGATCTGCTCCTGATCTGTGTCTCCAAATCTGATCTGCTCCTGATCTGTGTCCCCAATCTGATCTGCTCCTGATGTGTGTCTCCAAATCTGATCTGCTCCTGATCTGTCTCCAAATCTGATCTGCTCCTGATCTGTGTCTCCAAATCTGATCTGCTCCTGATCTGTGTCTCCAAATCTGATCTGCTCCTGATCTGTGTCTCCAGATCTGATCTGCTCCTGATCTGTGTCCAAATCTGATCTGCTCCTGATCTGTGTCCAAATCTGATCTACTCCTGATCTGTTCCCAAATCTGATCTGCTCCTGATCTGTGTCTCCAAATCTGATCTGCTCCTGATCTGTGTCCCCAATCTGATCTGCTCCTGATCTGTGTCTCCAAATCTGATCTGCTCCTGATCTGTCTCCAAATCTGATCTGCTCCTGATCTGTGTCCAAATCTGATCTGCTCCTGATCTGTGTCTCCAAATCTGATCTGCTCCTGATCTGTGTCTCCAAATCTGATCTGCTCCTGATCTGTGTCTCCAAATCTGATCTTCTCCTGATCTGTGTCCAAATACGTTCTGCTCCTGATCTGTGTCCAAACACGATCTACTCCTAATCTGTGTCTCCAAATCTTATCTGCTCCTGATCTGTGTCCAAATCTGATCTGCTCCTGATCTGTGTCTCCAAATCTGATCTGCTCCTGATCTGTGTCTCCAAATCTGAGCTGCTCCTGATCTGTGTCTCCAAATCTTATCTGCTCCTGATCTGTGTCCAAATCTGATCTGCTCTTGATCTGTGTCCAAATCTGATCTGCTCATGATCTGTGTCTTCAAATCTGATCTGCTCCTGATATGTGTCCCAATCTGATCTGCTCCTGATCTGTGTCTCCAAATCTGATCTGCTCCTGATCTGTCTCCAAATCTGATCTGCTCCTGATCTGTGTCTCCAAATCTGATCTGCTCCTGATCTGTGTCTCCAAATCCGATCTGCTCCTAATCTGTGTGTCCAAATCTGATCTGCTCCTGATCTGTGTGTCCAAATCTGATCTTCTCCTGATCTGTGTCTCCAAATCTGAGCTGCTCCTGATCTGTGTCTCCAAATCTGATCTGCTCCTGATCTGTGTCCAAATCTGATCTGCTCCTGATCTGTGTCTCCAAATCTGATCTGCTCCTGATCTGTGTCTCCAAATCCGATCTGCTCCTAATCTGTGTCTCCAAATCTGATCTGCTCCTGATCTGTGTCCAAATGTGATCTGCTCCTGATCTGTGTCTCCAAATCTGATCTGCTCCTGATCTGTGTCTCCAAATCTGATCTGATCCTGATCTGTGTCTCCAGATCTAATCTGCTCCCGATCTGTGTCCAAATGTGATCTGCTCCTGATCTGTGTCTCCAAATCTTATCTGCTCCTGATCTGTGTCCCAATCTGATCTGCTCCTGATCTGTGTCTCCAAATCTGATCTGCTCCTGATCTGTCTCCAAATGTGATCTACTCCTGATCTGTGCCCAAATCTGATCTGCTCCTGATCTGTGTCTCCAAATCTGATCTGCTCCTGATCTGTGTCTCCAGATCTGAGCTGCTCCTGATCTGTGTCTCCAAATCGTATCTGCTCCTGATCTGTGTCCAAATCTGATCTGCTCTTGATCTGTGTCCCAATCTGATCTGCTCCTGATCTGTGTCTCCAAATCTGATCTGCTCCTGATCTGTCTCCAAATCTGATCTGCTCCTTATCTGTCACCAAATCTGATCTACTCCTGATCTGTGCCCAAATCTGATCTGCTCCTGATCTGTGTCTCCAAATCTGATCTGCTCCTGATCTGTGTCTCAAAATCTGATCTGCTCCTGATCTGTGTCTCCAAATCTGATCTGCTCCTGATCTGTGTCTCCAAATCTGATCTGCTCCTGATCTGTGTCTACAAATCTGATCTGCTCCTGATCTGTGTCTCCAAATCTAATCTGTTCCTTATCTGTGTCTCCAGATCTGATCTGCTCCTGATCTGTATCTCCAGATCTGATCTGCTCCTGATCTGTGTCCAAATTTGATCTGCTCCTGATCTGTGTCCAAATCTGATCTGCTCCTGATCTGTGTCTCCAAATCTTATCTGCTCCTGATCTGTGTCTCCAAATCTGATCTGCTCCTGATCTGTGTCTCCAGATCTGATCTGCTCCTGATCTGTGTCCAAATCTGATCTGCTCCTGATCTGTGTCCAAATCTGATCTACTCCTGATCTGTGCCCAAATCTGATCTGCTCCTGATCTGTGTCTCCAAATCTGATCTGCTCCTGATCTGTGTCTCCAAATCTGATCTGCTCCTGATCTGTGTCTCCAAATCTGATCTGCTCCTTATCTGTGTCTCCAATTCTGATCTGCTCCTGATCTGTTTCCAAATCTGATCTGTTCCTGATCTGTGTCTCCAAATCTGATCTGCTCCTGATCTGTGTCTCCAAATCTGATGTGTTCCTGATCTGTGTCCAAATCTGATCTGTGCCCGAATCTACTCTGCCACCAACTGATCTATATACTAAACTAAATTGTGCTGCTAACTGTTCTGTGCCCCAGTTTTATCCACTACTGACTCATATGTGCCAAAATGCATACTTTCTAACTTTTTGGTGTGGGAAATAGGGACAGTTGTTAAATTAAGCCTGTAAAGTGGGATTCCCCTCTCAGGCTGTAAAGTGGGATTCCCCTCTCAGGCTGTAAAGTGGGATGCCCCTCTCAGGCTGTAAAGTGGGATTCCCCTCTCAGGCTGTAAAGTGGGATGCCCCTCTCAGGCTGTAAAGTGGGATGCCCCTCTCTTTCTTTCTTATTCTTGTCCTCCTAAACCCTGGTAAACCATGGAACAAAATAAGGTATATATATATATATATATATATATATATATATATATATATATATACACCGGGCCAGGAACAGTAAAGCAGGGCCGGTGTGCCCCAAAAAGTCAGTCCCGGGCCGTTTTTTAGTCCCAGTCCGCCCCTGGGCAGGGGGGTATATGTTATTTTTTTATTGATGTTGTTTAACATAAGGGCAGACTAGATGGACCGTATGGTCTCTTTCGGCCGTCAAACTTCTATGTTTCTATGTTCTTCTAAGATTAGAATTGCATCATCACTGTATTACATTGCTTTCCATCTAATTCTGCACTGGGTATGGCTTAGGTGTGTGGCTGTCCACTCTAGTCCTAGAAAATATATGTTCCTCAAAAGCCCATTAGTAAGCTGTGCCATTTACTCTTGTAGCAAATTGAAAAAAATAAGCATGTGGTACAAAACATGTTCCTTGCTGAAACATACCCCATAACTGACTCAGGTGATGCATTTTTAAGGCTATACGCCACTTAGTCTTACACTCCCGTTTTTGGACAGTTGGGCAAATTGGATCCATAACTTATTTGTCCCACACTTTGTTGCAGCTCCCACTACAGGTTCATCTTACATTTTACCACAGGACATGCTGGAACACTAGAATTACCGCTCTGCCAAACTGTATCTTTCATTGCTCCTTGTTTTGGATATAGCACTGAGGTCACCAGTGTGTACCGTAATTATTGCCCTATAAGTGGGGGCAAGTAGGGGCAAAATTTCAGTACGTCTTATCGGGCCAATGTATAATGAAAAAAAAGGAAAAGAGTAAACTCACCTTTCCATCCTTCCCGCTCGTTCTATCCCCACCGTCTTCGCTGTATCTGTTGTTGCCTGTACACACAGACACCCGGCTCTATATACAGCGATGGGTGGGGCCAATGCTTGAGCACGGTCATGACCCCTGTGGAATGAAGCCGGGTGTCAGTGTGTGCTGGCGCCGCAGAGAAGAAGTAGCGGAGGCTGTAAGCTGTATCTGTCGCCACCTGCACACACTGACACCCGGCTTCATTCAGCAGTGGGAGTGGCCTATGCTCGAGCATCGGCCACGTCCATGTGCTGTACCGAGCCAGGTGTCTGTGTGTGCAGGTGGCGTCAGATACAGCGAAGATGGCTGGGACAGCGGGAAGGATGGAAGGGCGAGTTTTCTTTTTTTTTTTTACTTTTGCCTGTGGGGAAGGATGGAAGGGGGGGATGTTATACTGCCTATGGTAATGGGAGGAGGGATGCCACACTGCCTATATGTGGATTGGGAGGGGAGTGCCCCACTGCTTATATGGGGAATGGTAGGATGCAATGCTACACTGCCTACATGGGAAATGGGTGGGGGGAATGTCATACTACCTATGGGAATGGGAGGAGGGATGCCACACTGACTATATGTGGATTGGGAGAGGGGTGCCCAACTGCTTATATGGGGAATGGGGAGGAATGCCACACTGCCAATGTGGGGAATGGGAGGGGGATGCCACACTGCCTATATGGGGAATGGGAGGGGGATGCCACACTGCCTATGGGAATGGGAGGTGGAATTCCACACTGCCTATGTGGGGAATGGGATGGGGGTGCCACATTTCCTATGGAAATGAGATGGGGATGCCCCACTGCCTATAGGGAATGGGAGGGGGATGTCACACTGCCTATGGGAATGGAAGGAGGGATGCCACACTGCCTATATGGGGATTGGGAAGGGGGAATGCCACACTGCCTATGGGAATGGGAGGGGGAATGCCACACTGCCTATATGGGGAATGGGAGGGGGTATGCCACACTGCCTATATGGGGAATGGGAGGGGAGAATGCCACTCCTCCTATATGGGGAATGGGAGGGGTGGAAATGCCACACTGCCTATATGGGGAATGGGAGGGGGAATGCCACACTGCCTATATGGGGAATGGGAGGGGGAATGCCACACTGCCTATATGGTGAATAGGAGGGGAATGCCACATTGCTTATTGTCAGGTCTGGAGTTCCTCCACAGCCTGATTTCCCCTGCATTATGCTGCTCCACCAGCAGATGGCTCTGTCTTGGTGAGGTGTGTTAATCAGCCAGCACCTGTGGGACTTCCTGGCCTATATAAACTGGTCAGCACATTGCCTCAGAGGATCAGCATCGATGTCAGTTCATGTCTCTTTGTCTGTCTGTGCCCTGAACTCTGGAATCCTGTATCTTGACCTGGACCCTTGAATCTGCACCTTGGACTTGAATTCTGGCTGCCTATATGGGGATTGGGAAGGGGGAATGCCACACTGCCTATGGGAATGGGAGGGGGAATGCCACACTGCCTATATGGGGAATGGGAGGGGGTATGCCACACTGCCTATATGGGGAATGGGAGGGGGTATGCCACACTGCCTATATGGGGAATGGGAGGGGGAATGCCACACTGCCTATATGGGGAATGGGAGGGGGAATGCCACACTGCCTATATGGGGAATGGGATGGGGGAATGCCACACTGCCTATATGGGGAATGGGATGGGGGAATGCCACGCTGCCTATGGGGAAAGTAAGGGGGGAATGCTACACTGGCCATGGGGTATGGTGGAAGGGAGAATGCCACACTGCCTGTAATAGGACAATTCTGCACCTTGCCTATTATTTAGTTTTTGGAGGATGGTGTTTTATCACAACATTTGGTTCAGAATATTTATTTTCTTATTTCCCTTCTCCAAATTCTAGATGTGTCCTATGGGCAGTTGTGTCCTATATGGCGAAAAATACGGTAATTAGTTAAAGAAGAGAGTGTCCAATAAAAATTGTAATGTTCAGGTGACTTTTAATAATATTTTATACTAATTATGAATTGTGTCACATCTCTGGGAATCCATGTAGGTAGAAGAAAAGACACAGGAAGATCTTGAGTTATGCATTATTTAATTCAGACTATATATTGCTTCATATACTTTTGATTCCTTTTAAATGTAGTAATATTATTTTCAACACAGATCAGTTCTCTTTCTTAGACTGATAAAATTAACTGTGTTATAATATCTGAATTCATTTTCAAGTTTGCCCAGTGTAAGGACATATGCTCTTTTTAAAATTACATTTAGGATTTGGAACAGTAGTGGAGGAATGGCTGGGGAATCAATGTAAATGTCAGAAGTATTTCAGAATTCTCAGCGGAAAAATGCACACTTGTCGCTGTCACAAATGTCAGCTTTACAGCCTCTGTGGGAAGGCATAAAGAGAATATAGACTGAATAATGCTTAAATGATATCTCATATGCTATTATGAAGAGGCAATCTGAAATGTAAAAATCAATAGGAAGGGTGACGAGTCAGCAATGTCACAGTTATGCATTGTTTTTAATGTGACTATAGATATTAGTTTGCTAAAACTGTACCAAACATAACATTGAGAAAATAATGAAAGAAATATATTATGTGTTATAAGAAAATTGAACACATTCCATAATAAACATAACCTATAAAAACTGAGCTCATACTGTATATACAGTAAATCAACATGCCCTGCATCATGACTGTATTTTCTCATGCTGATTAGATAAAAAAACAACATTCTTTGCATTTCCATGACATAGAAAATATTATATATTGAATTTGGTTATTAGAGATGAGCAAGAGATGAAATTTCTTTTCATTTCAGCATAGAATCAGAAACATCAAAGAAACCTTTTTTGGGTGAATTGCTTTGAATAGCGGCTGCTATTAAAAAACCTGATAATGTTTCAACGGATAAAAGCCATTGCTTCTTCACTTTCCAGACACCAAATCTGTTACTACTCCACAAAATGGCATCATATTTGATAACTTATAAAAGTCATTGCTTTAGGTATCTGCCCCACAAAAATGCATATTTTTGGGTCATTTTTGAATTTTTAAAAACTTTTAAGAATCTAATAGTTCAGCATGTTTATAAACAGGATATTTGTGACTACCAGCTACCATCTCTTTACCTAGGGTCAATGTACAAGCTACAAGGTGCTTTTTTCCATGCAGTACTATACAAGTATGACAAGCAGTGAAATATTGTAGTTGAGCTGTGCAGTGAAGTGTGCCAGTTTATGAGAATTTAAAGCTATCCAAAACCGATAGACAGGTTAAAGCCTTATACATTTGACCTTCATCATCTCTCCAATTGGTATAACAAGTTAGTAAAGTTACATACCGGAATCCAAGATATTGTTCCTCCTGACCCTCCCTATATCTTCATTGGCTTTCGGCCCCCGAAAGAATGAAAGTTTCGTCAGTGGCCGGTCCTGATGCATATTGGCAAGGCCACACAAAACTGCAATAAGCTGCAGTGCCTAAACCTTTCCTGTCCCATAATTAATAACCCTGGTTATGTTAACTGGACCATGACTTTAAGGCTGCTTTTTTGTTTAAGAACCCGAAAATGCAGTGAGATACGGTTGAGAACAGACTTTGGGGACTTTTCAAAGCAATTTGAGCATTCCAATTAAGACTGAACTGAACAAAATATGCCCACAACAAATTGTTCATACATCACTATTAAACAGCATATACACAGAGCAAAATACACTTAGTAATAATTAATGTTAAACTTATAACGTGTTTAACTGTGTCTGGTATACCCAGTGCAGAAACTAAAAAGTTATTTCAGTAAGTCTTTTTGTTGGAAGGACAATAGATTGTCATTATGCCTTCAATGCCGGTAATATGTGAGATCGCAAACTCTTCACCAAGTGCCCGCCACCTGAATCAAATACCCTTACCAGATAATTGAATCTATTGGGCTTTTCAATTTAGGTCCACAGCATTTCCTCGTTCTGGGTCTCACAGAGCTTCTTCCACAAAACGGCCTGTTTAACCCTCCAGGGTATTAAAGCTCAACAAATGAGCATAAAAGCATCTCCTAAGGGAAACTTTCCCAGATTGATCCAGCACATGTACAGGTCACGGCGTCATCAACAGCTTCCTGTTTCTGAATGGGCGGTGCACATCAACTAAAGCCCTTTAGTTGATGTGCACCGCCCATTCAGAAACAGGAAGCTGTTGATGACGCCGTGACCTGTACATGTGCTGGATCAATCTGGGAAAGTTTCCCTTAGGAGATGCTTTTATGCTCATTTGTTGAGCTTTAATACCCTGGAGGGTTAAACAGGCCGTTTTGTGGAAGAAGCTCTGTGAGACCCAGAACGAGGAAAAGCTGTGGACCTAAATTGAAAAGCCCAATAGATTCAATTATCTGGTAAGGGTATTTGATTCAGGTGGCGGGCACTTGGTGAAGAGTTTGCGATCTCACATATTACCGGCATTGAAGGCATAATGACAATCTATTGTCCTTCCAACAAAAAGACTTACTGAAATAACTTTTTAGTTTCTGCACTGGGTATACCAGACACAGTTAAACACGTTATAAGTTTAACATTAATTATTACTAAGTGTATTTTGCTCTGTGTATATGCTGTTTATGTGTGTTGTTTTGAACTTGATGGAATAGTTAAGTTTTTATACGTTGAGCATTTAATAATTTATTCATTTGAAGAGGAGCTATTTAAAAATCTTATAAGTAAACTAACAGCGCGGGTTTATATATATCTTTATTTCCATACATCACTATTGTTTGTCCATGTGAAAAAAGTACATTATTTTAAAGAAAACATGTGACAAAGGGGACCACTTGTTACTCAGAGCATGCTCTTCAAAATACAGAAAGCGTTAGCATTCTCTACCAATACCAAGAAGCCACAGGCCATACATGCGGTGCCTTTGTGTTCAGTCATCCTTTCAATAGGGGTCCTGATTTATCAAGCACTTCTGCCAGAAAATGCCATTTCAGTGCAGACTAGAGTAGTGCAAAATATAATCAGCATGTTGCTGCACTGCTAATGTTTTAGCAAATGTGCTTCTTGTAGTGCAGCAACATGTGCAAGCGTGAAAAATACATTTTATATTTTTTACTACTCTAATTTGCACTGATGTGGCACTGTCTGGCAGAAGTGCTTGAAAAATCAGGTCCTTAATCTTTCATCAACTGGCAGAAGTGCTTGATTAATCAGGCCCTTAATATTTCATCAATGCAAAATAATCAGGAGTTTTCCCTTTTATTTCATGAAAAATCTATTTTACTACGTTTCATGTATTGTGGAATTTATTGGGTCAGTCTAATAGAATTGATTTTGGCATCGATGAACATCACGTGATCACACTGAACATGGTGTGACTGCCCTCAATTTGATTCCAACCAAATAGACAAACAAGATTGTGAGGAGATTAGCAGAGGCTCTGAGTATATTCACCGTCATGTAATGTTATTTAATCATATATATATATATATTCCTTAGAAGTGTTGTAGCTGATATTACTTTGTGTTGTTTCAGTTAAGGCACATGGTTACTTGTGGTGGTTAGGTATAGGGTTCACATTCATATTTATATTTTCTTTCTTTGTTTCAGATGTGAGTGGTTGCACATTTTGGGATATTTGGGATGTCCCTTGTGGTGCCTTGGACCAATTCTTCTTCTATTTTTGTGGAGATCCATACTATAGGATCTACGGATGATCTGTCTCTGTGGATACCTTGGATATCTTGCTTCATATCAGCAACACAGTCGGATATTGGGTGTCCTGTGCTCTAATTATTAAATCTAACCTGCACTCACAGGGCTCCCTTACCCCCCCCCCACCTTGTTTGTCACTGTACATGCCAGTGAATTAAAAGTGGAATCGTACAGCTACTGAGGATTGGCCATTAGGGGGATTTTGCACAAGATGGGACTGATGAAAAATGTCGGATTAGGATCATGCCGAATGCATTTTGCCGATACCTCAGTCAGAACTATGTAGATGTTTGAATACAACAAATAATGAGCTTTTATGGGATGTGTATAATCTATTCATTATCTTTTGTACCTTTTTAAGGAAACTTTATAAGTTCATATGTGGGATGCCCCAAGGGAGTGTATATAGATGAGTATTACCTTTTGTTTGCTGATGAAAGGTTAATATGGGGCATATGGGCATTGTATTGTCAGACTTTTCAATGTGTTTTTTTTTATACAAGTACATTAGTTGGCCTCTTTTTGGCTAAGCAATTTTTCTTTTGCCAATATTATAGTGTAAATTTCAGTATCATTTTTATATTGATGTTTAGCAGTCATTTAAAAACATAGCTATATATGTATTTTGTCATGCACTAGAGTGTCCAGATGAGTGTGTGTCCTGGAGAAGATGGTCATGCTTCTGGTGGGTGGGCTTGGGGCCATCCTTTGTGATGTCAGTGGCCAAGTCATCACATTGGGCGGCTCCGCCCACCGGCCTGGATTGGTGTGCACATGGCCTACAGCACATAGCTGCCTGTGACTGGTCAGTGACTGGGAGTGTAGCTACAATTGCACACCAATTTTCTAGCATGCATTCAGTGATGCTGCCGGCCCTTATATAGTCATATGGATTTGTGCATTTGGGCAGGATGACTGCCGCATTCATCTCACTGAGAAAGTTGCCCTCTCCCAGGCAACGGAACGCGTGGGAATACACCATCTCTGTTCCAGCACTACCCAAATCATCAGCTATAAAAGGCAGTATATTTTTGTGTTTAGTATTGCACCCACAGCAATTGTAATTGTTTGCACTATAATTGTGCCTCTTTTTCCCACTCAGCATTTGATTAATCTTTTTTATACTAGGCACTTTATTGGAGATATTGAGTTAATACAGATATGATGTACTTTCATTATTTATGCACTTTGCATTTGCACCTTGCATTTGCAGTTGAAATGACTTATTAGTAGTGTGATTTGTTTAATGTTTTGGGATGCCCTAACATCATTTATTGTCACTTGTGCTAGATTGTTATTTTTAACAGTACACATGTATTAGGTTTGTCTGCTTCTTAATAAAATTGAGTGATTTTTTGTTTATAATTGAAGTTGTGTACTGATGCTTGGAGTGGGGAGTTTTTTGTCTATCACACTGAACATCATACAGTACATTGCAAACTCTCTCCTACAAACAGCTGCCAGTGACTGGAAGCCGAACTCTGAAATGCAGTAAAGATTGACTGACTGTGAAACTGTGAAAGAAGATTTCACATGTTTGCGCTATCTGGATTTGACAATGCTATTAGGGGATTTACAAATACATGACTTGATTAAAAAGTGTTTTATTTTGTGCTAAGAAAGCTAGAGAGGCGTTAGGTTGCATTGTGCAAATGTGCTACATACATCTGTGCCGTTTCACTCCTCCATAATACAGTAATGCTGAAGAGAACAATGTACATAGGAAGCTAATTGTATTTTACTAGTAGCTAATTGAAATGTTTCAAACACCCAGTGTCAGGATCTGCAGGGACCTGCAGATCACACAGGGCAGATTTGTGATCTCCCAGGGGTAGAACCAGGGTGATTGAGGTAATTAATAAAGTGGACATAAAGGGTTAAACACTGGTAACAAGTGGTGAAGAGCATACTGTGAATGAGTGAAGCTGAACCAGAAACTGTTGCGGGGCACGGACACAGGTTTAACAGGCACCAAACTTAAACAGATGGAGACATCCTACAGCTGAGACACAATGGGGTTGATTCAGAGCCAGGTGTGAATTCTCATTCCTTTTTATGGTAGAAAACTGCCGTTGACTTTCATTGTCTACTTGATATATATATTCACCTGGCTCTGAATCAGCCACAAGGTAGGCAATGAAAGTCATTGGCAGTTTTCTCCTATAAAAAAGGAATGAGAATTCTCACCTGGCTCTGAATCAACTCCAAAATGGGAGCAGAAGTGGAGATGCAGTTCAGCACCATACAAGGTAGAAATTACAATACAGACATATGTAAAAGTTTAAACAGAAATGGTTGTAGTGAAATCTAATGGCATTAGATATACAAATCAATTGGAAAATATGTGACTGGGAAACACATTAGGGTCTGCTATTAACAAAGGATAACAGAGAATTTTCCAGCAACATCACGTGGCCAGGCACAGGCTAGAATAGCCAGAATGTTGCTGGGAAATGACTAGCAGGTAAAAAAGGTTAGGGAAAAGGATAGGGCATGATAGACAGAATAGGCTAGATAGATGTATAGACAAAGGCATCGTACCAAGCTGTAGCAGCAGAGTAGTGGATAGGTCTGCAGCCTGCCACTGCAGAGGTCCCAGGGCTGAACCTGGCCAGGATCCTACACAAGGTTTGGGGTTTGCCTCTAGTGTTCTCAAGCCATTTTACCAGGTCTAAACATGGCCAACCACCATTCAAACTGCATCTTGCTTCCCCCTTGTTGCTGTCCTCATGCTGAAAATATCCCCAAATTAACAGATGTCAAGACAGATGTTTGCCTTCTTAATTGATAAGTTACGATAAAATAATGTATGTAACAAAGAATATCTGGAAGTCTTTTCAGGCCTACGCTTCTTGGTTCTGTTGGCGATCTCTCAAGGATCCGAATTAAGATAGGCCTTAATAACTTGCTTCAAAGGCTTTGAGCCTGTTATCAGTATTGGCTCTACCCTTCTCAATAACAGAGATCCTGGAACTGAAGGTGTTTTCTCCCCTAATCTCCTCAATTGCCCATAGGCAGTGTGGCATTTCCCCATCGCACCCCCATAGGCAGTGGAGCATTCCCCTCTCCCAATCCACATAGGCAAAAGATGAAAGAATAAGTAATCTCACATATCCATCACTCCCAATGTCCCTGCCGTTCGCACCGTCCCTGCACACTGTCTCTGCCGCTGCCTCTTCTCCAGCAGCGCCTTGAGACACCTACAGTGTTTTACAGCATCATTGTCAGATATCAAAATATCTGTATCTAGCATGGAGTATTCTCTGATACAATGTGCCTCACCTCCAAGTCACTGTACAAGACTGTGCTGGTTTGCACCACATTGGTGCATACAAGTGCACAGGGACGTAAGTGTTAGCATAATTTAAGAAATGTATTTTATCTGTGCATCCAATGTTACTAATTTATCAAGACTGCAGGCTGCAGACACCAGTGATTTGGCCTGGTTTTATCTGGTGGAATGCTAATGGCTCTTTCCTGTATGATAGAATTGGGCTCATCTGCATCCCAGGTTCACAAGAGTAGTTGAGAGTAATTGGATAGTGTCAGGTCCCGTGGGACGCCCACCTTCCAATAAGTCAGCAACCCCCAATCTCCGCTGCTTTCTTCGCCTATAGCCAAGCCCCCGTTTGCCGGGACACTAGACACGCCTCACCGGACACGGTTGCCCCCAGGACTTGTTAGCACAAAGGATGCTGACTTATGCAGGGGAAGGCAGACGAACCAGGAACAAGACTGGGTAGAGACAAACGGGCAGAGGTCATACACGGGTGGTCAATCCAAGGAAGCACGGTACAGGAGGGTTAAGATGAAAGAATAGTCAGGGCTAGCCAAAGGTCACAACGGGAGGTCAGAGATACGCAGTACAGAGGAGCAGGCAGGAAACGTGGTCAAAAAACAGGCAAGGTCGGTCCAGGCGGCAATCAGGGATGGTCATACACGGCAAGATTCACAGGGAAAACAGAGATCACAATCACACCCAGCAGCACGCTATCACGGGCAAGGATCAACTGCAGAGGGAACACCTTTATAGGAATGATGGAACAAGGGAAGGGACGTGATTGGTGCACACAGGAACCCTAAAGTGATTGCCCCATTCAAATGAATAATCTTGGGCTCATTGGCCCAGAGCTGATTACCTCCGGCGGCCGCGCTGTGCATAGCGCCGCCGGAGGGCATAAATAGGAGACAGTCGCGCGCGCACGCGTGCACGATGCTGCGCGCCGGGAGCGCGCCGAGATGGCAGTGGCGCGGCCGCTCCTGACGCCGCCGAAGAGGAGGCCGCCCGAGCAGGCGCTTGCGCCGGACAGAGCCGAGCGGCTGCTCGCGGCGGAAATAGCCGAGCGGCGGCCGGGAACAACACACGCCGGACCGCCGCCTGCTGCAGACGCCGCCCAGCCCGCGCTCTGGTCGAGCGAGAGCAGCCGACGTGGGACCGGAGGACAGGTGAGTGTGAGGAGGTGGTTCCCGTGACAGATAGGAGCATAGGCAAATCCAACAGGGTGGGTGGGTGGATGTGACCCCTCCCCCTTCCAGACAGGCACTTTAGATTATGGACAGGGGGGGGGGGGTTATGTGGTGTCTTTTTTAGATTTAGAAACCATAGAAAACACATTATGCATATTTCATGTTCTCCCAGATGTTGTTCCAAGTAAGGTTTAACAAATAATATTAGCAACATTGGTAATTTCCTGGCATTAAGATATGGGCTTTTTATTTTTAAGAGAGGGTATACACCTTAGAAGAATCTAGATATGGAAAACAAAATAAAGAACTGCTGAATAAATTTTTAATGTGTGTACACATCATGTATTGATTTTCTTTGAGTCAGTTTGAGCTTAAAGTAATTGTCCAGGCACACTCAAAGGTATTCTTATTGTATAGGGCTACACTTGGCAATGTTCTAATTTTTTGTAATTATAAAATATATTTTTCCTCATGTTGCTGATGTCTTCTGTGATGGCAGTGGCAGGGATGAGGAATGCAAGCATATTGTGTGCTCTGCATTAGAGTGAGCTGGGGTTGGCTGACACCGTGGTGGGCTCCACTCTAGCCTATCACTAAGAGAGGGGGTCAACTTGGCATGAGCCTCAGGATTCAATTTGTGGATCATAATCAGGGGGAGGCACTGGAGGCAGAGAGAGAGGAAAAAAAACTTCTTCTTTTCTGTGACCAGAGCCAAATGACAGCATGGAACTGACACTGCAGCAGGCGAACGGTCAGGAAAATTATTTTAAAGTTTGATAGGCCAGTCGCTTTAAATGTTTGAGTGGCTAGATTATCTCAACAAATCAATGCAAAATCTACTGGAGAAAAGCAGATTTATTGTTTAACCCCTTGTTGAGCACTTTTCCCCATTGCATGATATTAAGAAAATCAATCACTCGTAAAGAAATATGTGATTTAGGGGTTTATTTAAGAAGGGATAGCGCCAGGTAGTGCTTCGCAGCGGCAGGCAGCGCCTGGTGAACGCCGGACACTGTACGCAAAACCACATTTAAGAAAGCAAATCTGGTGAGTGCCTCTAACAGTGCCATGTAGTGTCCGATGTATTATTACAGGCGGCTCAGCGTATAGCACTGGTGCTCTAGGCTCAGGAGAGCCATGTAGTATCTGTCGCTCTGTAGCGCTCTCCCATACATTTCAATGGGCTTTCATTAGTTATGTATAAATAGCGTGTTTGGCAATTTACATTTTTTCTTTTTTTTGCTCAAATCATTGTGTGACCTCTCCTGGCTGCAAACAAACACTTTGACTTTTAATATTTTTATGCAGAATTGTCATTACAGGTCTGACACTAAAGAGTTATTGTCTCAGTGTTAAAATAATGTCATTCCATGTGTTTTTCTTGCTTCATTACTTTGATCACACAGTGTTTGGCGCTCTATGCTAGAGCGCCCAGCATTAGAGCGAGACACTCTGTTACAGTGCCTGATACCCGCTTACAGCGTTTACTAGCGGTCGCTCTAATCGCCGCTATACAGACGCTCATCTGGCAATACATGGCATTAGTAGTGAATCAGCCTCCAAGATTGTGTGGGTTAAAGATCAGCCTATAATCACCCCCTTTCCTGGGCTGAATCCCCCACAATGCTCTTGCATTTCTGGCAGGGGTGGAAAATGCAGACAGCAGCAGAGACTTTAGTGACAGGCTAGTCCCCTAATCCTTACAGCCCCCTAGTGACATAGGTGCTAGCACAGGGGGGTAGGCTGGAAAAAGCTATTAGGCTGGATCTATATAAAAATCTTGTGATTGTTCAAAAATCTTGTGCAAGTGATTGTCCAGGCTAAAATAAAAATATGCTGGGTGTCTTACCTGATCATAAGAACTGAGTCCAGCTTCAAGTAGCCCCAACACCCCACACATCCACATTCTTAACAGGACACTGCCCCTGTACATTTGCTGCAATGTCAAGACCTGAAATGCCCCCTCCATTGCACTCAAAGGAAGGCGGTGCAGCTCGGGATTTGGATCTACCAATCAGTTAAGGCACCCAGTGTCACACTAGGAACGATCAACTGCAGGGGTGAGTATAGAGTGTTTTTTGTTTAAGTCTCGACAATCTCTTTAACCTATTTGTTCTAAACATGATTTGGCCAGTAGTTTTCAAAAAACCTAAATGCTTGCCACATTCCTCCACAGATCACAGCAGATGCCAGGGTTTTCTCTAAAGCTGCTGTGAAACTAGGATCTTAAGTGACTCAACAGCCATTAAAACTCTGTAGCAGAGCCTGTGCTGCTGCAGTAAATAGGTGCCTAACACTAATCACTTAAGGTCCTTAGCTCTACATGCTCTACTTCCAGTATGTTTGATGCAGGATTGAAGGGAACAGGTACATTTGTCTTTAGTTCTGCTGCTTAAATTGGATTTAGCAGGATGCGGGGTAGGTCTGTGAGGGCTGTTTTAAAATGGACCAAAACCCAGGATTTTGCCAATAGCAACCAATTGCAGGTAGTGAAAACTGCTTGAATAAAGGGGGGGGGGGGGGGTGGGAGCAGCTCAATCACTATTATTTATACAAAATTATTATTATTCAGGGCCTGAGAACTAATTTACCGCCCAGTTTAACCCTCTCATCAACTAAATATCATGTCTAGCTGTGTGGAAAGACAGAGATTTGGTTGCATATATCTGCAGATACATGTGGAAGCCACACTGCCCCGACAAGGCACTATGTGTTTAGTGTGGTCCCTACTCTTAATTTTGAGTCCCCAACATTGGGACATGCAATGCAGACAAATATTTGAGAGCTACTCACCTGGGAAGCTGCCAGCCAATATGGCAGTCAATATGGATTTCTCCCTGTGAAGTGTTCTAAAGGGAGGCTGGCAGCTTCCCAGGTGAGTAGCTCTCAAATATGTGTCTGCATTGCATGTTCCAATGTTGGGGACTCAAAATTAAGAGTAGGGACCACACTAAACACATAGTGCCTTGTCGGGGCAGTGTGGCTTCCACATGTATCTGCAGATATATGCAACCAAATCTCTGTCTTTCCACACAGCTAGACATGTTTGTTGCTTGATATTTAGATGATGAGAGGGTTAAACTGGGCGATAAATTAGTTCCCAGGCCCTGAATAATAATAATAATTTTGTATAAATAATAGTGATTGAGCTACTCCCAATCCCCTTTATTCAGTGAAAACTGCTTCCATAACATACACATTTTCTAACATAAGAAAAAAATAATACATCAGCTTAGCACCTTGAGCACATCCTTCTGGCACAAAAGAATTCATACTTTTAGAAATTCTACCAAAAGTGGACTTATCCTTTAACACAATTTTTAATTTTTTTTTTCCTACATCTGTATATTTTTACAGATATTCATAACAAGCACACCAAGCCATGAAAGCTCAAATATCTTATACAATGTTATTTAGGAATGGCAGACTAAGGTATCTTGAGATCAAACAATTGGAGTGAACAGATTGCGATTCAAGACAGATTTTTCAGACTTGCATGTCAAATAATGCAGATGGGCTTTTTTTCTTTTCACTGATCTTTATTTCTGAATTATAATACAAAGGCATGTGTGATTGGAGAGATGTATGCTGTGTTCATTTGCTTGCTTTGCATGTAACAATATAACATTATTTATGCTATGAAAATTACTACTCTCTTTTCAATTTTAAATGGCCAAAATATTTTATCATTTCCTCAAAAAAAAAAAAAAAACAGATACACAGACATATGTATATATATATATACCATATATATATATATATATATATATATATATATATATATGAATTTCCCCTATCCAAAACATCATAACGTGAATGTAATGTAAGTGAGCTAAAGCAAAGCAAGCCATTTGCCAGAAATAGGCATGCATTACATTTTATATTCAAGGGAAACCAACAACATAAGATATGTGAGTGATGTAGAAGAAGTGTTTAATGAAAATTGGACTGCCATCCTCATTTTAAATTAAATATAATGTTAAACACAAATCATCCAAGCTAGGGAAGGGATTCAAATGCATGCGTCTCATAGGCAGATGTTGCATTCAGAAACCAGTGAATGTTTGCCACTATGTACTGAATGTGAAAATATATTGAAGTTCCCTATGTCATTAGCAATGGGGCTCGGCAGGCATGACATGATGCTGTTTAAATTACCCTTATAGGTTACAAATTGAACATTTATATTGCAAAGAACACATATTTGTTTTTTTATGTTTGATGCAGTTAAATTGGACCAAATAATCATTTTACAATTGTGTGCTATTAATTTTGTACATGTAAATTTCTATATCATTTTAGCAAAAATGCTCTAACTGACTAGATTTTCATTTTATAGCAGCTGCTAAAATGACAGGATGTAGCTTCTAGTAGAAGTATGAAAATTAGGGTTAGCAGAGTTGAGGAGGGGGAGGTTGCTAATGGGGTATATAGTAGGACAATGTTAATGCAAATTATAAACATACACTGATAATTAACATCATTGAACCATTAGCCAGTTATATCTCTAGCAAGGGTTAATCTAATTTGAAATTTCCACTCAAACACGTTTAGCTATAATTTCACTGTTTCATCATAGTAAAAGGATATGCTGTGTATAGTCTGTAGCTACACCCCTCTAGAACCAACCATGATGTTTTACTGGATGAAGGACAAAACCATCTTTGGTTTTTAAATGCTTATGGTGAATATCAGTAGAAGGTGGTTTGTCAGTAGAAGGTGGTGCGCAGTTAATCTAAAATTGTACAGCGATGGAAGGAAACAACAAACCCACCCAAAAAGCCACACCATCAACCTGTACTATCATAAAAATAGTTTATTTCACAAAACCAACAAATAGACAAAACAATACAGTGTAAAAACACCAAAAATAAAAGAAATGCTGACTAGTCAGCTGGCTAGACTACATTTAGGAGTAATGACATGCAAGCTTGTGAGTTAAGCATGCCATGGGCAACACTTTCCAGTACAACTTATGTGTGGTTGATACTGATAAGCCAGCAGGGGGGCTGCTTGAATCCTCTTTGCAGGTCCGCTGGATCAGAGGCTCACTTCTGGTCCAGGGAGCCTCTATTGCAGCCTCCCTGCCAACATCCCTAGTGGGGGACATGGGTATTATTCATCCTTCCTTGGTATCTCACCAAGCTAATGCCAGGCTGCCCGGGCAGGGAGGCTTTTATACCAAGGAGGAGAAGCATCTGTGGAATCCTCCCATATGACTAATGACATTACTGGGGAAGGGACATGGAGAGAGATTCCCTAGGAAATCCCCCTGCTTTTCTCTCCCCTCCAGTGACATCATTAGTCACATGGGGGATTCTAGTTAGTGATCGCCAACATGCCCACTGCCAGCATCGGTGAGGGGGGCATTCCAGATACTTTGATCTAAATCTTGCCAGGATCCAGGATAGGCTGATCTGGAGTAAATCAGGCAGATTCTGGTTAAACCTTGCTTCAGCCCAGATCCAAAGCCTATCACTAGCAGTCAACATAAAGTATCACTTTCAACTGAGAAGACCTCATGCTGCAGGTTTGACAGGACAAGTGTCAATAAGGAAGATGTAGCTGAAAAAAGCCAACAGGGGCTACTACCAGTGGATGACTGCACACAGTAATACAGTCTTGGAGACTTAAGAATGAAAACCTGAAATTTATGGTTCATCAGGCAGGTTGTTGCATGCCTTTAAGTAAATGAAAAACAACATAGATGCTTAGCGTATGACAGACATGATACACTAGCATTGGCATTAATGGTACCAGCATTTTTTGCTGCTATTCAATATTCTCTGGTCTGACAGTAGTTTGGAAGCAATTTAATAACCAAACAAGACCAGGCTATATTAAAACAGCACCACAGGATGCCTCAGTCATGGATTGGCTACACCAGGCCCTAGATGGTTTAGAATGGACTGGTCAAAATGATAAAAGGCAAGCAACCTACATAGTTTGAAATGAGTGTTAGTGAGAACTTTTTACAATTATCCATTTTTATTGTGAGAAGAAGGTGTGTGCAGTTTCATTTGCTGATGGAAATATTTGGATCAAATTCCATTAAACAAAACAATTATGCACTTTTCCTCCATTTGTATATTGGTTCTTTGTTTTCATTTCAAGAGTTAGTTAGTTAGTTAATAAACTGCATACATTTAAATTAAAAATGGAAAATGGAAGATGTTCTAAAAGCTTTGACCGGTAATATATGTTTAATCAAAATACAATCCTACATTCATTTACCGGGTCCATTGGCTTCAGCAAACAAATCAAATGATCGGGGGCCAGTGTCCTCCAGTAATGTCAAATTTGACAAGTTGAAAATACTTACATTCTAAAAAGGCATTAATCACATTAAATGAAATGTGCCTTGTCACAGACATGTGACCTTTTCTAACTACCTTGTATGAAAATGTGTTTCTTCTTTGTTGTTTTAGAATGTAAAATCAAAACATTTGTCTATTTTCTGTGCTGCATTAATGTAAAGATAAAAATTATTTGCAAAGAACTCTCTGTTTACAAAGATCAAAATGTAAGCAAGCAAGCTGCACCATGAATTTTAATTTATGAATAGAAGTATTTATTCTACATGCTCTGTATAATTATGCTCAATAAATAATGTGTGTCCCTAGAGTGACAGCTCTTTACCACTCACCTATTTTAAAAGAATATATTTCTAAGCACACATACATTGAGAAATGTAAAGTATTAGAGATGGTAAGTAGTTTATGGGGAAAAATGACCTACAAAATGTAACTGTAGTGCTAGTAAACAAATCTATAACATCACATCTTGAAAGGGAATCACAGGATTGCATACTAAATGTCTACCGTCATTCTCCCAGCTCCCAAAGAGAATATGACATTGCTGTGCAAAAACATTTAAATTGTAGTTTGTGTACTGTGCTCCCAGTCCTTTAGATTGTTTAAGACTTTAAAATTTAATCAAGGGATTTCTTAATGGAGGCTGAGGAAGAGCAACATCAGAAATACATTTGACCAAAGGGTAACAAATTTCTACTTAATTATTTACAATGGCCCTACGCCACTACTTAGAGACAGAAAAGTAGTCAAGCACTTTAGCATCACATCTTACAGTCAGGAAGGACAAGGGCACCAATTCGTCCTCAAATCATGCAAACACTTCGGGAGATTGAATCTTGTTGATCTTGATGAAAGTACTAGCCCAGCATCTGATGTATTATTTCAGTAATTTATGGGCACAGGTCAGCAGGGGCTGAATGCTGCAGGGTGAACCGAGACTGTATATTATTTCCTTGCAACTTATTTTAACACCTGAAATGTATTTTATCTGCCTTCCAGTTAGGCATTTATTATTGCAGGGCTACATTTTTTGTTGACAAAGCTTTTTGTTTATATAAAAGAGTTTAGCAAAAAGAAAGGTGTGTAATATTTATTTAGGGGCATTTTAAGTCTAAAACATATGGAGTTAAGATACAGGCACTTTGATTTTTAAACAGTGAAGATTAGATAAAATAAGTTAGCTGGCCAGTTAAGGGTGACTTATAACCGAAAGTCACTAAGTGGTTTGGTTAATGTGAAGGAATAAAAACATTGCAAATGAGTCCTAAATGCTTCACTGTATCCAAGCTGTGAAAACAATAAAGGGCTAAAAACACCAAACCTACCACTGGAGGGGCCATGGGAATTCAAAAGATGTTTGAAGGGACACACGTTCTCGCACTTTACTCTGTACTATATAATATTCCCCAAACAGGTCATATGAGCCATGTTTCCCAAAAGGAAGAGGCCCTGGAAAATATTAAAGTCATGGTTTAGTTTATATAATCAGAGATATTTTCCAAATAGACTTTGTTATGATGATGCTCTCAGTTATTGTTGTTGTTGTTTTTTGACTCTGTATCTCCTTTCCTGTGCAATAGGCATGTCCACTTGTTTGGAAAAGCCTTACTCAATATGCATAAGTGCCATCACTAAAACCGCCTCAATGCAAAATCCCGGCATAATCACAGTGATCTTTTTTCATAAAACAAAATGATGTGGGACCCCATGACTGGAGGTAAAAGCAAGTCATCCGCTGCCATTCCAGTAGGTAATTCGCCACCTTCCTACCCTTTGAACTAATGTAGGGGACCCTAGGAGAGAAGCTTCACATCACATCAGGTAATAATAGGCTAGGTGGTCAGGAAATAGAAGAATTAACTCTTTTCCACCATTATTCCCTTTGTTCAAGGTTCATGTTAGGCAATGTATCCTCTGTAATTTCTTTTACATTTGAAAAATAAAAGGAAGTCATGAATAAAACAAAGCGGCATGTATGATAATTTTTTATTTATTAACTCCAAAAATCCAAAATATGGTTGATAATTCTAGAGGGGGTCTACACCTCATCTCACTAGGGTGTGGCAGGAAATAGGTCAAGCTTGGGGTACTGCACTTGTCTCACCACATGGGCCATCAGTCTTATCTCACTTTCTGCATGCACTGACAAAAATCCTAATCCAACTATTCTAAAGTCATCTTTGGACTCCCTTGTATTCCCTTTGTTTTCTTCCTAACTATATATATATATTGTTTTCTTCTCTAGATGGAGTTCCTATTCTTTTCCAGACGTGGCTCTTATTTGACTCTCCTTTGTTTCATTCCCAAGTTACTGCATCATTTATTTTATACACAATAATGAGCCAATGTAATTCACTGTCATGGAGACCCAACTGCTCCCTCTGCAAGTAACTGCAAGGCCTCCAACAAAATGACCACTGGCAAACATACTAGAAGACTCTCCCTCCTGCTGTGACTATAATACGCAAGATGAGTAATTCTGAAAAGCCTGCCAGCACCATGCTTAAATTAACATTGTGTTACACTGTTAAACAGGCATGAGTCTCCTATTGGAATGTAAAAAGTTTACAGATAATTTACAGTGCAATGTGCCCCCCCTTTTCTCTGCATCTTGATCAAAGAAACCACCCATTTTCCTTTTACTCCACCTACAGCTTTTTAAAAAAAACCTAACTAACAATTTCCCTTTTAACCCAAATAAATAAATATCAATAAGGCTTTCATTACGCTCTTATAACAATGCCATTACCTGGACAAGGTCAAAACAAGGGAAAACAGAAGGGTGACATTTCAAGACACATACGTATATATGTATGGAGTTTGTCCCTAAATGAAGGCATTAGTTTTCTAGAATTCTTTAAAAGTGTGTAAATAGCGTATAAGACGCATCTTTCACCAAACGGGGGGGGGGGGGGGGGGGATATCAGTGCATCTTAGCGGGTGGGAAAAAACTTTAACCCTTTAACCGCCAGCCTACCTTGAGATTTTGTCACCCTTTGTTGCCAGATTATTTTGCACTATTTTGCGCTCCCCATGTTCAACTGTGATTTTTGAAGGGATTTCCAGGGACTTCCCAGGAAAGTGATATATTGTTTTTTCAGCAGAGCCTGGGGTTTAACATGAAATGTCTTGTTTGTCATTTTATAAGTGTATTCTCAATATTTTTGGGTGAAAATTGTGCAAAAAAAACCAAAAACTATTTTTTACAATTTGTAGTGTTTTTGTAATAAAAAATGTAAGTTTGTCAATAAAATCTTATTGCGTGTGAAATTCCAATTTCTCCCGGTTACAGCGGTACCACATATGTATTGGTAGACACCCTTTCCTGCCCAGGAGACTCCCCCAAACTGAAACAACGCTTTAGGAGATTTTCAGACAAAATACAACTATGTGGCTTGATGCAGAGCCTCCCCGTTCAGCTATCCCGTGCATTTCCCCGTTGGTTTTGGGCTTTGATCGGGTCAGGAAAGGGTGCTACGTTGATTTTAGTGTGCGCTCAGCCGCCTTTCCGATTGTCGGCTCGCACAAGGCTGTTTCCCGGGAAAACGGACGCCTCGTTCATTGGTCCGTTTTTTTCAGTGATGCAGAGCCTTGATTTCCGATTGAAATCACCCTAATAAAACGGGGCCGCCGAGCCTTCACTTACGGCAAGTCATAGCAGCCGTATTTGCACTCGGGCAATAATATGCAGTCCTCTGTTGGAGCACATCAGCGGCGCCAGCTCCGCGGTCTTGTCCTGCTGAGTATGGCAGAAACCAGGCTGCACCGCACGCCTTTGGACATCGATGGTATGAGTATTTGATATATTTTAGGGGGGTTTTTTGGGGGTCCTTTTTACAGGGTCTCCCTAATTTTTTTTTCTATTGCCTGTGTGCAGGAATTGGAAGATGGGACATAGCATAAATGTGCAGGCACTGGCTGGCCCTGAATTGGTTTTTGGGACTCGTTTTGCTGGCTTTCCCTGCTCGACGCATGATGCGCACATCTTGAGGAATTCCTGCCTAGATGAGCGATTCAAATCTGGCGATCTTTTTGGTGGCTGGCTACTGGGTATGTGTCTGAAACTTGTATTGGTTGCCCACCTTGTCTGACTGTGTTTTTTCCATTAACACATTATTTTGTAACTATTTTCGTAGTATATTTTTAGCCTAATTATAGAGCTTTAAATTAAATCGGTTAAGTTATTGTACCCTATTGCGTCCTGTTCTTGCCCTCTTATGTAAGTACCATCCCACAGACATGTTTAAGGAGTGTCCAGGTTGGATGTGCAGGTAGCCTCATTCCAAATGTCTTTTCCTACAACACTAGGCCGCTCACCTATTTGTCCTTCTTTAATAATGTTGCTATGCACCCCTAAATGTTGGGAGTTGTTATTATTTTTTTTTTTTTTTGCAGGTGACTCTGGCTATCCTTTGCTCCCCTGGATGCTGAACCCCATCCTGCACCCATCTTCCCAGGAAGAGGAGCGCTAGAATACTGCCCATAGGAGGACTCGCTCGGTGGTTGAGCGAGCATTTGTTTTGCTCAAGATGCGTTTTCGCTGTCTAGATCAGACTGGGGGGGGCATTCCAATATAAGCCGGCCAAGGTCATACAAATTGTATTCTCTTGCGGGATCCTACACAACCTGGCCATTCGTAGCAGGGTTACCAGATATTCTGACCTGCCTGCCGATCATATTTTTCTTGCTGAAGAACACACCCCTCCTTTATCAGGCAGCCAAAGTGGCACCGCACAAACCATACGTGTGCAACTTGTTGAGAATGTATTTGCATACAACACAAGTGTTTTTTCGGCTTACTTTTTATTGTGCTTAAACCAATTGTTAGTTTTCATTTTTTTATTTGGAAAAAAGGAAACTTACACGTGGGGACAGATATTGTAACCAAAATCTTTAGTGGTATGTGTGGGAGGATGGTGCAGATGATTGCTGGTGTGGAACAATATTTGCAGCAATGTGTGCCAGGCTTTCCTTAATGTGCTGCCACTGTTGGAATAGGTCAACCATATGGCTGGTAAGGGCAGACACATTTCGGTTTAATACCTGTAATTGGGTCCTTATGTTGGTTAATTGTGTGCACACAGTGGCATTGAATTGCTGTGTGCTTGCTGCAAAAGCTATATTTTCCTTGCGCCACGCTTCCTCCATAATTTGCAGTTGCACTCTTTGGCTAATCTGGCGCCTGGTATGGGTTCTAGCAGTGGCCTGGGTGGTTGTTTCGGGTTAGGAAAGAGGTTGTGGATGTGGTGGTTGTGGCTGTGTTGACTGCGTTGCGGCCACTGGCTCAGTAGTGGTTGGTAACAGATGTGGGTTGTCCTCCTTAAAATCTCGGATATCTTCTATTATGGGTGTGCTTACTCTGTGCTGTTAATAAATCTAGTTTCATTTTACTTTTTGGATCGCACACCAATCGTTCCTAGTTCAAAGTTAAAAGTACACACAAAGGACCATTGACTTACCTCCTCCAAATCCTCATTTTGGGTTTGTGCTGTTGAATCCTTGTTTGGCCTTGCCTTCGGGGTTAAGGCAGGGGTTGCTTGGCCTTGTGTGTCCTGTTGCCTTTGGCCTTGGAATTGAGAATGTAAGATTATATTTACCCCAAAGTAGAGTGTGTTGTCTAGCCTAACACTGACTTTTGCCCCTCATTTTAAAAGCTCATTGAAAATTCAAACTCACCTTGGGACCTTACATTCCGGTCTGTGTCGTGTGCCTCTTGCAGGCCCCTGGACGCTGGCAGTGTGTATGTATGTATAGACATGTTCCTCTGGGGGTGTTAGGATTATTTTTGTGGGTAAGGCACCCCCTGTCTGCTGGCAGGGGAAGATTAAATCACACCTAATAAGTGTTACATCCTGTTCTGAATGCAACTATAAAGGCATTTAAAATGGGCTTTACCTCTGCTGCCGGCGCATGTCCCTTTTTTTTTTTGGCTATAATATTCAAGATCCCCAAATTTCCTTTGGATTTGTGGAATATCTCGCCGGACAGATCCCACACTATTTACTTGCCGCCAAATATTCGTCTGGATCTCCACCTTAGCCTGCGTAGTGGTTGATTTGGAGGTCCGGCCAAATAGGGCATCATAATGCTCACAAACTGCATTTGCACCAGCCATGCTTTGAGCATTGCAAAATCGTGCAGTTAGTGAGCCACGGCGTAGTTGTCGCCCACATGGGTGTGTTGTGTCCCCTGCATCTGTGGAAATTGATGGTTGACTATCTGGGGAGTTGTGTGTGTGTCTTGGGCTTATGGGGGGTGGTGATGTGTTGTGTGTGTGCTGCTGTGGGTTAATGTATGTTCCTGTTGAGCTCTCACCTGTTGAGCTGGATGATGTTTCTGAGGTACTTGAATTGGGAGAACCAGAGGGTTGAGGTGGAGGGGTGGGTGACCTTGGTGGGGTGGAGGGTTTGGCACTACGCTTACCCTTGCTGATGTGTTTGTTTTTGTGTGTATGCTTGCTGTGTTGCGGTTGAGGATGCTGCAGTGTTTTAATCGATTTGGCACCCTTTGGAGGTCTGGCTTTTTTGGCAGGTGGTGGAGAATGTGTTGTGGTATCTTTGCTCCTGCGTTTTTTAGAATGTTCCTGTGGCTGTGGAGTACCCACCGTTTTAGTTGGGGCATGTGTCTTGTGTCTTCTCTTTTTTTTGATGAGCCATGTGTGCGCCTGCTATGTGGCTCGGGGCTTTGATAGCTTTTTTGGCTCCCTTTATGTCTGGCCAGATTGATATGGTATACAACACTGAGCTGAGGGCCTTGCACTTTAAATATGTGGCCCGTGTGGGCGTGTTCCTTGGTGCCTGCGTGCGCGTGTGCGCACGCACGCACGTCACCGCGGGGGCTCGTCACTGATAAACCTTGAAAAGAAAACAAAGATGTCGGCCGCCATCTTCACTCAGGAGCAGGACCAAATCATCATGGATGTGAGTAGGCGAGCGTGCGTTTATGTGCGCGCACACATTTCTTGTAATAAAAAAAAAACAAAGCGCAAGAATAGTCTTGAACAACTTAGTTTGTCACGTTAAATACAAGCCCACCTTAGTTTAACACATGTACGCAGCTACAAACTAGGCTAGATGCAGATAGCAGAACTAGGGCAATGTGAGTCAGCAAGAGCTTAATAAAGTGACTTTATTTAAGGCAGGAAACATATTAATGTATTTAGGGGATTAATGGTGGGTCCTTGTATTTTTTAATAACAGATGATGCTGAGGAATCGCTACGACTTCCTGCCGTCAGATTATGCCAAACGGACGTTGGCCCTGGAGGTGGTGGACGCGATAGAACGCCGATCCCAAACCACCTATACCACCCAGATCGCCCAACACTGGTCTGATTTAAAAAGAAGGCATAAGCCCCGGGTGAGGCGGTACTTCGACCAACATTTCCCATGTAAGTGTTGAAAATGTAAATGCACCTATAACCCTGGCATCTCCTGGGCGTGGTTTAATGATTGTGTTTCAATTTCAGCCCATGAATGGAATCTACGGTTCCGCCCCACCCAGACCAGGACACGCAGCCCAGTGTTGGGCGAAACAGGTGAAGGTGTAGGTGGCCCACCGCCAGGGTCAACGGCCACCCCCTCCTCTGCCAGTGAGTATGAGGAGCCGCTGGACCTCAGCATGCAGGGGAGGGGGGGATCTGACGGCAGGGAGTCGAGCATAACAGAGCCTCAACCTGACTCCGGTAAGGGAAATATAGTTAGATATGTGGTAATACTTATTATTATATTAAATACAGATACTCATGTGCACTATTGTTTTAGATTCAGACGTCGCTGGAACATCCCAAGGGATGAGTGAGGAAGGGGGCGACGAGGAAGAGGTTGCTGGGGAAGGTGAGTAGATTGATACCTAGAAGCCTAACATAATATTATATTAATGAAAGAACAACAGTCTCTAATATCAGTGTGTTTGTCATTCATACAGATTCCCAACTGCCACAGAGGGAGTATGAAGGGAGACTCCGCCCCCGACGCAATGTGCGGCCTAAACCTTGTAAGTGGTGTTTATTTAAACTAAAGTAAATGAGCAAACATTTCCATTTTACCAAAAAACGAATTTAACAGTTCCCTCAAAATGTATCCAAAAAAGCCCTTAAAGCGGACCTTAACTATGAATAAGAGGCTAGCTTAGATAGTTCCCACATCCTGTACATACAGATTGTCCACCTTACAAATCATGTTACCAACCTTTTCCAGAGCACATCTCGGCTCTGTGTGAGCAAAGCACAGCTATAACCCACCCCCTGTACCTTATCCCACTCTCCTCTCCTCAGTAAGTGTGATGCTTCAGAGTCAACATGGCGTTGCACGTATCCTAAATTCCTGAACTGAGTTGCAGCCCAGTGGGGGAAAGAATAATAATTGATTGACTAAAAAATTAATATATATTAGTTTAAGATGCTGTGGAAAATTTTTTAAAGAGTTTGGGCTTTTCATTAAATCACGCAGAAGGTCCGGGTTAAAAAGTGCCAAAAAACAAACCAAAAAAAAAAAAACACAATAAACAATGCTAAAGTAATGTTGTTTTTCATTCACAGATCAAAGAAAACAACAGGCTACAGACCCCGAGGCCTAATGTATTTTTTTGGACTTTAAAAATGTAAACATTTTTTTTGTATGTTTAAACAAAAATTATAACAAAAAAACAAAACTAAAGCAAAACCAAAAAAGTTTAATAATAAATAATTATTAATATTTCGAGAGTTGTCTTTCCTGCAAAAGTACCATCACACAACATCAGCACACATTTACATGACACACAAAAGGTTTAGATATGGGACAATAAAACAGAAAAAAACACAAACAATTAAGGTATGCATTAAAGCCAAGAAAGAAGGAACTACAAGATAATTAAGGTATGCATTAAGGACAAGGAAGAAGGAACTACTAGATGATTAAGGTATGCATTAAGGACAAGGAAACCCCCACAAAAAAGCAAAAAGAAAAAAAAGATGTGTGTCAAATTTGCATTTGTGGCCATATGCATATTCCAAGGGAGTTTGAGGAATGTGCGCTTGCGTGTAGCCAGATTGGCAACTGAAGAGCCATGGAGATGTAAGTATACTTGCTCAAACCACCAAAATGGAAGGTCAAATACGACGGAAACCAAGCAGGTACGTTCAAAAAGGCAGGAAAAATCAGGGAAAAACGGGCCGCCCGTGTGAACGTGAACGGGAGCCCCGATCAAATTGAAGGCACCCGAGAGAGCAAAAAAAGCTTTCCGAGTAAAGTGAAATTGACGGATCAGTTAGGGAGCCATTCCGACGGAGGCTCTGCATCACATTTGAGCCACGATTCAAACGGGAGACCCAGACAATCGGAAGGTTTTAAGGGCAGTTCAGAGGAGGCTCTGCATCAGGCCCAGGGCCCTTATTCATCAAGCGATAGTGCCAGGTAGTGTCTGACGAGCGCCAGGTCCCGCCAGCTAACGGCGGCTACCGACTCAAGTACGCCCGGCGTCGGCCACAATGACGCATTTATCAAGCTAAATGAGGCTAGCGCCGGCGAGAGCGTCAGCTAGCGCGGGATTCATCATGTAGCCGACTGCAACGAACAGCGCCGCTGCTAATCCCATCACAGCGACAGGTATGACCTGGCGCTACCTGCCGCTCTCCCATACATTTCAATGGCAGATGCTGCAATGATTGTTTTAAGTGGTTTTTGTGTTCTTGTCTTTGGCACAAAATTCAACACATGTTTATTGGGATATGTTTTTTTAATCTGTCTTGTTATTTTTCTTTTTTAGATGAAAGTTGTAATTTTTACACTGTAATGTTGTGAGTGACATCTAAAATGCATCTCCTCCCACAAAACTCATTGGGCTCAAAATCGCTTGTTTTCACAACACACGGGGCTTGTAAAGCTACTTTTTAGTCAGTGATGTTTGGTGCTCACGTTCGCTCATCGAAATTGTCAGCGCCCAAGCTATTCGGCAGACCTGTCCTTGATGAATCTGTGGTGGTCAGAGTTTGTGCAGTCGCTGTTTTGATTCGCTATGTGGCGGCGCGAGCGGCGCTGTGCTGCGCTGTGCTGCACTGTGCTGTTTATACATGTGCCCTTCTGCCAATTGCCTGGAATTCACTTGCCGCGACCCCAGTCGTTCTTAATGAATACACTGTAGTTGTGAGCGTGCATGTCCACATTCTGCAGGATTTATTCTGGCGTACAAGATCATAACAACCCGTTATGCATTCTCCTGTGTGCCACATTATCATGTAGTTGGAAAGTTTTATTGTGTAATTATTTTATGAAGATTGTTATTTGTAAGCAACCAGCTTTTTGGTTTTCTCGGACCTATGCATTACAGGATCTTGAACCCCCAGCTAAATCAAGCTAATAATTAATGGCGTCTTTGCCAATAGCTTGTTGTAATGCGTCAATTTACTTTTTCCGCCACTTAGCTTGCACATAGCTGATATTAGCTTGTTCCTGGTGCGCGGAGCTTTTTTTTAAAAAATTTATTTCACAGTTGCTTTGGTCATATCCGGTTCCGGTTTCCTCCTTTGCGTTTCAAAGCCACCTAAAGCTAAAAATTACTAGCGCTTAGGCCAATAGCTTGTTGTAATGCGTCAATTTACTTTGTCCGCCACTTAGCTTGCACATAGCTGATATTAGCTTGTTCCTTGTGCGCGGAGCTTGTTTTTTAAAATTTATTTCACAGTTGCTTTGGTCATATCCGGTTCTGGTTTCCTCCTTTGCGTTTCAAAGCCACCTAAAGCTAAAAATTACTAGCGCTTAGGCCAATAGCTTGTTGTAATGCGTCAATTTACTTTGTCCGCCACTTAGCTTGCACGTAGCTGATATTAGCTTGTTCCTGGTGCGCGGAGCGTTTTTTTTTTTTTTTTGGTCACTGTCGATTTGGTCATATCCGGTTCCTGTTTCCTCCTTAGCGTTTCCACCATGCTACCCAGGAGACGTATTCGTCGCCTCCCCAGCTCCTCCTCCGAATATGACCCCACCACCCCTCCCCCACCTCCCCCACCTACCTCACCTCCCCCACCTACCTCACCTCCCCCACCTACCACCCCTCCCACCCCTTCCCCTCCTGGGCCAGCCAAAAAAACCCGCATGTGTGTGGATAGCCGCGTAAATGGCCAGGTGGTCAAAGTGAGTATGTTTATCTTGGATTTTAGGTTTAAAGTGGACCAACACACAGGGGTTATTGGGCCTGAAATCTCGTAGTTTTCAGGACCAATCTGATCCCTCCCTGCGGGGCATCCCAAATCTGGATGTCCAGCGGGGATGAACCCCCCTGGAGGCACATAAACCTTACCTCAGCCCCGTCCCCTCTCTGCATGCGAGAGCCGCGGAAGCGTCTTGTGCTTTCCTCTAGCAGGGTGGGCCCCTGCGCCAGACATTTGTTAATGGCCTGCGCAGGCGCCCTCCCTGTTACAGTGAAACGCCACACGCGTCCTTCAGCGCTCAGAGGCAGCTGAGCTGGTATGCAGGTCCAAGCGGCCTTGGACGCGCATACCACAGCGGCGCAGAGCGCTGTGCTAGCCTGGCGCAGTCACGTGGGAGCGTGGTCAGTGGTGTATTTCTGGCCTTCCAAGGGGGTTTCAGACAGCGGCCCACCCCCGATTGGTGTGCCCCACCAAAGTGGACCAAAACCCAGAATAGTCAAAATCCAGGGTGTGGGTCCACTTTAATCTGGTCTCAGTATAACTGTTTATGGCATTGTTCTGATGTCATGTATTGATTTGTGTTTGTTTTTCATTTCTCATAGGATTTCTGCATCAAGCAGTATGACTATGCCCGTGGGGGCAAAAAACGAATAGCCATGGAGGTGAAGGCCACAGTGTCCCGGCGCTTCAACACCCAGCTCTCAGTCCGAGCTATACAACAAGTGGTCGGACTTCAAGCGCCGAGACCCTGAAGGCGTGTACCGCCTATATGATGCCTACGCATCAGGTAAGTTTAAGCTTATGCTATGTTTACACTTTTGTTTATAATCTGCTAAGCTGTGTCCATTTGGGGTCTTAATATTAATTATTTTCATTCACCCCCTCAACACAGATAAGCATCCTCCCCTGGGGAAACGTGGGAAAAGGGATTCCTCCCCAAAACAGGCAGGCGGACTCGGGGGAGTCATCGGGGGAGAGTCCCTCTCGCGGATCCTATTTAGAGGACCCAGGGGAGGAAGGGGATGACGCCCCAGAGGAGTGTGCTGCTGGGGGGCTGGCAGGATCAAGCCTCAGCTCCTCACACTCTGACTCTGAGGAGTCTCACCAGCCAAGGGGCCACTCTCAAGTGGGGAGTCCAAGTGGGGTGGAAGGAATGGACTCTCCCACACTCCCTGAAGGAGCAGGGAGTGAGAGGGAGGAGGGTGGCCCTTTGGCTGGGGGATCTTTGGAGCAGAGTGTGAGGAGCCGAGGCTCCCCGCCTCCTCCTCAGAGCCCTGCCTGGGCTTCAAGTGGCGGATCATCCCCTGGTGAGTGCACATTTTGTCATTGTTAGTCTGTGGCAGGTTTCATCTGGCCATTTGTACTTAGCCCTTGCCATTCCTCTCTAATTTGCAGGGCATCATATAGGCGGCACCTCCATGGCCTTTTGGCAACGCCTTCTCCACGGGCATAGTCATGGTAAGTGTTTGTTGTTATCCCTCACATTCCCTATGTTATGACATTCCTTAAAGTGGACCAACACCCATTGTTGATTGTGCTTGGAATCTCGAAGCTTCCCTGCCCAATCACCTCCCTCACCCAGGGCCCCCCCCCCAAAAAAAGCCCACAAACTCCTTACCTCATTGGGGGTGGCAGAAGCCACCGCCGCAGCCTCCTGCGTGCCCCTCTAGATGTGTGTGCGCCTGCGCTCTCTGTTTCCTAATGGGCTGCGCGTGCGCACACACTGGAGGAGTGATGTGCGGAAGGCAGCGGCGGCGGACGGTGTCTCACTCAAATTGTGGTGCTTTGCCAAAGTGGACCAAAACACAGAATAGTATCAATCCTGGGTCTTGGCCCACTTTTAACAGACACATGTTTCCTGGTCCATAGTACAAGCTGGTTTGATAATGTACATTAACATCACAAACCCCACTACAGTGCAATCCAACTGGCAACCACCCCTATGTTTCTGCCCACACCATGATGGGGGCTAGCAAATGTGTTATTTGGTTAAGTTGTTCCGGCTAACACATGTTGCACACTAGTAACATTCGACAATCAACTGCAAATTAGTCCTTACCATTGCACTGTCAAGGTTATTGGCACATTATCTTTATGTGTCCATGTTGCAACCATAAATAATTTACATGAACTCATGGACCAGGAAATATGCTAATGTTGGACAACATGTGTGTAACCATGCAAGCATTTGATTTTTCAGACTCCCTAACCAGATGGATGTCAAATAGTCAGGTGTCATTGGCCCACTAATTTTGCTTTTCTCTTTTGCTTTCTCCTGACAGATGTTGCTACGCAGGCGGAGACGGTGACCATCCTCCCCACCCCAGCTCCAGGGACGGCCAGCAGCATGGGCCCCCGCCACAGCTGCGATGGTGAGTACATCCCACTTCATATGCCTAAAGACTTGTGAACCCTATGTCTTATAGTCAAATCTGCAGACATTTACAATGTACCTATGTGTTTAATCAACACACATCTAGGTTACATGTGTTTGGCCAACAATCCTACATGCCTGTCTGCATGCTTGATTGTTGCCTCACATTCTTGAGTTTGCCACATAGAGACAATTTGTGGTTTATACACAACCAAATGGGCCTGCTTAGGTCGTGACCTCTAAGATTCTGGGACAAACTAGTTTACTCGTTAGGACTTAGGCCCTGATGTTTGGCTGTGACTAAACACATAAATGTCCACACTGGGACTTATACCTTCTTTTATTCCCAAGAGTTAAGAGTAAATGTATGCTTGGGATGTGGTGGCCACATTTAAGCCAGCCACTAGTACTCATATAATGTTAACACCTAAGGGCACAGTGGGCAACAATGTTAATGTGAGTGTCAGCTAATTGGACCCACTGACATTACATTGCTACATCTGTGTCTGTTGAGGTCACATTCCATTGATTAATTTTTTTTTTAAATCTCTACAGCTTGTGAAAACCAGCATCGCAGACTGTGGTGGTCGATCCGGCGTCTTCGCCTTATGCTGCTGGCCAAGAAGAGGCGGCGACGTTAGGGTGGGGGGATGACTGGCCCCTTGTTGTAGCCCCTTTGTGGGCCAATGTTGGGCCTGTTGCCCAAGTTTAATATTAAAATTTTGATATTTTGCTAATTACAGTGTGTTGTGCCTTGCCAAGCATAGTTTAAGTGTCAGCAAACCCATTTGTGTTTAAATTTTGCCATACCTTTGTAGCCATTTAATGTGTAAACCATAGTAAGCTATGGTCACAAATGTGTGGCATTAATTTTGGCCTACATTTACATATGTAGATCAAGATACTCATCCCTGACTGTGTTCTTAGCTATGTCTTTGGAAAAAAACAATTTAGAGGTGGGTTAATGAAATGTATTTACACAAAACAAATACAAACACAAACAAATTAATATTCTTGGCTAGGTTGCCGGGGAGGTTGTGAGTCATTGCTAGGGGCGGTGTTGGGGGCCAACAGTGCAGTAAAAAAAATAGACTGCTGTTGTATGAGCTGTTGTGTCAACAACAAACTTTGTTCCTGCCGCTGGAGACATTCTTCCTGGCGCTGTAGAGATTGTTCCTGGCGATGGAGAGATTGCTCCATGAGATTGGCAAGGCGACCAAGTTCCTGGTTCTGTTGCTGTTGTTGTGCTTGTAGCAACTGATCGATCTTGCGCTGCTGGGCCTCATTTTGTTGCTGACACATCAGCACCTGATGTTCCAACGCCACAATGCGCTCATTAGTTCCATCACGCGGCTGTTGGCGACTGTAGTCCTCCAGCATCCGGACCCCTAGCTCATAGAAATCATGACTGGTTGGTGCCACACCGCCTCTTGCTCTGGTTTGAGGCTAACAAAATGGAAAACAACATTTTAGTCAAACAGAACCAATGCAGCTATGCCCCTCAAAATCATTTGCCCAAACTGTAACAATACAACTTACCCTTGTTGGAGCCTCTGAAGCTTGGCCGCATGGCACTTGGGAAGAGGTCCCAACTTGGGGTTCTGGTCCTGCCTCCTGCCAAAACAACCAAGAAAGGAAATGTGACATGTTGGTTCATCGCCTACCCACGAACATGGCAATGTGGTTATTGGTCCTCTAAATCAGCCATGTTACCTCCGTGTCGTCCGCCACAGGTAGGAGCGGGGTATCGCTGCCAGAGAGGGGAAAATCCACATCCGAGAGCTCCGGCAAGTTGGCATATGCTAAACAGGAAAGTCAGGTTAGTAGGTCAGTGAACCAAACTCAAAAGTAACATGGATAGCCTATCGAGGCCATACCTCCACAAAGTGCCAGATTACACACTAGCCAAAAGGTATCTGTTAAACTCAGATTGCTAACATGTATGTTAGAGGAATATGAGGCAATAATTTGTCAAAATAAGATCAGACACATTGGTAAAATTACACATACCCGCAATCTCCCAGATGTCTGGAGTGGGGACCTCACTCAAGCTTTGCCCTGAAAAATACATGTTGAAACACAAGTTGCCTGAAGAAAGTGCCACAAAAGTATCATCAAGCCAAAACAACTTACCCTCATCTCTGGCAGCCTCAACGTGAAGGGCCCTTTCCGGACAGCCACTTCCGATATTCTGGCCAACTAAAATACACAATTAATGGCTGATTCCTCCAACTACTTGGGTGAATGTTTGTCTAAAAATATTTAAAAAAAAATGCATTGCAATCACTCAAAAAACTATTAGACTGACCCTGGGGATGGAATAAGCACTCAAAATAGGCATCTTCAAGTTGACAGAGCAAACATGTAGATTATTAGACTAACCAAATAGAACCAGTGTAACATAAACAGCATAAAGGATACATTATTTATTGCAATACACACCAACAGGGTCCTGTTGACCTGCAACATCGGAAGTGGGGTCCAAAGATGAACCAGTCACTTGGCCTACAAAGAAAAAAGAGGAATGATACACATGCACTTGTGTTAAAGCGGATAAAGCAAGGTTGACACATGCACTTACCGACATCCAAAGAGTAGCTTGGCTCCTGAGGAGATGCTGGGGCCAATGGCGGGGCAGCTAGGCAAAAACAAAGCAAACATTTAGCCATTGGTAATGTGCGGCAAAAAATAAAACATGCATTAAGGTGTGTGTGAGCAGCTCATTCACTAATATTCACTAATCAAGGCCAGTGTGGCTTCCACATGTATATGCAGATATATGGCCACACATCTCTGGCTTCCAACATAGCTACACATGTTAGGGCCTTGTTAGTTAGTTGCTGTGAGGGTTAAAGTGGCCGTGAAATTAGGCCGCAGGTCCATATTATTAATCCTCAATAGTGGCCCACTCGATTGTTTGAGGTGCTCCCACACCCATTTGGTCCCCAAAAAATCAGCACCTAAATTAGTGTTAAATACCTTCAATGGCAGACTGGGTTAGGCTTGAGGTTGGTTGAAGGGCAGGAGTTGGTGTGTCCTCAGCCAAATCCTGGACAGCACCATGTGCACCTATGCAGAAAGCAACAGACAGGAAAGTAAAACATTTATGAGGTATAATGAACTACTTCACAGGTCCTACTGTTAGTTGGCCAGAAAGAGAAAAAGCAAATCACATACATTAACATTAGCTGCCAAAAATATGCAGAAAATATGTACCTTCAGTCCAACCTGTGGTGTCATCCCCAGGATCCACACCCTGCAGCCAAGCAAGTGGAATTTTGGCCTTCAGCATCTCCTCATACGGCCTGTAGGTACTCTTTGGAGCCTGGATGGTCCCACTGTCCACATCAAGATCGTGATTCATCTTTTTGATAAGGGCCCCTCTCAAAGTGTAGAAGCGTTTCCTGTAGGATGGGCCACTACGTGGGTGTTGAGCAGTGCTACTAAGCTCAACACCAATGGCATCCCACAGTTTGCTTCTTTCTTGTTTGCCTATTGACTTGCTTTGGGAGCCAAATATCAGCTCCCATTTAGCAAGGGTAAGGCGCACAAGATGATTATTCTCCGCCAAATTAAATTCAGGCTCCCTCTTGGCACCTGGGCGCTTAGCCTGGGGTGCTGCACCACCTTCAGGCTGGGCCCTTTTCCTTAAGGGAGGTCTGCGCACAGCACCCACCACACTCCTACTTGGGCCTTCTGTGGCCGGCAGATGTCCTGAATTTGGCTCCATCCTGTAGCTGCACACACACACCAATACACAACCAACAAGCAGGCATGCAGACTACAGAATGGCATCGCACTCTCTTTGGGTTGGCCAGGTTTTATGTGCTCTAACAGCCAATCACAAACCAGTCCACTTAATAGATTCACACATACTGGCCAGGTGCTTGTAGCCACACCTCCACTGCACTGACTGAAGCATGTGTGTTAGCCAATTAACTAATTACAGACCTCATTAACCAAACAACACACAACCAAATACAACAATGTACTCATGTATATTAAACACTTGTGACATGTGGCTATCCTAACGGGTATTTAAATAAACAGCAGCTTACCTTTCATTGGCCCACCACAGAATTTTCTGCCATGTCCGTTAATGCACGCAAGTTTCGGCTCACGTACGCTAGTAGCGCTATTAGCGTGCACGTGCGCACTCCGTTTCATGCACACCTGGGTCAGCTAATTGGCGCCCGGAAATAGCAGAGCAACGCAAAAGGCGGCAAAGCGGACCTGTCCTTTTTGAAAGTGAAGTATAAATGGCAGGATTTTGCAAGCTTCTGGTATTGTTACACTGTGGCAAAGGCTGTGGTGTGGTGCTTGTTTCTCTTAGCTCATTTGAGTGTCTGTCTGGGTTTGGTCCTCACTCTCTGTGGCTTGTTGGGTGATTTCTGACATCAGTGCTGTTTCTTTAGGAGATTGATTTTGTTGGCATATGCAAATATTGTGGAGCATACAGCAAGTGAGGCTTGATTTTGGGGCCTTTTTGTGGGCCGTGCAGCAACTCCCCTCTTGGTTGTGCCTAACTTAGAAAGCTGTTTTTCAGCAGGCTGGTGGTTTGGACCACTATACTTCTGGTTTTGTGGTGAGCTGCATTGTAGTGAGTGTGTGAGGAGTGTGATTGTTTGTGTGTGTGGTGTGTTTGTGGTTTTTGGTTTTGTTTGGTTGATTTTGTATATCTGTTGAGTGTGTGTGTGATGGATAAGAGGGTGATGTATGGTGTCTGGGTGGATGGATGCATGCGTATGCTGGAAGAGCAGGAGGACAGGGAGCGGGGTGTTGTGAGGCTTAGGGCACCCCGCTCCTTTGGAATCCGCCTTTCAGTATGGGACTTAAGTGACGAGCAGATCAGGAGCCGCTTCCGTCTGAATCGTGCTGCACTACAGTCCCTATATGATCAGATTAAGCACAAAATCGAGCCATCCACCAAACGCACTCAATCCATTCCAGGCATAGTACGCCTGTGTGCCACTCTGAATATTTTGGCACGAGGGACCTTCCAGGCAACCTCTGCCCTCCTCAGCGGGATCAGCCAGGCTACTATGAGCCGCGTATTAATCCAGGTAGTTCTGGCGATTTGTGATTTGATCCCAATTTACATCAAGTTTCCTGAGGATGAGGAGGAGGTTGCCAAAATAAAACATGCTTTCTATCTAATGGGAGGGATCCCGAATGTGCTAGGGTGCGTTGATGGTACACATATCCCTTTCCGCCCTCCCCGTGCACAGGAGCTGTATTACCGAAACAGGAAACAATTTCATTCATTAAACATCATGGTGGTCTGTGACCACGAAATGAAGCTGCGGGCGGTGAGATCGGGGTTCCCCGGCTCATGCCACGATTCTTACGTCTTGCAGCGGACAGTCCTGTGCCGGAAGTTTGAGAACAACGAAATGCCAGCTGGCTGGCTACTGGGTAAATAATTAACCATGTCAAAGTATTTGGCCTAAAATATGTGGCCTAGTAAGGGAAATTAGTAAAAATGAAAACAAAAACATGTACTAGTACTAATTGCTGTCTCTCTCCTTGTGTTTTTTCCACAGCGGATAAGGGATATGGGCAGAGAACGTGGGTGCTGACTCCGGTCAGGAGCCCACAGACCTCTGCCCATGAACGCTACAATGCAGCACACCGCAAGACCCGAAGCATTGTGGAAAGAACCATCGGCCTGCTGAAAGCACGCTTTCTATGTTTGGCACGCCCAGGAGGAGAGATGCTGTACAGTCCACAGAAGGTCTCCAAGATCATCCTCGCCTGCTGTGTGCTCCACAATATATGTATATGCCACAGAATTCAATCCCCTGAAGAGACAGCACTGGTGCCCGAAATCCCCAACTTGCCCGCAGAAAGAAGTGAGGACACCCAGACTGGCGATGAGCTAAGGGAAAGGATGATCACTTCCTTTTTTGCGGTAAGCTAACTACCCTTCACTCTAATCCAAGTACTGCACTACAGGGAAAATTTATTTGACCTCCAATCATAATTTGGCCAAAACCACTATAAGGGGGGTGTAAGATGACCCAAACCACTATAAGGGGGGTGTAAGATGACCAAAACCACTATAAGGGGGGTGTAAGATGACCAAAACCACTATAAGGGGGGTGTAAGATGACCAAAACCACTATAAGGGGGGGTGTAAGATGACCCAAACCACTATAAGGGGGGTGTAAGATGACCAAAACCACTATAAGGGGGGTGTAAGATGACCAAAACCACTATAAGGGGGGGGTGTAAGATGACCAAAACCACTATAAGGGGGTGTAAGATGACCCAAATCAATATAAGGGGGGTGTAAGATGACCAAAACCACTATAAGGGGGGTGTAAGATGACCAAAACCACTATAAGGGGGGTGTAAGATGACCCAAACCACTATAAGGGGGGTGTAAGATGACCAAAACCACTATAAGGGGGGGTGTAAGATGACCCAAACCACTATAAGGGGGGTGTAAGATGACCAGAACCACTATAAGGGGGGTGTAAGATGACCCAAACCACTATAAGGGGGGTGTAAGATGACCAAAACCACTATAAGGGGGGTGTAAGATGACCAAAACCACTATAAGGGGGGTGTAAGATGACCAAAACCACTATAAGGGGGGTGTAAGATGACCAAAACCACTATAAGGGGGGTGTAAGATGACCCAAATCAATATAAGGGGGGTGTAAGATGACCAAAACCACTATAAGGGGGGTGTAAGATGACCAAAACCACTATAAGGGGGGTGTAAGATGACCCAACCCACTATAAGGGGGGTGTAAGATGACCAAAACCACTATAAGGGGGGTGTAAGATGACCCAAACCACTATAAGGGGGGTGTAAGATGACCCAAACCACTATAAGGGGGGGTGGAAGCTGAACAACATAACAATTAGGATTGTTGTGCAAGTTGGACCCAAATGTTTGTTACAAATTAATGCAATATTTTTTAACAGCGAAAAAGCCACATTAAATATAAATACTAACTGCACTTTTTAATCTTTTTCAGGCACCCCGAGATGCAGCATGACAGTCGTTTTGTTTTGCTTTAACAATTAAGTTAATTTTCTTTACATTTCAAACCAAAATAAAAAAAAACAAAAGAAACATGTTGCAATGTGTTTACTTCTGAAGGTACTTGATTTCAAGCCCACAGCAAAGCAAAGCGCAGGCGCTGTGTTGAATAGCGTGGTCAAATTGACAGTGCCTACAAAGCTGAGCTCCAACATCATATTCAGCAATGTAGGCGTTGTTCCCAACAACGCCAGGTAGCGACTGAGGAGGCCTGCTATAGCGAATCGCTACCGCCCGCAGCGTACGCTAGCGGCGCTCGTAGCGCCATACTTCAGTCGCTCATCTGTCGCTACCTGGCGCTATTAATGAATCAGCCTCCCCGCTATGCAATATGAGCACCTTGCAGTTTTTCAAGAAAAACAACCCTTTACATTTGAAATACCCCCCACAAACTATATATTTCCTAGAGGTATACACCTCAGGCTTTCTAGGCGTACCAGGCTTGTTGACATGGGTGCAGTTTTCTGGAAGTAATCCCTCAATGTATTCTTTGGTTGCACAGGGTTTCCCTAAAAATGAAAATAAAAGCAGAATCAAAATCACATTTTCCTAAAAAAAACTATATGCAAACCAGAAGAAGCAACATCCCACAAACAGAACGATACCCAACATGCATAGGTTCTGTCAAGGAAAGAGTTGCCAAACACACCAAAGTAAAGCATGCACATAACGGTAATTTTACTTCAAAATTTCAGCTCTGCAAAGTGCGCACCTTGTGCTTTTTCTACCACACCAACCCTTTACATTTGGAATATCCCCTATAAACCATATATTCCCTGAAAGTACACATGTTAAGCTTTCTAAGCGTACCCAGCTTGTTGTAGTGGGCTCATCTTTCTGGAAGTAATATCTCAAAGAATTCTTAGGTTGCACAGGGTTTCACAAAAAAATGTATAAAAAAGCAGAATAAAAGACACCTTTTCCTAAAATATCAATATGCAAATAAGACAAAACAAGCTAAATCTGAAAGCGCAAGGTCCCCCGAGCAGAACAATACCCATCATGCATAGGTACCTTTAACCTTTTAACTGCCAACCTACTTGAGATTTTGTCACCCTCTGCTGACAGGATATTTTTCACCATTTTGCGTGATGTTTAACTGTGATTTTTGCAGGAATTTCCAAGAAAATGGCATATTTTCTTTTTGTGGCAGAGTTTAGGCTTTAACATGAAATGTCTTGTTTGTATTTTTTCTACTTTTTTTTATATATATTTTTTAAACAAATAAGTAAAAAAAAATAAAAAAAAAATATATTTTTTTAAATTGTCTCCTTTATTTTAACAAAAACATTTATTTTATTATAGAAAACCATATTGCATGTGAAAGTCCCATTTCTCCCGATTACAATGATACCACATATGTATTGGTAGCCCCCCGTTCCTGTCCAGGTGATCCCCTAAACTGAAAAGAGCACTTTATAACATTTACAATTAAAATACAACTACTATCCACATAATAAAGGGTTAAATAAAAAAAATTGGTGTGGGGTCCCCCTTCAAAGGGGGGGGGGGGGGGGGACACCATTTCTTGGGGAATTTTAAGGATTTTTTTGGAAGGCAGGTAATGGGGGGTCTCAGGGTTAATGGCAAGTCACCCACTAGCCGCAGGTGACTTGCCAGACCCAGAGCCTTGTGAACTGGTATAGGGGTCTCATAGATCCCTTACCAGTTCACAAAGGGTTAAAACCCTTAAAAATCAAAAAAAAAAATGGCGTGAGGTCCCCCCTACCCAGCGTAACCAGCCTGTGGCCAGCTATGGGGGCTTGTAGAACAGGGCGCAGGGGCCAGCTTTAGTGGCCCCTGGCCCTGCAGGCTACAACCCGCCATAGCCTAGGGCCACGGCTCTTCTGCCCCCCCTGGGTTTTGGGGAGGCAAGTAATTTGGGGGGCCAGGGGTTAATGGCAAGTCACCCACTAGCCGCAGGTGACTTGCCAGACCCCTGAGCCTTGTGAACTGGTATAGGGGTCACATGGACCCCTTACCAGTTCACAAAGGGTTAAAAGTAAAAAAAACACACAGACACACTTTTTAAAAATATCTTTATTAAAAAAAAAAAAAAAAAAATTTTACTTTACTCACCTCCGATCTTCATCTCCTGTGTCCCTCGGTGATCTGAGGAAGGCGAGAGGGGAGGAAGGCGATCAGAGGATCTGAGAGCTGAACTGCCGGGTGCCCCGATGACACCCGGCGGTGACGTCACACCCGGGGCTAAAATCCAAGATGGCGGCCGCCATCGGAGCTCTGGAGGGAGGAGGGCTGTTATGCCCCCTCCCAGAAGATGGAAGAGCGGGGGGTGATCGGAGCCCCCCCCCCCGTGAAGAGGAGAGCCGGCGGGAGCCATCGGGCATGAAGGTAAGTAACTGTCATTTTTTTTTTTGCAGGCAATCCCGGCGGCTGCTGAAACGGGGGGGGCACCCTATTTTGGGCACTCCCCTGCAGCCAGAGGAGCCCCAATGGGTGATCGGAGCCCCTCTGGCTGAAGAGGAGACCTTGCCGGATAAAACGAGGGGTCAGGTAAGTGACTTTTTTTTTTACTTTTTATTCTGTAAGTGGGGAAATCAGGCACGTAAAATTTACGTGGCTGGCGGTTAACTGCAGGGGAGGCAGCCACGTAAATTTTACGTGGCTGGCATTTAAAGGGTTAACAGTCCCTTCCGTCCCACAGCTGGACAATGGAGAAGCGTCGGGAGGGCGGCAGGGATAGTGCCAGCTCTGGGTTACATCACTGCTGCTGCTTCTGTGCCTGGGGCGCTCACCCACACAAACACTTGGGTCTGTACAGCAGGTGGGCATGGCCTGCATCACAGGTCATGCCCATTGACTGCATGAACCTGGGTGTTTGTGAGCATGCCTGAGCAGCGACTGAGTCGCCTGGAGTGGGGGCTTTCCTTGCCCGTCCTCCATCATCTGGCTGAGGTGCGGGAGCGACTGCCAATGTCACTGCCTATGGGATGGGGGATGCCTTACTGCCTATGGGATGGGGGATGCCTTACTGCCTATGAGATGGGGGGTGCCTCACTGCCTGTGGGATGGGGATGCCCTCACTGTCTATGGGATGAGGGATGCCCTCACTGCCTATGGGATGTGGATGCCTCACTGCCTATTGGATGGGTGGATGCCTTACTGCCTATAGGATGGGGAGATGGCTCACTGCCTATGGGGATTGGGAGGGGGGATGTCACACTGCCTATAATTGGGGGATTGGGAGAAGGGAGAATGCCCCTATGCCTGTAATAGGGGGATTCTGCACCTTGCCTATTATTTGGTTCTTTAGGGGGAGGCTGTTTTCGCACAACATTTGGTTCAGAATATTATTTATCGTATTTTCCTCCTCCAAATTCTAGGTGCACAAACTGTACATTTTAGGTAAATAAAGATTATGTTAAAATAAAATAAAGATTAAAAAAATGTTTTCAAATTAGTTTATTTTTGTAAGTACATACATAGATCTGCTTACTGTATAATAATGTGCTTGAAGAAGACCAGAGTTTTGGTTAGAACATTCCTGCAGGACTGTAGGACTAATAGCATGTTTCATATTGTCTCAGTAGTGCTCTATGGGAGCGGGCCTCTATGTACACGTTAAAAAGAGGCTAGTTGGCTGACCTGTGTTCAGAAATATATAAGTAAATTTTAAATTACGTTGTGGTATGCATGCCTGTGGGTATGCAGAGAGTTAAAATATTACCCAACCTAGGCAACAGTCCAGAACAGCCTGGCACAGCTCAGCATAGCTTTGCTAAACAGGGTCTATGTAGTTAGTACTTTATGTATAAAAACTGGTAGAAGCAAAGGAACCATGGAATGCCTTTCAATCCTGCAGAATCGTGCATAGGTACACTGTAGGTAAGTCTTCAAACTTACAGTACAATTACTAGAACAATGCACATGAAAGGAATGGTTCCTATCAGGCTGTAAATGCTGTAAAAAGGTAAGTCTTTATTACTCTAAACATCAAACATACATACAGCACATATCCTCAATATAAAAATAACATTGTTAACAGTATCTCCCCACCACACCATGTAGACTCAAAAAGCAACACACAGCCACAAAGTACCAGCTGGTTTTACCATGTAAAATTGTGCTTTCTACCAAACAGTGGCAAATTAGGTAAATGAGGAAGTAAAAATAATCAGTGTAAAGGCAAGTGGCAACGACGGCAGGAAAAAGCACACCTTTTTTAAACCTATAAAACAGATCCACAGTGAAAAAAATCATCAAATTACATCTGTAGAGAAGTTCCTATGGTATAGAAAATAGATATAACGAATCAAATGCCCACAATCCAACAGCTACGAAAAAAGGTGCTGTGAAGGGTCCCAAATGCAAAAAGTAAAGCATGAAAATCCTATGCTGGGCCAGGATTCTGATTTTGCTCAATCTGTTCACTAGACCGGCCATAAAGTGGAATAAAAACAGAAAGAAAGGCACTGGTAGAAAGAAAGTACAGTATTTTGCTATAACAAGTTTGCATAAAGTGAGTGCTAAACAGCTTTGACAAGTATAAAAGTATACTTGTGCAAGTATAAAAAGGGGTCTTAAAGCATATTTTTATAGATTTTTATTATTGGGCCATTTTTTCGCGATAGTTCTCCTTTAAATGGACTTAACATAAAGGGAAAAGGCAATTGTCTTTGCTGATTTATACTTTTGTATTTTTTCCTATGTTAAGAGAGCGTGGTAGCGGGGAGGGGGGGCAGGAAAACTGGATAATGGGGCAGTAAGTTAAAAAACAGAAGGTGGATAGGGGGAAAAGTTACAGGGAGGTTTTCTTACACTTAACCCTTTGTAAACTGGTAAGCAGTCTCCCACAGTATGCTATGGGAGAAGAAGACGGCTCTGTCACAGGCTGATATGGGATGATGGGGGTTGTCCTGCAACACAGTCTGCTATAGGAGAAAATAGGGATTCTGTCACACAGTCTGCTATAAGTTGAATGGGGGGGATTCTGTTACACACCATGTTAAAGGGTTATGGAGGGTGTTTTTTGATAAAGGTTACATAAAATTAGTACTGTCTTTTACCTCCAAATGTTCCCTCTGACACCTGTTATAAAATTAATATTTTAATTTAATTTTTAAATGTATTTTGAATGTATTTATTTAATTTTTTGTTTTCTGTGAATATTTGTAGTACTTTCACTACCCCATTTTGTGCAGGACAACTTCCCTGGTGTTACCCCCCAAATTGCCCTTAAAACCCTAAAAAAAAAAATCATTTTTTTATTTTATGTATTTATTTATTTTTTGCTATTAATATTTTGAGTACTTTTTCTACCATTTTTTTGTAGGGATATCACTCTGTTACCCGCCCCAATGTTCATCCCTTTAGCCCCTGCTACCCCCAATTTACAGTCCAGGTCCCCATTGATTTCAATGGGGTTCGGGTCCAGGTCAAGTCCGGGCACCAGTACCAAACTTGACGAATCCGAACATCTATGGGTCTGCTCATCACTAGAAGCGATCAATGCTAGGCAGCAGCTACCAAGGCAAATTGGATCATGGCGTGCATCAAGAGGGGCATTATAGCCTTATAGACTCAAGGACCATCCTACATAGGTTTTGGTCCACTTTAACTGCAACACATGGCCAGATGCTCAGCCCACTCACAAAGCTCTAGAAGCAGCACCCAGTTCCATTCACCCCAGCTTGTATACTTCTTGGGTACGCCACAAAATGGCTGTGCCCACAAAATGGAGTGTATTGTCCCCCCATGTTTGTGGATAACAAAAGTTACTACTAGCAAATAGCATTAGTCGGGGCAGATCAAGGACAGTAAGACACACATTAACAAAATATAAAGTAAAAATTGAGGAACCGTCCCCAGGGTTGGGGGCAACAACACCACTTACAATGTATATAGTAAAACCTACAGGTTATTAGTTTTTTTACAAACATGCACCAAAATCAAAATGTTAAAATCAACCCTTATTTGACATTTCTTTAGAGAAGCCTCTGGTAACTTTTGGGCTTGGAATCAGAGGCACTGGATGATAGCCTCCCCCACCTTTCTAAACCCAGAATCGCTTTTTTAAATCAAGACCCAGACGTCTAAAGTATGAACCATACGAGGGGAACCAGTTGGGGAAAAACTATTTAAAAGCTCACATGGGCAACCCAAGAATAGTATGAGTTCCCCCTCACTGAAGTTATAAACCTATTTAGATTTGTTCTTAAACCTCACCACTGCTTCCTCATGTTAAAGAGGTTATCTTTTTCCCCAATGGTAAGAGGGAATGAATGTGAGCTATACAAAGACAGATTTCTGTTTTGCAAAAGGTTTACTGTTCCAATTTGAGGTTCAATCCCTGGAGTTTCCTCATTTGACCCAAAAGGGTGGTAGAAGGGGCTTTTGAGGTATCCACAATTCCGCTGAGACAATTCCTGCTCTAGTCCCTGATTTGGGTGGTTTTAAACAATTATATTAGTAAATCCCCCCCTTCCCACCTTAAATGATATATCCAGATCTTTGTACAGTTGGTACAACAAGAGGTTTATTTTGTTGCAGGACTGGTGCTAAGCTGGTAAAAGTAGAGAATATAAATGTGCAAGTTATGCAGTTTAACATTCCACCCTGGCTCACCTGTCTATGAAGTTTGTGTTTTACTGCATGCTTTTTTGTTTTATATTTTTTTCACTGCATTCCTAATGGTCCTTGATCTGCCCCCACCACTAACATTTACAAGTAGTAATTTTTGTTATCCGTTCAAGTCCACAGGTCGAGTAACAGCAGACACTCGGCTCACTGTGGGATTTCCGTTCTAGTTAGAAGACGGGGAGGCCGATTAATTAATAGCGGCAGGTAGCGACAGTTGAGCGACTGTAGCTGCATTTTCAGAGCGCCCGCTAGTAGTCGCTGTGCTTGGCCGTTGTTCTGTAGTTGATAGCGACTCAGTCGGTTTGCCGTAATGTTGAATATTGGGTGAGGAGTTGCTATTTGACAGGTTCCACGCTGTATGGGAGCGCATGATAGCGACTGGTCCTAGCGACCGGCTCCCACCATATTCATTAAAAAATCACGCTCAAAAAATTCTCGCGCTGTAAAATGCATGTTTAAACCCCAGAGCGCTGGCAGCGATGGGTTAAAAGTAGTTTTTTAACCCCCAAACAACCATATTTTTGGAAACCAAAAAAAAAACAAGTTTTTTAAATAATTTTGTAATATGAATACATTAACATCAGACCTGTAATATCAATTCTGTACAATTTTTTTTTTTTTCCCTTAAAATCTAAAATGGCAGAAGTGGTCACAGAATTTTTCACATTAAAAAAAAAACAATTAATAACAATTAATTATGAATATTTAAAGACTGTTCCATTGAAATGCATTGGAGAGCGCCAGGTAGCGAGAGGTCATACCTGTCGCTGTTCAAGGTCGGACGCTGGCGCTGTGGGCTGAGGCTGAAATAATGATGAATACTGTAGATGTGGGATTTTGGACAGTGGAATCTGCATAGCTATTTTTCATACTATAGAAACGTTTCTACAGGCAAATTTTGATGATTATTTCGCTGTGGGACTATTTTTGGTTTATGGGTTTAAAGCTAGGGGTACTTTTTCTGTCTACTTTCCACTTGCCTTCACATAAACACTGATGACTTGCCATTGTTTCTCTGATAAACTTATTTGCCCCTCTTTGGTAAAAAAGAAAAATAGGGTTTTTTGGAGGGTTTAACTTTCTGATGTGTTTGGGTACTGTTCTACAGTAATAGCAGCTGGTACTTAGTCAATGTGTGGTGCTTTTGTGTCTGCAAGTGAGGGGCTTAGGGATACTGTCAATAATGTTGTTGATTTTATTTTGGGGATATTTAGGATATTTAAGATAAATTCTGTATGTATTTTTAATGTTTGTATGGGATATATTTGATAACGTTTATTGCTTTTCACCACATTTATAGCCTGCTAGGAACCATTCTTTGTGCATTTCTCTCTATAGTTATTTCCATATAATATAAACAATAGCATGGCAGGGAATTAGAAAATTTGTTTAAATTACAGAAAATGCATTGTCTCTGCATGTTTACTTAATAAAAGATAATTACTAAGTAACACAGAAGTTCATCCTTTGCTATACATCTGTAAAAGATCAGGACCAGACATACACTCATTTAGTAAATGACTGAATGACAGACTAAAACACAATGAGTACCACACAGCTTGCCAAAAATCCTATTCCTGAATCGCTGAGCTGCAACCAATCCTGACGATGCTTTGTGTAACTTCCAAAGGTGGGTACTGACTGTGGTGAACTGTGTCATGATCCCAATCGACCACACCTGACCATGCCAGGTCACACTATCTGGATAGGAGCGGGCTGTCAACTGATACACTGACTACTGCAGTGTTTCTTGAAAAAAACATAAAAAACAAAAACCACTCCCTGACCAAAACAGTTATTTGGAAAGTGGTCACACAATGAACCTTGATCGATCACTACAATTCTATTAATCCTCTATTTTATAGGGTTTCAAACACAAATAGGGCACAGTGATTGCACTCTGATACTCACATCCCCACTTAACAAGTGGAGGGCCAGATTCAGCACAAGCCAAAATAAATTCACCTAAGACGATTCACAGAAATGTGTGAATTTTTCACTAGTTCAGGCAATTTAGCAAAGCACCCATATACTTTGCTGAATTTTGCTAAAGCACAGAAGTTATTTTTGGCTGCTTATGATGGTAAGTGCCATTTTCGCCCTGATGAAGTGACCTGATAGCCGTCACGCAATGCGTCAGCCAGGGGGACACATCGCTTTTGTCAGCCATCACGCATTATGGATTTGTAAGATAATATACAAGTGTTTGTTCCATTGTCCCTCTCTTCACCTGGCTTTGTTCTCATTATTATTTAGCAGCAATTTGCACATTATAGGTATTTTTGCACATGGATCATTATGGATCATGTAAAATTATAGATATTTTTGGCACATGCACTTTTTGGAGGGGGACTTGGAATATAGGGCTCAGGCAAAACCCCTTGTCAATAGGGATTTATATGATTATTATATAATGAATAGGAGGCTTGACATTACCGCCCTCTAATGTTTGTATGTGATTATATGTTTTTTAGAGTTGTTTTAACTTGTTGAATAAATATTTGAGATTGTACAATTATAATAATGATGCCACTTGATTTTGGTAATAGGGGGGTGGGTGGGACTCCTCCTTTTTTGGCTATGATGGTAAGTGCTCGCATAAAATTACAAAAGGCCCCTTCTTCTCTTCTGGTTATCAACCCTGATGCACCAGAAATAGGAGCTTGTAATCTAGGTCTCAGGAACCCTGACCCATCAGCATGTCGGACTGGGGGCTTACTGCCCCCCTTAACCTTTTAAACTAGTATAGGGACCGCTTTGACTCCTTAGTAGCAGGGCTGTGGAGTTGGTGAGCCAAAGCCCAACTCCAACTCCTAATTTTATCAGGTCCTTCACAAATGCCCAATAGTTAGCAAAAATGTATCATGATCCAATTTCTGAACTTGCTCCTTTATGCTGACTCATCTTTCTCAGCCCCCAAGAATTCACTTTGGATCGGACTTTCACACTAATAAATGCATAGGTTAGTCACCCTCTAAGGAGGCCCAGGAGAAGTGAGGGAGGTTCCTAGGTCGTATAGATAAATATAAATCAGGCTATTCAGAAGTATTCAAGCATAAAACAGGCTAATGTAACCCTTTTAAAGTGCACAAAATGTTCTTCATTCATTACATTAATTAAAACCCATAAATAGAATTTTTGGCAAGCCACACAAAAACATACAATAACTAAGGGCACATCACCTGAACTGGGTAATGACACAGAGGTGAGCCCTTTACAATTGGTTTGAGTGTGGCTTGTTGGACATTTGCATTTACATTGAGACAGGGCACTGCTTCCAGACATGCTAATTTATTTATGGAGGTTGAGCCACACATTTTGTTTTCTCATATAATTTAACCCTTTGCCTAGAATGTCCATTTAAAGTTCCTGTCAAGGCAATAACATAAAACGTCTATACTCACCTTTTGTCCCCCACAGTTCCTTCATACCTACAAATGAGGGAGCAATTTCACCCTCCATTGCTGGGCACACGTGGTGGCTTTCATCGATATTGATATATGTCCCCCTAACACTCCTACTCCATTTATTGCAATGGAGAGGTTGTGCTGAATTTAGGTGTGCTGAACCCACTTTGGATTGAATGGAGTAGGCGTGCGTGGTTGACACCGGCGCTGGAAGAAAGAGTTGCTGGCTCCCCGCCATTGGTAAGTATGAAGAGTCTGGCACTCATTGAAAGAACTGCAGGGGAACACCAGAACTGCGCATGTGAGAATAGACTTTTGAGAAGTTACAGGTAAGCATAGATTGTTTTTTTATTTCTGCTTGGACAATCCATTGAATTCTTGTAAAATAGATGGTTACTAAGGGCCTTGGGGCAACATAAATATGCTGAGTATAAGGGACAGGGGAGATTGGAGAACTATCTATCTAACATTAGAACCCTCTGCTTTTTTTTCACTGATTATAATAAATAAGAGCCTTAGATTGAACGAACATAAAATACATTTATGATTAAACTAAACTTCTTATGAAAGTTACATTCATTATACAATATTAGTAAGCTTTGTTGCTAATTCCGACAGCTAAAACTAACTTTGATTATGACTCCGATTCCAAAGCCCTGCTTACCAGTGCACAATAAAATATAAGAGACACTACACATAGGGAAGAAGACCCCTCCGCGTCTTCTTCCCTATGTCCCCGGTGGAGCAGCGGCCTTGCCATTTGGCATTTGACATTTGGTCTAGCCTGAACCTTCTTTTTCACATATTTCAACCTTAAGCACCATCTTGCTCAACATTTACACTTTCCACATGCATACCCTCTAACATTAAGTCCATGAAAAGGTTAAAAGCTTTTTCCATTTCCATTTAAAAACACAGTGGGATGTATAGATGTATACATTAGTGGGTCTAGGACTCAAGCTGCAGTACAGAAGAATGTAACATGGTGGTCATTTTTAGAATACTAAATGGGACTGGGGGTCAGGTTACAGTACAGATTAATAAAAGCACCATTCAGGTTTCAGGGCAGGTTAATAGGGATATGAGTCAGTTTGTCATACAGATAAATTGGGCTGGGGCCAAAGTAGAAGTTTAAATGGCCTGGAAGTTGTGTTGTGGTGCAAATAAAAATGGCTGTGAAGGTTGCTGTAAAGATAAATAGTACAATTACTGATAAATATCCGCTTTGTTAGCTCATAGAACACCTGGGATATTCCTCTTTGTGGAGTGAAGTGTCTTCAAGAGACTAGGGTGTAAACCGTATAAACAGGGATCAGGATTGTAGGGTAGTCTGGGCTTAAAGCTCCTGTGCAACATTGAGGTGCCCCTTCTGTTAACCGAGGGTTACAGCAGCATCCAGCAGGCCAGAAGAGAAAGCTGAGCTTAATAGCACAAGCATGTGTTTATTAAAGGGTTAACAAATGGCATGCAGCAAAAGTACATAAACAATTTACCCCCTTCAGTTGCATAAATGGTGATGAAGCTGAGAGTCAAGCTATAAGGTAGGTCAGAAGCTTTTCAAGGGAGAAGGTGGGTCATAACTAGGGATGAGCGAACCGGTTCGGACTAACCGGAATTCGCTCCGAATTCCAGGGAAAATTCGATTCGGCACGAACACCCGAATTTTTTTTGGTTCGTGCAGATCGAATTTTCCCTGAAATAAAAAATGCCGGCATGGTGGGAGCGGGCAGGCCGGCTACGCTGTCAGCGGGCGGCGGAAGCCGGCCCGCTGACAGCGCAGCCGGCCTGCCCGCTCCCACCATGCCGGCATTTTTTTAAAAAGCAAACACTTACCTGGTGGAGCGTTGAGGCCGGCGCCGCTCTCAGCTGTCATCAGAGGACGCATCATCAGAGGGCACCTGAGAGCGGAGCCAGCCTCCACGCTCCGACCATGCAGGTAAGTGTTTGCTTTTTAAACAAATGCCGGCATGGCGGGAGCGGGCAGGCCGGCTGCGCTGTCAGTGGGCCGGCTTCCGCCGCCCGCTGACAGCATAGCCGGCCTGCCCGCTCCCACCATGCCGGCATTTTTTTTTTCAGATGAGCGATTCGTGAAAGTTCGATTCGGGCGAACCCGAATTTCTTGGGGAAATTCGGCAAATCGCCCGAATCGAACTTTCAAGAAGTTCGCTCATCTCTAGTCATAACAAGGCGGCAACATGATCCAGAACAGAAGAAGATGGTGAGCACAAACCAGAAGGAGGTTGTGTGTGTGTGTGTCTGTGAGGGGGGTTTGTGAAAGAGGGGAAGGCATATAAATGGCATATAAATGAGATAACAGGCAGTCCGGGTGAGGGGCATTATATTTTAGTACTAATATTACTGTAGAGCAGGTCATGTGGTCATGGAGAAATGTAACTGAAAGGAGGGCCAAGTTTTAAAGCTTCTATCCAGCGCTGCAGGAAATGGAGGAGAGGCACATGAGACAGGCATCAGATGATCTGTTTGCTGCCTTATTATTGCCTTTGGGATTACAGTACCTTTAAGAAACACAAAATAAATGCTACCTAAAGAAACTTTGATATTGGTATTGTGCCGTTTATAAAATATTTTCTTAACCAATATCTGTATCTTATTATTTTACCACTTGGCATACTGTTATTGCTATGCTGACCCACCGAAAAATTATCGCTTGGGAGCTCTGACATATGGGCTTTTGAGTAACTACAATATGGTTAACATTCAGCTTTTAGTGCAAAAAATGTTTCAAAAAAACATCTTAGCAGATGTTTTCAAGCAGTACATCTATCTTTTTGCAACATAAGTTTGACAGTGTTGGAAGACAGTTACTGAATCATTGAAGTATCCTTGACTTCATGTCGTAAAAATCAGATGCAATTCAAGCTTTAATGCTGACTTACTTTATAATCTTCATATATAATTTATTTATGGTACACTGCCATCGCTAAATCATTTAAGAATAAAATTTAATTGCACTAGAAACTTGTTTTCGAGCTTAACTTTGGTATATTGCTTTAAACTATATCTTTAAAGTATTTTCAAACATTGATTAATGCTTGTCACTTTTCAGAGACTTAATGGTTGTCATTATGATAAGAAAAATCAAGTTTTTTATCATTTTTGTGTCACATTGTGATGTACGGGACCATGGGCTCAATTTACTAAAGGTACTTTTGAATGTCAGAGCACTGCAGCTATTTCAGAATTCTCAACAAACAAAATAGCTATGTACTAACATTTTTTTTCTCCCCTCCTCATGCTGGTGCGTAGAAGAAAAACATATATTTACTACTGTTTGCTGAGATCTGGCTGCACATTGACACACAGCAGTCATCTAGTGTTCGCATATGTGGATCGCTTAATTTTTTTGTCAAGCACATTTGTAGATCTACAATGGGGATTTTGAAACATGTTTTTTTCATTATCCAGTATTATTGGAAAAATATCAAGAGAGAAAAACAATAAGCAATAATTAATTATGAAAAAATGAAAGGGACTTGATCTTTAATGTCTTTGTCTAAGAAAGAAGCTTTTCCCCTTACCTAAACCGGCCCTTACCCTGAATAAGAGCCTATCTTGTATATTTCCCCCAACCTGTACATACAGATTGCTCACATTAAATATCATTCTACCTGCAACTATTGCATTTTCTGAGCCTTTTAACATCCAAGATGGCGGCCCATGGAGTCTCAGGCTGCCTGCAGACAGGAAGAGTATTGTGACAATGCTGCTCTACATTCTGGGATTGCTGTTCTTTTCCTGAACCCAGCTCTGCTCTATACACAGCTATAACCCCGCCCCCTGTATGATTCACCCCTTTACTCTCCTGAATATGTAATGCTTCTGAGGCAAGATGGGGGCACCCTGAACTCAGTTGAAGCCCAGTTGAAGCCCAGTGGGGGAAAGAATAATAAGTAAGCAACTGTAAACTTAAAATATATTAATTTTAGTATATTCAAATTGTATTAGTTTCAAAGGTAAGAAGGCGGTACTGGGGGGGGGGGGGCAGAAGGCAAAATGGAGAGGTTATGGGGAGAAGCGGGGGTACAAGATACATTTTCCACAATTAAGTAAATTACTTTTACAACTTTACAATCCACCACTTTCAATAGTTCAAAATCATATTAGTTGACGATGATCACTTAATTGGTGGACAAAATCACTCTTTACATCAATATATTAATTTTAGATGCTTGGAAGTCATTTTCTAAGGGTTTTTTTTTTATGTTGCTGAAAGTCCAGTTTAATGTACAGATTATACATCCAGAAATGTCAGTACACATATTTACACCTCTTTCACTCTGGATGTGAATGTGCCCCTAATAATGTGTTTCGGGACACCTGGTCCCTTAGTTGCACAAACGTATACTTACCATTAATGGCAATAGGATCACGCGTAGTAGCACACGGATGGAAATTGCTGCAAAATCGCCAAAACATCACACTACAGGACAAGCATTGTAGCTCGGATCCATTATATAAATTTTAACTTTTATTAAGGCTTGTAAAAATACCGGTTCCAAGCAAAAATGATTGTATGTGCCACTGGAGACTTGTTTAAGGCTCCCTAGATACTTAGGCCCTTATTCATCAAGCGATAGCGCCAGGTAGTGTCTGACGAGCGCCAGGTAGCGGCAGCTAACGGCGACCACCGACTCAAGTACGCCCGGCGGCGGTCACAATGACGCATTTATCAAGCTAAATGAGGCTAGCGCCGGCGAGAGCGACGGCTAGCGCGGCATTCATCATGTAGCCGACTGCAACGAACAGCGCCGCTGCTGATCCCATCACAGCGACAGGTATGACCTGGCGCTACCTGCCGCTCTCCCATACATTTCAATGGCAGACGCTGCAATGATTGTTTTAAGTGGTTTTTGTGTTCTTGTCTTTGGCACAAAATTCAACACATGTTTATTGGGATATGTTTTATTAATCTGGCTAGTTATTTTACTTTTTTTGGAGAAAGTAGTAATTTTTACACTGTAATGTTGTGAGTGACATCTAAAATGCATCTCCTCCCACCAAACTCATTGGGCTCTAAATCGCTTGTTTTCAACACACACGGGGCTTGTAAAGCTACTTTTTAGCCAGTCCTGTTTGGCGGTCACGTTCGCTCTACGAAATTGTCAGCGCCCAAGCTATTCGGCAGCCCTGTCCTTGATGAATCTGTGGTGGTCAGAGTTTGTGCAGTCGCTGTTTTGATTCGCTATGTGGCGGCGCGAGCGGCGCTGTGCTTCGCTGCGCTGCCTTGTGCGGCGCTGTGCTGTTCATACATGTGCCCTTCTGCCATTTGCAAGGAATTCACTTCCCGCGACCCCAGTCGTTCTTAATGAATACACTGTAGTTGTGAGCGTGCCTGGCCACATATTGCAGGATTAACATTCAGTCGTACCAGCTCATAACAACCCGTTATGCATTCTCATGTGTGCCACATTATCATGTAGTTGGATAGTTTTATTGTGTGATGATTTTATGAAGGAATAAGATTTGTCTTTTTCAGCACCAAGTTGTTTGGTTTTCAAGGACCTATGCATTACAGTATGTTGAACCCCCAGCTAAATGAAGCTAATAAATAATGCCGTCTTTGCCAATAGCTTGTTTTAATGCGTCAATTAACTGTTTCCGCCACTTAGCTTGCACATAGCTGATATTAGCTTGTGCCTGGTGCGCGGAGCTTTTTTTTTTTTTTAAATTTATTTCACAGTTGTTTTCGTCATATCCGGTTCCGGTTCCCTCCTTTGCGTTTCAAAGCCTCCTAAAGGACAAAAATGTCTAGCGCTTAGGCCAATAGCTTGTTGTAATGCGTCAATTTACTTTTTCCGCCACTTAGCTTGCACATAGCTGGTATTAGCTTGTGCCTGGTGCGCGGAGCGTTTTATTTTCAAATTTATTTCACAGTTGCTTTCGTCATATCCGGTTCCGGTTCCCTCCTTTGCGTTTCAAAGCCACCTAAAGGAAAAAAATGTCTAGCGCTTAGGCCAATAGCTTGTTGTAATGCGTCAATTTACTTTTTCCGCCACTTAGCTTGCACATAGCTGATATTAGCTTGTTCCTGGTGCGCGGAGCGTTTTTTTAATTTTTTTATTTTTTTTTTTGGTGTCCCTGTCGCTTGGGTCATATCCGTTTCCTGTTTCCTCCTTAGCGTTTCCACCATGCTGCCCAGGAGACGGATCCAGCGCCTCCCCAGCTCCTCCTCAGATTCAGACCCCTCCACCCCTCCCCCACCTCCCCCACCTACCTCACCTCCCCCACCTAGCACCCCTCCCACCCCTTCCCCTCCTGGGCATGCAAAAAAGCGAAGAATGAGGGTGGATAGCCGCGTTAATGGCCAGGTGGTCAAAGTGAGTATGTTTTTCTTGCATTTTGTGTTTAAAGTGGACCAACACCCAGGGGGGATTGGCCCTGAAATCTATTAGTTTTCTGGACCAATCTGATCACTCCCCGCGGGGCATCCCCAATCTGGATGTCCTGCGTGGATGAACCCCCCTGGAGGGCCATAAACCTTAACTCAGCCCCGTCCCATCTGTGCATGCGTGAGCTGCGGATGCGTCTTGCGCTTCCCTCTAGCAGGGTGGTCCCCTGCGCCAGACATTTTTTCATGGCCTGCGCAGGCGCACTCCCTGCTAGAGTCAAATGCCACACGCGTTCTTTGGCGCTCAGAGGCAGCGGAGCTGGTATGCACGTCCAAATGGCCTTGGATGCGCATACCACAGCGGCGCAGAGCGCTGTGCTAGCCTGGCGCAGTCACGTGGGAGTGTGGTCAGTGGTGTTTTTCAGGCCTTCCAAGGGGGTTTCAGACAGTGGCCCACCCCCGATTGGTGTGCCCCACCAAAGTGGACCCAAACCCAGAATATTGCTAATCCGTGGTGTGGGTCCACTTTACTCTGGTCTCAGTATAACTGTTTATGCCATAGTTCTGATGTCATGTATTGATTTGTGTTTGTTTTTCATTTCTCATAGGATTTCTGCATCCACCAATATGACTATGCCCGTGGAGGCAAGAAGCGAATTGCCATGGAGGTGAAGGCCACAGTGTCCCGGCGCTTCAATACCCAGCTCACCATCCGTGCTATCCAGCAGAAATGGTCCGACTTTAAGCGCCGGGACCCTGAAGGCGTGTACCGCCTATATGATGCCTACGCATCAGGTATGTTTAAGCTTATGCTATGTTTATACTTTAGTTTTAATCATCTGCTAAGCTGTGTCCATTTGTGGTCGTAATATTAATTATTTTCTTTCACCCCCTCAACACAGATAAGCGTCCTCCCCTGGGTAAACGTGGGAAGGGATTCCTCCCCCGAACCAGGCAGGCGGACTCGGGGGAGTCATCGGGGGAGGGTCCCTCTCGCGGATCCTATTTGGAGGACCCAGGGGAGGAAGGGGATGACGCCCCAGAGGAGTGTGCTGCTGGGGGGCTGGCAGGCTCAAGCCTCAGCTCCTCATACTCTGACTCTGAGGAGTCTCACCAGCCAAGGGGCCACTCTCAAGTGGGGAGTCCAAGTGGGGTGGAAGGAATGGACTCTCCCACACTCCCTGAAGGAGCAGGGAGTGAGAGGGAGGAGGGTGGCCCTTTGGCTGGGGGATCTTCCGAGCAGAGTGTGAGGAGCCGAGGCTCCCCGCCTCCTCCTCAGAGCCCTCCCTGGGCTTCAAGTGGCGGATCATCCCCTGGTGAGTGCACATTTTGTCATTGTTAGTCTGTGACATCTGCCCATTTGTACTTAGCCCTTGCCATTCCTCTCTAATTTGCAGGGCATCATATAGGCGGCACCTCCATGGCCTTTTGGCGACGCATTCTCCACGGGCGTAGTCATGGTAAGTGTTTGTTGTTATCCATCACATTCACTATGTTATGACATTCCTTAAAGTGGACCAACACCCATGGTTGATTGTGCTTGGAATCTCGAAGCTTCCCTGCCCAATCACCTCCCTCACCCAGGACCCCCCCACCCAAAAAAAACCCCACAAACTTCTTACCTCATTGGGGGTGGCAGAAGCCACTGGCGCAGCCTCCTGTGTGCCCCTCTAGATGTGTGTGCGGCTGCGCTCTCTGTTTTCTAATGGCCTGCGCGTGCGCACACACTGGAGGAGTGATGTGTGGAAGGCAGCGGCGGCGGACGGTGTCTCACTCAAATGGTGGTGCTCTGCCAAAGTGGACCAAAACACAGAATAGTATCAATCCTGGGTCTTGGCCCACTTTTAAGAGACACATGTTTCCTGGTCCATAGTACAAGGTGGTTTGATAATGTACATTAACATCACAAACCCCACTACAGTGCTAGCCAACTGGCAACCACCCCTATGTTTCTGCCCACACCATGATGAGGGCTAGCAAATGTGTTATTTGGTTAAGTAGTTCCGGCTAACACATGTTGCACACTAGTAACATTTGCCAATCAACTGCAAATTAGTCCTTAACATTGCACTGTCAAGGTTATTGGCACATTATCTTTAGGGGTCCATGTTGCAACCATAAATAATTTACATGAACTCATGGTCCAGGAAATATGCTTATGTTGGACAACATGCATTTGTATTTTCAGACTCCCTAACCAGATGGATGTCAAATAGTCAGGTGTCATTGTCCCACTAATTTTGGATTTCTCTTTTGCTTTCTCCTGACAGATGTTTCTACGCAGACGGAGCCAGTCACCATCCTCCCCACCCCAGCTCCAGGGACGGCTAGCAGCATGGGCCCCCGCCACAGCTGCGATGGTGAGTACATCCCACTTCCTATGCACTTGTGAACCCTATGTCTTCGAGTCAAATCTGCAGACATTTACAATGTACCTATGTGTTAATTTAACACACATCTAGGTTACATGTGTTTGGTCAACAATCCTACATGCCTGTCTGCATGCTTGATTGTTGCCTCACATTCTTGATTTTGCCACATTGAGTCAATTTGTGGTTTAGACACAACCAAATGGGGCTGCTTAGGTCGTGACCTCTAAGATTCTTGTCAAAACTAGTTTACGCGTTAGGACTTAGGCCCTGATGTTTGGCTGTGACTAAACACATAAATGTACACACTGAGACTTATACCTTCTTTGATTCCCAAGAGTTAAAGTGGACCAACACCCAGGATTTTGACTATCCTGGGTCTTGGTCCACTACGGTGGGGCACCCCCGATCGGGGTGCCCCGCTGTGTGAAACCCCCCCGAACCCCCCGAACTCACCTCTCCCCGAGCCGACGGACAAGCCGCGGACAAGCGGCTCCTCCTCCTACGCCTCCCGCGCGTCCCTCTTTACGCGCGCGTGCCCGCGCCGGCCATTCACAGACGGCCGGCGCAGGCACCCGCACGTCTAGAGGGGCGCAAGGGAGGCGGCGGCGGCCGGGCGCCGCCGAAACTGAGGTAAGGAGTTTGGGGTAAGGAGTTTGGAGGTAAGGAGTTTGGGGTGTTTGGGAGGGAGGTGATCGGCCCGGGAATCTTATAGATTCCAGGGCCGATCACCGGTGGGTGTTGGTCCACTTTAAGAGTAAATGTATGCTTGGGATGTGGTGGCCAAATTTCTGCCAGCCAATAGTACTCATATAATGTTAACAAATAAGCGCACAGTGGGCAACAATGTTAATGTGAGTGTCAGCTAATTGGACACACTTACATTACATTGCTACATCTGTGTCTGTTGAGGTCACATTCCATTTATTAATTTTTTTTTTTTTATACATCTCTACAGCTTGTGAAAACCAGCATCGCAGACTGTGGCGGGAGATCAGGCGTCTGAAGCTGATGCTGCTGGCCAAGAAGAGGCGGCGGCGGCGGCGTTAGGGTGGGGGGATGACTGGCCCGTTGTTTGAGGCCCTTTGTTGGGCAATGTTGGCCCTGTTGGCCACCTTTCAAATAAAGCATTTTCTATTTTCATAATTACAGTGTTGTGCCTTGGCAAGCATAGTTTAACTGTCTCCAAACCCATTTGTGTGTAAATTTTGCCATACCTTTGGAGCCATTTAATGTGTAAACCATAGTAAGCTATGGTCACAAATGTGTGGCATAAATTTACAAATACATTTACATATGTAGATCAAGATACTCATCCCTGACTGTGTTATTAGCTATGTCTTAGGAAAAACACAATTTAGAGGTGGGTTAATCAAATATATTTACAGAAAAAAATAAACAAACAAAATTAATATTCTTGGCTGGGTGGCCGGGGAGGTTGGGAGTCATTGCTAGGGGCGGTGTTGGGGGACAACAGTGCAGTAAAAAATATAGACTGCTGTTGTATGAGCTGTTGTATCAACAACAAAGTTTGGTCCTGCCGCTGGAGACATTCTTCCTGGCGCTGTATAGATTCTTGCTGGTGCTGGAGAGATTGTTCCTGGCGCTGGAGAGATTGCTCCATTACATTGGCCAGCCGACCAAGTTCCTGGTTCTGCTGCTGGTTACGGATCAACTGGTCGATCTGGCGCTGCTGGGCCTCATTTTGTTGCTGACACATCAGCACCTGCAGTTCCAACGCCGCAATGCGCTCATTAGTTCCATCACGCGGCTGTTGGCGACTGTAGTCCTCCAGCATCCGGACCCCTAGCTCGTAAAAATCTGCACTGGTTGGTGCCACACCTCCTCTTGCTGTGGTTTGAGGCTAACAAAATAGAAAACAACATTTTAGTCAAACCGAACCAATGCTGGTATGCCCCTCCAAATCATTTGCCAAAACAGTCACTATACAACTTACCCTTGTTTGAGCCTCAGAAGCTTGGCCACATGGGACTTGGGAAGAGGTCCCAGCTTGGGGTTCTGGTTCCGCCTCCTGCCAAAATGACAAAGAAAGGAAATGTGACATGTTGCTTCATCCACTACCCACGAACATGGCAATGTGGTTATTGCTCCTCTAAATCAGCCATGTTACCTCCGTGTCGTCCGCCACAGGTAGGAGAGAGGTATCGCTGCCAGAGAGGGGCAATTCAACATCTGAGATCTCCGGCAAGTTGGCATATGATAAACAGGAAAGTCAGGTTAGTAGGTCAGTGGACAAAACTCAAATGTAACATGGATAGCCTATCGAGGCCATACCTCCACAAAGTGCAAAATTACACACTAGACAAAAGGTATCTGTTAAACTCAGATTGATAACATGTAAGAGGCAATAATTGGGCCAAATAAGATCAGACACATTGCTAAAATTACACATACCTGCAATCTCCCAGATGTCTGGAGTGGGGCCCTCACTCGAGCTTGGACCTTTAAAATACATGTGGAAACACAAGTTGCCTGAAGAAAGTGCCACAAAAGTAGAGCCAAAATACATACTAGAGCAAGCCAAAACAACTTACCCTCATCTCTGGCAGCCTGAACTTGAAGGGCCCTTTCCGGACAGCCACTTCCGATATTCTGGCCAACTGAAAAACACAAGTAATGGCTCTAAATATTCCTCAAACTACTAGGGTGAATGTTTGTCCAAAATATGTCAAACAAAATGCATTACAATCACTCCAAAAACTATTAGACTGACACTGGGGAGGGAATAAGCACTCCAAAGAGGCATCTTCAAGTTGACAGAGCAAACATGTAGATTATTAGACTAACCAAATCGAACCAGTGTAACAGAAACAGCATAAAGGATACATTATGTATTGCTATACACACCAACAGGGTCCTGTTGACCTGCAACATCGGAAGTGGGGTCCAAAGATGAACCAGTCACTTGGCCTACCAATAAAAAAGAGGAATGAGACACATGAACTTGGGTTAAAGTGGATAAAGCAAGGTTGACACATGCACTTACCGACATCCAAAGAGTAGCTTGGCTCCTGAGGAGATGCTGGGGCCAATGGCGGGGCAGCTAGGCAAAAATCAAGCAAACATTGAGCCATTGGTAATGTGCGTGCAAAAATCCAACATGCATTAAGGTGTGTGTGAGCAGCTCATTCACTAATATTCACTAATCAAGGCCAGTGTGGCTTACACATGTATATGCAGATATATGGCCACACATCTCTGCCTTCCAAAATAGCTACACATGTTAGGGCCTTGTTAGTTAGTTGCTGTGAGGGTTAAAGTGGGCGTGAAATTAGGCCGCAGGTCCATATTATTAATACTCAACAGTGCCCCACTCGATTGTTGGAGCTGCTCCCACACCCATTTGTTCCCCAAACAACCAGCACCTAAATTAGTGGTAAATACCTTCAATGGCAGACTGGGTTAGGCTTGAGGTTGGTTGAAGGGCAGGAGTTTGTGTGTCCTGAGGCAAATCCTGGACAGCACCATGTGCACCTATGCAGAAAGCAACAGACAGGAAAGTAAAAAATGTATGAGGTATAATGTACTACTTCACAGGTCCTCCTGTTAGTTGGGCAGAAAGAGAAAATGCTAATCACATACATTAACATTAGCTTTTAAAAAAAGGCAGAAAATATGTACCTTCAGTCCAACCTGTGGTGTCATCCCCAGGATCCACACCCTGCAGCCGAGCCAGTGGAATTTTGGCCTTTAGCATCTCCTCATACGGCCTGTAGGTACTCTTTGGAGCCTGGATGGTCCCACTGTCCACATCAAGATCGTGATTCATCTTTTTCATAAGGGCCCCTCTCAAAGTGTAGAAGCGTTTCCTGCAGGATGGGCCACTACGTGGGTGTTGAGCAGTGCTACTAAGCTCCACACCAATGGCATCCCACAGTTTGCTTCTTTCTTGTTTGCCTATTGACTTGCTTTGGGAGCCAAAGAGTAGCTCCCATTTAGCAAGGGTAAGGCGCACAAGATGATTATTCTCCGCCAAATTAAATTGAGGCTCCCTCTTGGCACCTGGGCGCTTAGCCTGGGGTGCTGCACCACCTTCAGGCTGGGCCCTTTTCCGTAAGGGAGGTCTGCGCACAGCACCCACCAAACTCCTACTTGGGCCTGCTGTGGCCGGCAGATGTCCTGAATTTGGCTCCATCCTGTAGCTGCACACACACACCAATACACAACCAACAAGCACGCATGCAGACTACAGAATGGCATCGCACTCTCTTTGGGTTGGCCAGGTTTTATGTGCTCTAACAGCCAATCACAAACCAGCCCACTTAATAGATTCACACATACTGCCCAGGTCCTTCTAGCCACACCTCCACTGCACTGACTGAAGCATGTGTGTTAGCCAATTAAATAATTACAGACCTCATTAACCAAACAACACACACCCAAATACAACAATGGACTGATGTATATGAAACCCTTGTGACATGTGGCTATCCTAACGGCTATTTAAATAAACAGCAGCTTACCTTTCATTGGCCCACCACTGAATTTTCGGCCATGTCCGTTAATGCACGCAAGTTTCGGCTCACGTACGCTAGTAGCGCTACTAGCGTGCGCATGCGCACTCCGTTTCACGCACACCTGGGTCGGCTAATTGGCGCCCGGAAATAGCAGAGCAACGCAAAAAGCGGGAAAGCGGACCTGTCCTTTTTCAAAGTGAAGTATAAATGGAAGGAATTTGAAAGCTTCTGGTATTGTTACACTGTGGCAAAGGCTGTGGTGTGGTGCTTGTTTCCCTTAGCTCATTTGAGTCTCTGTCTGGGTTTTGTCCTCACTCTCTGTGGCTTGTTGGGTGATTTCTGACATCAGTGCTGTTTCTTTAGGAGATTGATTTTGGTGGCATATGCAAATATTGTGGAGCATACAGCAAGTGAGGCTTGATTTTGGGGCCTTTTGTGGGCTGTGCAGCAACTCCCCTCTTGGTTGTGCCTAACTTAGAAAGCTGTTTTTCAGCAGGCTGGTGGTTTGGACCACTATACTTCTGGTTTTGTGGTGAGCTGCATTGTAGTGAGTGTGTGAGGAGTGTGATTGTTTGTGTGTGTGGTGTGTTTGTGGTTTTTGTTTTTGTTTGTTTGATTTTGTATATCTGTTGAGTGTGTGTGATGGATAAGAGGGTGATGTATGGTGTCTGGGTGGATGGATGTATGCGTATGCTGGAAGAGCAGGAGGCCAGGGAGCGGGGTGTTGTGAGGCTTAGGGCACCCCGCTCCTTTGGAATCCGCCTTTCAGTATGGGACTTAAGTGACGAGCAGATCAGGAGCCGCTTCCGTCTGAATCGTGCTGCACTACAGTCCCTATATGATCAGATTAAGCACAAAATCGAGCCATCCACCAAACGCACTCAATCCATTCCAGGCATAGTACGCCTGTGTGCCACGCTTAATATCTTGGCACGAGGGACCTTCCAGGCAACCTCGGCCCTCCTCAGCGGGATAAGCCAGGCTACTATGAGCCCCATACTAATCCAGGTAGTTCTGGCGATTTGTGATTTAATCCCAATTTACATCAAGTTTCCTGAGGATGAGGAAGAGGTTGCCAAAATAAAACATGCGCTAGGGTGCGTTGATGGTACACATATCCCTTTCCGCCCTCCCCGTGCACAGGAGCTGTATTACAGAAACCGGAAACAATTCCATTCTATCAACGTTATGGTGGTCTGTGACCATGAGATGAAGCTGCGGGCGGTGAGATCGGGGTTCCCCGGCTCATGCCACGATTCTTACGTCTTGCAGCGGACAGTCCTGTGCCGGAAGTTTGAGAACAACGAAATGCCAGCTGGCTGGCTACTGGGTAAATAATTAACCATGTCAAAGTATTTTGACTCAAATATGTGGCCTAGTAAGGCAAATTCTAAAAAATGAAAACCAATACATGTACTAGTACTAATTGCTGTCTCTCTCCTTGTGTTTTTTCTACAGCGGATAAGGGATATGGGCAGAGAACGTGGGTGCTGACTCCGGTCAGGAGCCCACGGACCTCTGCCCATGAACGCTACAATGCAGCACACCGCAAGACCAGAAGCATTGTGGAAAGAACCGGCCTGCTGAAAGCACGCTTTCTATGTTTGGCACGCCCAGGAGGAGAGATGCTATACAGCCCACAGAAGGTCTCCAAGATCATCCTCGCCTGCTGTGTGCTCCACAATATCTGCATATGTCACCGAATTGAATCCCCCGAGGAGACAGCACTGGTGCCAGAAATCCCTAACTTGCCCGCAGGAAGAAGTGAGGACACCCAGACTGGCGATGAGCTAAGGGAAAGGATGCAAAACAATATACACAGAGCTAGCTTATACTGATAGTGTCCAAGGACTAAATTGCCCAAAATGGTGAACTATTCCTTCAACCAAGAAGTGCAGAAAACAATCATGAAATCTTCCTATATTCTTCAATCTTATCCCAAGGTGCATGCACACTCCTCAGTGCTCTCAACACCCCTATGTGCAAATTCTTACCAAACGGGTATCTTGATCAACGCCTCTCAAGTAGAATAATAATTGAATATTTTCCACCAGCCGCTGTACACCCAGTTCAAAGAATCATTCCCATCCAGCTTTAGCTCCCATAGAATAGGCGTTTATAGCATAATCATTCAGGATGCATCATGAACAATCCGCACATGAAGGGAAAAATAGAATGGCAAAACTAGTGCAATAATGTTTAAAAACGCTATTTAATATAAAACACATCCAAGAATTGCACTCACAAATTAAAAACATAAAAACCGCATATCAGATAGAGGCAGGTCTCACCGCCAGTCTTCAATGCTCCCGCCGAACGGACCAAAACTGCAGACAATGGGCCCTCCCACCAGGCTATGGCCCTGTCCCTCGAGTCCAAAGAAAACTGCCAAATTCCAAAGGGGAGGGGTTCTAATGTCACTAGGGACCTATCACAGCGAGAAGGGAAATGGATTTTTGACTTTAATACTCTGAGTCCGAATGGCTTAAACATAGAGTTTGATCTTAATTGTTTTATTGAGAATTCATAGTTTTCCAGTAGTCTTTTTACTTTTTTGTATGCCTTCTATTAAATATATTGGGTGTATTAGTTTTTATCAATTTCCATAATTTTCTTTCTGTATAATTAATATGTTTTATTATGTATGATCTGATATGGAGGTCGGCCGAGCAGTCAGTTTTCAATGCTCTGCTTTCTCATGATAGGCTTATGATTCTAATATATAATATATAATTGGGGATAAAGCAATTGTAGAGGGGGTGCTGCCATTATGGTGAGTTTCTGCGGCTATTTATATGCTGTGAGCGCAAGTGGATGCAGACTGGCAGCCTCCATTCAGCCCTGCGGTGAATACTGTGCTGTGTGTAGTTTGACAGTGAGTGGACGCCTGACGGGAGGGGTGGTTCTGTACTGCAGAGCGGGTGGCCGCTCTTTATACACTGAAAGTTACGTCCCTGTAGCTGATAAGGTTATTTAGGCAACCGGAGCGTCATAACTGACGCATCGAATGGAGGATGAGAACTCTGTTTCTCACCGCCCTGTCTTCGCTGTGCGCTCAGGTGAAGCGTAAGTGGGTTGCCTAGCAACCTAGTTGATGCGAGAGTGTGTCAGAGGAGGAGGGCGGAGACGACGCTTCCGGCCCCTCCACTTCCGTGTAATGCGTGCACTGATCACTGTGCCTCTCTATGTTTACCTCGATCACTTAGCAACCATAGTTGGTGTTAGCATATGCCGGAGGAGGAGGGCGGGACCTCCCTCTCTACTTCCGGTATAAATGGACACGTTATTCACAGCTGCCGAATACCTGGTTAAAGTCGCAGATCGCGACGAAACGCATTGGAATTTGGCAGTTTTCTTTGGACTCGAGGGACAGGGCCATAGCCTGGTGGGAGGGCCCATTGTCTGCAGTTTTGGTCCGTTCGGCGGGAGCATTGAAGACTGGCGGTGAGACCTGCCTCTATCTGATATGCGGTTTTTATGTTTTTAATTTGTGAGTGCAATTCTTGGATGTGTTTTATATTAAATAGCGTTTTTAAACATTATTGCACTAGTTTTGCCATTCTATTTTTCCCTTCATGTGCGGATTGTTCATGATGCATCCTGAATGATTATGCTATAAACGCCTATTCTATGGGAGCTAAAGCTGGATGGGAATGATTCTTTGAACTGGGTGTACAGCGGCTGGTGGAAAATATTCAATTATTATTCTACTTGAGAGGCGTTGATCAAGATACCCGTTTGGTAAGAATTTGCACATAGGGGTGTTGAGAGCACTGAGGAGTGTGCATGCACCTTGGGATAAGATTGAAGAATATAGGAAGATTTCATGATTGTTTTCTGCACTTCTTGGTTGAAGGAATAGTTCACCATTTTGGGCAATTTAGTCCTTGGACACTATCAGTATAAGCTAGCTCTGTGTATATTGTTTTGCATTTTTTTGGAAAGTTTGGGACTTTTTAACACGTTGAGCTTTACTAAAAGATTTCACTTGTTTATGTTTAATTGTTCTATATGTAAGCGCGGTGTTGAACATTTGTATATATATTTTAAGGGAAAGGATGATCACTTCCTTTTTTGCGGTAAGCTAACTACCCTTCACTCTAATCCAAGTACTGCACTACTGGGTAAATTTATTTGACCTCCCATCATAATTTGGCTAAAACCACTCTAAGGGGGGTGTAAGATGACCCAAACCACTCTAAGGGGGGTGTAAGATGACCCAAACCACTCTAAGGGGGGTGTAAGATGACCCAAACCACTCTAAGGGGGGTGTAAGATGACCCAAACCACTCTAAGGGGGGTGTAAGATGACCCAAACCACTCTAAGGGGGGTGTAAGATGACGCAAACCACTCTAAGGGGGGGTGGAAGCTGAACAACATAACAATTAGGGTTGGTGTGCAAGATTGACGCAAATGTTGGTTAACAATTAATGCAATATTTTTTTACAGTGAAAAAGCCAATTTAAATATATATACTAACTGCACTTTAATCTTTTTCAGGCACCCCGAGATGCACCCTGACGCCAATTTTCCTTTTCATTCTAATTTCTGTATTAAATTTCCTTTTCATTCTAATTTCTGTTTTAATTTTCCTTTTCATTCTAATTTCTGTTTTAATTTTAGTTCCTTTTCAACACAAAATAAAAAAAAAAACTAAAGAAACATGTTGCAATGTGTTTAATTCTGAAGGTACTTGATTCCCAGCCCACAGCAAAGCAAAGCGCAGGCGCTGTGTTGAATAGCGTGGTCAAACTGACAGCGCCTACAAAGCTGAACTCCAACATCATATTCAGCAATGTAGGCGTTGTTCCCAACAACGCCAGGTAGCAACTGAGGAGGCCTGCTATAGCGAATCGCTACCGCCCGCGGCGTACGCTAGCGGCGCTCATAGCGCCATACTTCAGTCGCTCATCTGTCGCTACCTGCCGCTATTAATGAATCGGCCTCCCCGTCAAGCAACCTTTCTCTTATTATATCCCTGTATTTTAGAAATTGAAGATTTGAGCCTACTCATTTTCAGCTATATTGTAATGGGTTGTAATTAGGGATGAGTGAACCCAACTTGCAAACAACCTTTTGTTTTAAAGTTAAATAGTCCTTTTTAGGGCAGTTTGTTAGGAACAACTGCTGGTGTGAGGGACACTAAGGTAGTAGTTTAGCGAAAAAAAAATGTCCTTTTTGTGGCAGTTAGTAAGGAACAGCTGCTGGAGTGAGGGAGAGGGTCATTGTAGTTGAGGCCACCTAAGGCTCTTTTGTGTTTAATAACAAATAGTAATTGAATGTCCACTTGTTCAGGGCACATTAGGGTCTATTGAAAGATATTTGTGGAGTGTCCACTAGTTTAGGCCTTGTGAGGGTCATTTGTGTTTAAAAACAAATAGTAGTTGAGTTTCCACTTGTTCAGGTCACGTGAGGCTCTTTTGTGTCTAATAACAAATAGTAGTTGAATGTCCACTGGTTTAGGCCACATGAGGCTCTTTTGTGTTTAAGGGGTAATTATGCTTTCAATGGCATTTTTAAACATTTCCAATCTAGTTTGCTACCTGCTCAAGTTGCTGAATTTATCTATTAATATTTTACTTTTTTCTGTTTTTGCAACCCCATGTTATAAAATAAAACAGTTCGCCATTGCAACAATGTGTTTAACATAGAAATGTACAGCAAAGTGGTGTTCAGATGTACATTTCAGAAGTTTCCTCTTTCTGGCTAATCATCTGGTTGACCGAGGCAGACATGACAAATTTAACCCCACCTACTTTATTTCAATCTCTTTAGCTAGGGGGAATCCGTCTTGTGTTAAAAAAACTAAAGGGATACTAGGAGCGTTCTTAGGTGAAAAGGCGATTGACGCTGATTTGTTTAGCCATAGCTGCTAATAAATCCACCTGTTACAGTTGAAGGATTCTGGCATTTGTAGTCAGATAAGGATACTAGGAGCTTTACTGAGGGACAAAAGAGCCCCTCTTACTTCCCCAAGACAGATTCCACTGGAATATAAGAAGCTTGGACAAAGCATGCTGATAGGTTGATCACACAAATGGGAGCTCAATCCTAACACAAATGTTTATTTTATATCCCAGGAGAGGAAAACAATTAGGCAGAACACTAAACACCTTACAAAAAGAGAGTTTTTCCTTTAATAACACATACTAGTTGAGTGTCCACGTGCTCAAACTACCTGGGTGTCACTTCTGTTCAATAAAAAAGTATTAGTGGAATTTCCACTTGCTTAGGCCACTTGGGTGTCACTGCTGTTTTACATAAATTATTTGAGGAGTATCCACTTTCTCAGGCCACTTGGGGGTCACTGCTGTTTAATAACAAGTATTAGTGGAGTACCCACTTGCTCAGACCATTTGGGTGCCACTGCTGTTTAAAGTCAAGTATTAGTGGAGTATCCACTTGCCCAGACCATTCTTGGGTCACTGCTGTTTAATAACATGTATTAGTGTAATATCCACTAGCTCAGACCACTTGGGCATCACTGCTGTTTAACATCAAGTATAAATGAAGTATCCACTTGCTCATGCCACTTGGGTGTCATTCCTGTTTAACATCAAGTATTAGTGAAGAATCCACTTGTTCAGGCCACTTGGGGGTCACTGCTGTTTAATAACAAGTATTAGTGGAGTACCCACTTTCTCAGACCATTTGGGTGCCACTGCTGTTTAAAGTCAAGTATTAGTGGAGTATCCACTTTCTCAGGCCACATAAGGGTCATTTTCCTGGTAATTCTTTTTTTTTGAATTGTCCATTTTGGGCCACTGCAACTGCAAGTGTCTGACAATGCAGAATGCAGCAAATAAGGGACAGGGATGTGGCCCTAGTGCTGATGGTGCTGCCCCTGCTGGGGGTGATGGAGCTAGTGCTGCATGGAAAGAAAGTGTTCTTCCTGCCTGCTATTTTTTTCCAGCATATTTTGTATGCCCAAATACTCTTGGCACAGCAGAACAAGTTGGGGCAGTTGTAGATTTTATGGTACACAGTGCTACCAGTTCCATGATTCCGCTCCACTTCTGCCTAGAGTGATGAGTGCTCCTCCTTGCCCCCTTCAAATTTGCAAGACCATCCCAGGTCAAATCATGGAGTCACTAATGCTCTATAATGGCACTCCTAGCTGGGATACTGTGGACCTACCTGCCCCAGTTGCAGACCTAGGGTTCCTAGATACCCAACAACTTATGTTGGAGGATGAGGAAGTTGCCAGAGGACCATGACAGGACACCCTAATTGGTTAGAAGTTAGAAAAAATAATGTTATGTTGAAATATGTGAGGTGTTTAGCAGTCTCCAAAGTTTAGCAGGGCATCAAAGTTCCATCCTTTCCATTGTGCCATGACCACGCTTTAAATTTGCATGAGCAAGCCTGGCAAGTGTGACCACACTGGCTTGCTATGCTCACTCAAGCTGTCGAGGGAAAGACCATGCAACCAGGTGGATAGGTGGCTATGGAGAAATAGAGGTATCTACTGCATACTGCAGTAAATAGAGATGTACATGAAACAGGCTCCTCCTTACTGCCATGTTATTTTCATTGCCTGAATTGTCCCTTTAAACAGAGATGTATCCCAAATTGAGATGCACTGGGGGTTTAGAGGACCTAAAGTGACTATGACTTTAGGTTCTCTTCAGCTATAGTAAAATAGCTGCATCTAATGCTAGAGTTTAACTATATCAAAAAATTAGTTGTTTTTTATTAAATGACAGCTCAAGTCATTTTTTTGTTTTGGATTTTCAGACATTTACGGCCAAAACTAGCCTGCCGCCCTCTGGTCACAAGGTTGCTTCCATAACCACCAGTCTATGACTGGCTAATCCTCTGCTTTGTACTCTTCGAATAGTATATGGGGAGGCCGATTCATTAATAGCGGCAGGTAGCGACAGTTGAGGCGACTGTAGCAGTATTTTCACAGTGCCCGCTAGTAGTCGCTGTGCTTGGCCATTGTTCGGTTGTTGATAGCGACTGAGTCGGTGTGCAGTAATGTTGAATATGGGGTGACGAGTCGCTATTTGACAGGTTCCGCGATGTATGGGTGCGTATGATAGCGACTGGTCAGAGCGACCGGCTCCCACCACATTCATCAAAAAATCACGCTCAAAAAATTCTCGCGCTGTGAAATGCATGTTTAAACACCAGAGCGCTGGCGGCGATGTGTTAAAAGTAGTTTTTTAACCCCCAAACCACCATATTTTTGGAAACCCAAAAAAAACATTTTTTGAAAGAATTTAGTAATATGAATACAATAATATCAGACCTGTAATATCAATTCTGCACAATTTTTTTTTTTTTTTTTTACCTTTAAAAAATTAACTAACATGGCAGAAGTGGTCACATAATTTTTCACATTTAAAAAAAAAAAAAAAAACATTAATAACAATTAATTATGAATATTTAAAGATTGTTCCATTGAAATGCATTGGAGAGCGCCAGGTAGCGAGAGGTCATACCTGTCGCTGTTCAAGGTCGGACGCTGGCGCTGTGGGCTGAGGCTGGAATAATGATGAATGAGTGGCTATCTGGCGCTATCTCAGTCGCTAAGCAGGATCGGCTTGATAAATGTGTGATTGTGGTGGGGAGCCGGCGTACTCGTGGCGGTGCCCGTCACTCCGGTCGCTCACCAGACGCTACCTGTCGCTATTCCTTCATAAATAAGGGCCAAAGTCTAAAGCAAATGACCGCACCAACAGGAATTACAAAGAAGTGTGCAAACTTGGGTACCTAAATGCCACATACTGTATACACAGCAAGGAGGCTTCCACACAGCCCCCAACCCCAAGACACTATCTGCACCACTCTGTTTCACTGGTGGTAATGCACAAATATCTAGGTCAGATGTAAAGCATATGTCCCTATGAAAACTGACTGAATCCTAGTATTCCAAGCAAAAGTGCTATGTGCTATATATACAAACAATAATCAACTCTAATCATACTACATGTGCTAAAGTGACTAAGTGCAAAGAAAATTTACAATGTTAACCTCCAATAGAGGAATCACAGAAAAATAACCATATCAAGGGATCTTACATGTGCCAAATGCCACCGCGCCCCTCCCCCGGCCTGTATATGTTAGAATAGGATATGATTGAGTCTAATTTAGCTCATTATATTAAGCCAAGCATGGGTCTCTAACAAAGGTTACTTGCCCCTCAAGAATGGTATATGTAGATTATTCCAAAATATTTGTTTTGACTGCACCACTACAAAACAGGTACTTTGTAGCAACATTGCTTCTGGCTTACACCCTTCATGAAACAAACTTGCCAGGGAGGGGGCAGCTTCACTTTAATACTGAAATCCAACCTACATTTAAACTTAACTACCAATTGAATAAGGGGGTTATATAAGAAACGCTAGCGCCAGGTAGTGCCACATAGCAGCACGTAGCATTGGGTGAACGCTGGTCGCTGTATGTGAAAACTACATTTAACCCTTTCACTGCCAGCCTACCTGCAGCTTTTGTCACCCTCTCAGCTGTGATTTTTGAAAGAATTTCCAGGGATTTCCCAGGAAAATTATATATTTTTTTTTGGAGTCTGGACTTCAACATGAAATGTTTTGTTTGGCCTTTTTTAGTGTATTCTCTAGAGATGAGCGAACTTTTGAAAAATTCGATTCGACTGATTCGCCGAATTTTCCGTCAAAAATTGTTTCGACCCGAATTTATTCGCGACGAATCGCTATTAAAAACGGCTATTTCTGAGCCTCCTAGAGCCTCAATAGGGTTGTAAACCATTCTGCTTTGCTGTAACATGCATAGGATGCGTGCTGGGTTAGTTAAATAATACTGTAAATAAATATCACATGCAGATCAGATGCATCGCTAATAGAATCGCAGAGCGGCACAATTGCAGAGAATTGAAGTGGCATCACTATGAGGGGCAGGAGCCCAAACATTGCTTTAAAGAGACAATGGAGTTGGCAGCAGCAGGAGCCCAAAAATTGGATGAATCACACCCTGGAGTTGCAAGTAGCAGCAGGAGCCCAAACATTGGCTGAAAGAGACACTGGAGTTGGCAGCAGCAGGAGCCCAAAAATTGACTGACACACCCTGGCCAAGCAGCAGCAGCAGCAGCAGCAGGAGCCCAAGCATAGCTTGAAAGAGACACTGGAGTTGGCTGCAGGAGCCCAAAGATTGGATGAATCACACCCTGCAGTTGCAAGCAGCAGCAGCAGGAGGCCAAATATTACTTTAAAGAGACACTGGATTTGGCAACAGGAGCCCAAAATTGGATGAATCACACCCTGGAGTTGGCAGCAGCAGCAGCAGCAGGAGCCCAAACATTACTTTAAAGAGACACTGGGGTTAGCTTCAGGAGCCCAAAAATTGGATGAATCACACCCTGGAGTTGGCAGCAGCAGCAGCAGCAGGAGCCCAAACATTACTTTAAAGAGACACTGGAGTTGGCAGCAGCAGGAGCCCAAAGATTGGATGAATCACACCCTGGAGTTGCAAGCAGCAGCAGGAGCCCAAACATTGGCTGAAAGAGACACTGGAGTTGGCAGCAGCAGGAGCCCAAAAATTGACTGACACACCCTGGAGTTTCAAGCAGCAGCAGCAGCAGCAGCAGGAGCCCAAGCATAGCTTGAAAGAGACACTGGAGTTGGCTGCAGGAGCCCAAAGATTGGATGAATCACACCCTGCAGTTGCAAGCAGCAGCAGCAGGAGCCCAAATATTACTTTAAAGAGACACTGGATTTGGCAACAGGAGCCAAAAATTGGATGAATAACACCCTGGAGTTGGCAGCAGCAGGAGCCCAAACATTACTTTAAAGAGACACTGGGGTTAGCTTCAGGACCCCAAAAATTGGATGAATCACACCCTGGAGTTGGAAGCAGCAGCAGCAGCAGGAGCCCAAACATTACTTTAAAGAGACACTGGAGTTGGCTTCAGGAGCCCAAAAATTGGATGAATCACACCCTGGAGTTGGCAGCAGCAGCAGCAGGAGCCCAAACATTACTTTAACGAGACACTGGAGTTGGCAGCAGGAGACCAAAGATTGGATGAATCACACCCTGGAGTTGGCAGCAGCAGCAGCAGCAGCAAGAGCCCAAACATTACTTTAAAGAGACACTGGAGTTGGCTTCAGGAGCCCAAAAATTAGATGAATCACACCATGGAGTTGGCAGCAGCGGCAGCAGGAGCCCAAACATTACTTTAAAGAGACACTGGAGTTGGCAGCAGGAGCCCAAAGATTGGATGAATCACACCCTGGAGTTGGCAGCAGCAGCAGGAGCCCAAACATTACTTTAAAGAGACACTGGAGTTGGCTTCAGGAGCCCAAAAATTGGATGAATCACACCCTGGAGTTGGCAGCAGCAGCAGCAGCAGGTGCCCAAACATTACTTTAAAGAGACACTGGGGTTGGCTTCAGGAGCCCAAAAATTGGATGAATCACACCCTGGAGTTGGCAGCAGCAGCAGAAGCAGGAACCCAAACATTACTTTAAAGAGACACTGGAGTTGGCTTCAGGAGCCCAAACATTGGATGAATCCCACCCTGGAGTTGGCAGCAGCAGCAGCAGCAGGAGCCCAAACATTACTTTAAAGAGACACTGGAGTTGGCTTCAGGAGCCCAAAAATTGGATGAATCACACCCTGAAGTTGGTAGCAGCAGCAGCAGGAGCCCAAACATTACTTTAAAGAGACACTGGAGTTGGCAGCAGGAGCCCAAATATTGGATGAATCACACCCTGGAGTTGGCAGCAGCAGCAGCAGGAGCCCAAACATTACTTTAAAGAGACACTGGGGTTGGCTTCAGGAGCCCAAAAATTGGATGAATCACACCCTGGAGTTGGAAGCAGCAGCAGCAGCAGGAGCCCAAACATTACTTTAAAGAGACACTGGAGTTGGCTTCAGGAGCCCAAAAATTGGATGAATCACACCCTGGAGTTGGCAGCAGCAGCAGCAGGAGCCCAAACATTACTTTAAAGAGACACTGGAGTTGGCAGCAGGAGACCAAAGATTGGATGAATCACACCCTGGAGTTGGCAGCAGCAGCAGCAGCAAGAGCCCAAACATTACTTTAAAGAGACACTGGAGTTGGCTTCAGGAGCCCAAAAATTAGATGAATCACACCCTGAAGTTGGCAGCAGCAGCAGCAGGAGCCCAAACATTACTTTAAAGAGACACTGGAGTTGGCAGCAGGAGCCCAAAGATTGGATGAATCACACCCTGGAGTTGGCAGCAGCAGCAGCAGCAGGAGCCCAAACATTACTTTAAAGAGACACTGGAGTTGGCTTCAGGAGCCCAAAAATTGGATGAATCACACCCTGGAGTTGGCAGCAGCAGCAGCAGCAGGAGCCCAAACATTACTTTAAAGAGACACTGGGGTTGGCTTCAGGAGCCCAAAAATTGGATGAATCACACCCTGGAGTTGGCAGCAGCAGAAGCAGGAACCCAAACATTACTTTAAAGAGACACTGGAGTTGGCTTCAGGAGCCCAAACATTGGATGAATCCCACCCTGGAGTTGGCAGCAGCAGCAGCAGCAGGAGCCCAAACATTACTTTAAAGAGACACTGGAGTTGGCTTCAGGAGCCCAAAAATTGGATGAATCACACCCTGAAGTTGGCAGCAGCAGCAGCAGGAGCCCAAACATTACTTTAAAGAGACACTGGAGTTGGCAGCAGGAGCCCAAATATTGGATGAATCACACCCTGGAGTTGGCAGCAGCAGGAGCCCAAACATTACTTTAAAGAGACACTGGGGTTGGCTTCAGGAGCCCAAAAATTGGATGAATCACACCCTGGAGTTGGCAGCAGCAGCAGCAGGAGCCCAAACATTACTTTAAAGAGACACTGGAGTTGGCAGCAGGAGCCCAAAGATTGCATGAATCACACCCTGGAGTTGGCAGCAGCAGCAGCAGCAGCAGCAGGAGCCCAAACATTACTTTAAAGAGACACTGGGGTTGGCTTCAGGAGCCCAAAAATTGGATGAATCACACCCTGGAGTTGGCAGCAGCAGCAACAGGAGCCAAAACGTTACTTTAAGGAGACACTGGGGTTGGCTTCAGGAGCCCAAAAATTGGATGAATCACACCCTGGAGTTGGCAGCAGCAGCAGCAGGAGCCCAAACATTACTTTAAAGAGACACTGGAGTTGGCTTCAGGAGCCCAAAAATTGGATGAATCACACCCTGGAGTTGGCAGCAGCAGCAGCAGGAGCCCAAACATTACTTTAAAGAGACACTGGGGTTGGCAGCAGGAGCCCAAAGATTGGATGAATCACACCCTGGAGTTGGCAGCAGCAGCCAGAGCCCAAACATTACTTTAAAGAGACACTGGGGTTGGCTTCAGGAGCCCAAAAATTGGATGAATCACACCCTGGAGTTGGCAGCAGCAGCAGCAGCAGCAGGAGCCCAAACATTACTTTAAGGAGACACTGGAGTTGGCTTCAGGAGCCCAAAAATTGGATGAATCACACCCTGGAGTTTGCAGCAGCAGCAGCAGGAGCCCAAATATTACTTTAAAGAGACACTGGAGTTGGCTTCAGGAGCCCAAAAATTGGATGATTCACACCCTGGAGTTGGCAGCAGCAGCAGCAGCAGGAGCCCAAACATTACTTTAAAGAGACAATAGGGTTGGCTTCAGGAGCCCAAAAATTGGACGAATCACACCCTGGAGTTGGCAGCAGCAGCAGGAGCCCAAACATTACTTTAAAGAGACACAGGGGTTGGCTTCAGGAGCCCAAAAAATGGATGAATCACACCCTGGAGTTGGCAGCAGCAGCAGCAGGAGCCAAAACATTACTTTAAAGAGACAATGGGGTTGGCTTCAGGAGCCCAAAAATTGGATGAATCACACCCTGGAGTTGGCAGCAGCAGGAGCCCAAAAATTGGCCTAAAGACATAAATATGTTTTGCACCATTTGGAAAGTGTAAAACGTGGCACCATGCTGAATCTAGTCGCATGCATCAGCCATTGGTGGGTGGAAATCCTGGCTGATCCATCCCTGATTCATTTTGACAAAGGTGAGTCTCTCCACATTTTTAGTTGACAGACGAGTTCTCCTCGCCGTAACTATGGCCCCCGCCGCACTAAACACCCGCTCAGATGGCACGCAAATTGCCGGGCAGGACAGCTTTTCCAGGGCAAACTCTGCTAGTTGCGGCCACAAATCAAGTTTGGCTGCCCAGAAGTCCAGCGGATCCTCGAGGTGTGTTGGCATGGTCATGTCAAAGTATGACATGACCTGCTGGTTCAGGTCCTGCTCCAGGTCTTCCTGCTGCTCATGAGTAGCCTCACTATGCGGGTGTAGAAAGCTAATCATTAGCAACTGAAGACTGAGGCTGCTGCTGATGGAGCTGCTGCTGCTGCTCCTGCCAACCCCCCCAGCAGCTATGACAGTGGAAGGTGAGCGCAGAGGTCCCCTCGAGTCAGACCTGCGAGAGTATGGACCATGGCGCAGATAGGCATCGGCCAACTGCCTACGTAGAATGTCTTTGTAGTAGTTCAGTTTGTCCTCCCTCTCGGTGGGTTTAAAAAATGCCCCCATTTTGTGCCGGAAGCGAGGGTCCAATAAGGTGGACAGCCAGAAGTCATCCCGCCGACAGATGGAAACAATTCTGGGGTCACTACGCAAGCACGTGAGCATGCTTCCTGCCATTTGCGCAAGTGACTCCGATGGACTACCTGTCTCCATCTCCACTGCATACTGCCACGGTGTGCCCGGGTCCTCTGTCTCGCCTTCCTCAAAAACCTCTAGCTCCTCTGGCTGCTCCTGCTCCTCCTCTCCTGTCCGCTGACTAGATAAACCAGCCATTTCGCCAAGCCTAAACAGTGTTTCGCTGGGCAACTCCTCCTCCTCTTCCTCCTCCTCCTCCAGTTCAGCTCCAACGGGGTTCATGTGGCCGTAAGATGTAAACGCCATGTCTCCAGTGCCCTGACCAGCCATGGTTTCCAACATGTGCTGTAGTACATGAAGCAGTGGAATCACGTCGTTCATCCCGTAATCCTGCCGACTGACAAATAAAGTGGCTTCCTCAAAGGGCCTGAGCAAACAGCAGGCGTCACGTATGAGCTGCCACTGGTTGACATTGAAGATACACAGGGGAGTCCCCCTATCTGCTTGGATCATCAGGAAATCCGTGATGGCTTTTCTCTGTTCATATAATCGGTCCAACATGTGAAGGGTGGAATTCCAACGGGTGGAAACATTGCAAATCAGACTATGTTGGGGGATACCGTTCTGACGCTGTAGCTCAAGAAGGGTGTGTTTGGCGGTGTATGAGTGGCTGAAGTGCATGCAAAGTTTCCTTGAAGTTGTTAGGATGTCTTGCAGATGGGGGGGAACACTTCAGAAACCGCTTGACAACCAGATTGAAGACGTGAGCCATGCAGGGGGCATGGGTCAGGCTTCCTTGGCGCAGCGCAGGCAAAATGTTCTTCCCATTGTCTGTAACCATGATTCCCATTTTAAGTTTTCTTGGAGTAAGCCATGTTTGGATTTCCTGATGAATAAATTTAAGCAGTTCCTCCCCTGTGTGACTCCGTTCACCAAGACAAACCATGTGAAGCACAGCGTGACACCTCCGTGCCCCGCACACATGGTAGACTGGAGAGGCACTGAGACTTGAGCCTACAGTGGAGGGTGAGGAGATGGCGGAGGATGAGGAGGGCGAGTCGCACGGTGTCACAGGCCCAACGGGCAGGCAACGCGGAGGCCGAAGCGACGTGACCTGTCCAAGTTGCTGCTGCAAAGGGACCACATTCACCCAGTGGGCCGTAAACGACATGTACTGTCCCTGACCGTAGTTACAGCTCCAGACATCGGCGCTGCCATGCACTTTGCTACACACCAACAGGCTCAAGGACTGGCCCACCTTCTGTTCAACAAAAGTGTGCAGCGCTGGTACTGCCTTCTTGGCAAAGAAATGACGGCTTGGGACTCTCCACCTCGGCTCGGCACAAGCCATCAGTTCTCTGAAAGGAGCACATTCCGCTTCTGTGCCGTAGGATGAGTGGGCGCATACTGCTGTCTCTTGGACATGGCTTCGCTGATGGATTGCTGGCGGGATGCATGACTTGGAGGAGGAGGAGGAGGAGCAGGAGCGACAGAGGATGGGTATGACGCACAGCTGCCTTCGGCTGAGGTGCTGGAGCCTTGGCTGGCAGAAATTGGGAGCGGCGTGCAACTCGGTTGAGGAAGCTGTCTGGCTCACCTCTCCGGAGCCTAGGTTCTCCCAGGCCGCTTTATGGTGACGCTGCATATGTTGACGCAGGGCCGTGGTGCCAACATTTGGACCCTGGCCACGCTTCACCTTCTGCCTACATATCTTGCATGTGGTCATGTTACCATCCTGCGGATGCTTCAGGAAAAACTGCCACACTGTCGAGTAGCTATTTTTCCCACCAACAGGCCTCACTGATTCGCTGCTATTGTCGCCAACTCTAGGAACCCCTGCCCCACTACCTCCCGATAAGGTAGCCTGCCGCGCAGCAGGTGCTCCACCCCGGCCCCGTTTGGCTCCAGGCTTTACAATTGTGCCCCCATGCTGCCTGCCAACCATGCTGCTAACACCTTGCTGCCTGAGCTGCTGACTCCGGGGCAACCTGCGCCCCTCTTCTCCTGATGATGACGATGAAGCCCCTTCATCACCCGGCTCCCAAATGCGATCGGCTTCATCGCCATCATCATTATCACCGAGTTGTGGCTGTACGTCACTGATGTTCGTGGATTCGTCAACAGTGTCTGGCGCAGGAGCTGGAACGCTCGCAGCACCCACGACACTGCACATCACTATTTGTCTGCCTAGCTAAAGAAGCCACCTCCATTTCTTGGCTGGGCAGTAGCTGCTGACTGTCCTCTATCTGATCGTCCTCCTCACTAAAGAGTGGAGCTGAACCCAAAGCATAGGATACGTCGCTGGGGGAGGGAACGGCGTAGGACAGAGGCAATGGGAGGACAGGGACTGCTCTCGGGGCATGCCAACCCTAGACTGGGGGTCTCAGACGTAAGTTGTGATGATGTTGTTGATGAGCGCGTTAACCAATCTACCACGGCAGATGCGTTACTGGTGGAGACCCGACCGCTAGCAGATACTGGCAGATTAGGTCTCTCAGCGTGACTCCTGCTGCTACTGGCCCCCAGTCTGCTGCGACCTCTGCCTGCGGAATCTTGGCCTCTGCCACTCCTATATGAAACAGAATATAATGCACACCAAAAGTGAGCAGTAACACTCAGCCTCCAACAGGCCTGCTTAGTGTAAATAAGAGAGCTGCTTAGTGTAAATAAAGAGGGGTATGGTATGTTACAGAATGGGATGCCCCAACAGCAGAGCACCTGGGAGCAGTAGTACTATGCACAGCAAAAGTGTCTTTATCAGGCCAAATTACTTTTAGAATAAGTGCAAAGGGTTATGGTAAATAGAGGCTGGTGTAGTCACAGAATGGGATGCCCCAACCGCAGTGCACGTGGCAGCAGTAGTACTATGCACAGCAATAGTGTCTTTATCAGGCCAAATTACTTTTAGAATAAGTGCAAAGGGTTATAGTAAATAGAGGCTGGTGTAGTCATAGAATGGGATGCCCCAACCGCAGTGCACCTGGCAGCAGTAGTACTATGCACAGCAAAAGTGTCTTTATCAGGCCAAATTACTTTTAGAATAAGTGCAAAGGGGTATAGTAAATAGAGGCTGGTGTGGTCACAGAATGGGATGCCCCAACCGGAGAGCACCTGGGAGCAGTACTATGCACAGCAAAAGTGTCTTTATCAGGCCAAATTACTTTTAGAATAAGTGCAAAGGGTTATAGTAAATAGAGGCTGGTGTAGTCACAGAATGGGATGCCCCAACCAGAGCACACCTGAGAGCAGTACTATGCACAGCAAAAGTGTCTTTATCAGGCCAAATTACTTTTAGAATAAGTGCAAAGGGTTATAGTAAATAGAGGCTGGTGTAGTCACAGAATGGGATGCCCCAACCGGAGAGCACCTGGGAGCAGTACTATGCACAGCAAAAGTGTCTTTATCAGGCCAAATTACTTTTAGAATAAGTGCAAAGGGTTATAGTAAATAGAAGCTGGTGTAGTCACAGAATGGGATGCCCCAACCAGAGAGCACCTGGGAGCAGTACTATGCACAGCAAAAGTGTCTTTATCAGGCCAAATTACTTTTAGAATAAGTGCAAAGGGTTATAGTAAATAGAGGCTAGTGTAGTCACAGAATGGGATGCCCCAACCGGAGAGCACCTGGGAGCAGTACTATGCACAGCAAAAGTGTCTTTATCAGGCCAAATTACTTTTAGAATAAGTGCAAAGGGTTATAGTAAATAGAGGCTGGTGTAGTCACAGAATGGGATGCCCCAACCAGAGTGCACCTGGGAGCAGTACTATGCACAGCAAAAGTGTCTTTATCAGGCCAAATTACTTTTAGAATAAGTGCAAAGGGTTATAGTAAATAGAGGCTGGTGTAGTCACAGAAAGGGATGCCCCAACCAGAGAGCACCTGGGAGCAGTACTATGCACAGCAAAAGTGTCTTTATCAGGCCAAATTACTTTTAGAATAAGTGCAAAGGGGTATAGTAAATAGAGGCTGGTGTGGTCACAGAATGGGATGCCCCAACCGGAGAGCACCTGGGAGCAGTACTATGCACAGCAAAAGTGTCTTTATCAGGCCAAATTACTTTTAGAATAAGTGCAAAGGGTTATAGTAAATAGAGGCTGGTGTAGTCACAGAATGGGATGCCCCAACCGGAGAGCACCTGAGAGTGTACTATGCACAGCAAAAGTGTCTTTATCAGGCCAAATTACTTTTAGAATAAGTGCAAAGGGTTATAGTAAATAGAGGCTGGTGTAGTCACAGAATGGGATGCCCCAACCGGAGAGCACCTGGGAGCAGTACTATGCACAGCAAAAGTGTTTTTATCAGGCCAAATTACTTTTAGAATAAGTGCAAAGGGTTATAGTAAATAGAGGCTGGTGTAGTCACAGAATGGGATGCCCCAACCAGAGAGCACCTGGGAGCAGTACTATGCACAGCAAAAAGTGTCTTTATCAGGCCAAATTACTTTTAGAATAAGTGCAAAGGGTTATAGTAAATAGAGGCTGGTGTGGTCACAGAATGGGATGCCCCAACCGGAGAGCACCTGGGAGCAGTACTATGCACAGCAAAAGTGTCTTTATCAGGCCAAATTACTTTTAGAATAAGTGCAAAGGGTTATAGTAAATAGAGGCTGGTGTAGTCACAGAATGGGATGCCCCAACCGGAGAGCACCTGAGAGTGTACTATGCACAGCAAAAGTGTCTTTATCAGGCCAAATTACTTTTAGAATAAGTGCAAAGGGTTATAGTAAATAGAGGCTGGTGTAGTCACAGAATGGGATGCCCCAACCGGAGAGCACCTGGGAGCAGTACTATGCACAGCAAAAGTGTTTTTATCAGGCCAAATTACTTTTAGAATAAGTGCAAAGGGTTATAGTAAATAGAGGCTGGTGTAGTCACAGAATGGGATGCCCCAACCAGAGAGCACCTGGGAGCAGTACTATGCACAGCAAAAAGTGTCTTTATCAGGCCAAATTACTTTTAGAATAAGTGCAAAGGGTTATAGTAAATAGAGGCTAGTGTAGTCACAGAATGGGATGCCCCAACCGGAGAGCACCTGGGAGCAGTACTATGCACAGCAAAAGTGTCTTTAGCAGGCCAAATTACTTTTAGAATAAGTGCAAAGGGTTATAGTAAATAGAGGCTGGTGTAGTCACAGAATGGGATGCCCCAACAAGAGTGCACCTGGGAGCAGTACTATGCACAGCAAAAGTGTCTTTATCAGGCCAAATTACTTTTAGAATAAGTGCAAACGGTTATAGTAAATAGAGGCTGGTGTAGTCACAGAATGGGATGCCCCAACCGGAGAGCACCTGGGAGCAGTACTATGCACAGCAAAAGTGTCTTTATCAGGCCAAATTACTTTTAGAATAAGTGCAAAGGGTTATAGTAAATAGAGGCTGGTGTAGTCACAGAATGGGATGACACAACCGGAGTGCACCTGGCAGCAGTAGTACTATGCACAGCAAAAGTGTCTTTATCAGGCCAAATTACTTTTAGAATAAGTGCAAAGGGTTATAGTAAATAGAGGCTGGTGTAGTCACAGAATGGGATGCCCCAACCAGAGTGCACCTGGCAGCAGTAGTACTATGCACAGCAAAAGTGTCTTTATCAGGCCAAATTACTTTTAGAATAAGTGCAAAGGGTTATAGTAAATAGAGGCTGGTGTAGTCACAGAATGGGATGCCCCAACCAGAGTGCACCTGGGAGCAGTACTATGCACAGCAAAAGTGTCTTTATCAGGCCAAATTACTTTTAGAATAAGTGCAAAGGGTTATAGTAAATTGAGGATGGTGTAGTCACATAATGGGATGCCCCAACCAGAGTGCACCTGGGAGCAGTACTATGCACAGCAAAAGTGTCTTTATCAGGCCAAATTACTTTTAGAATAAGTGCAAAGGGTTATAGTAAATAGAGGCTGGTGTAGTCACAGAATGGGATGCCCCAACCGGAGAGCACCTGGGAGCAGTACTATGCACAGTAAAAGTGTCTTTATCAGGCCAAATTACTTTTAGAATAAGTGCAAAGGGTTATAGTAAATAGAGGCTGGTGTAGTCACAGAATGGGATGCCCCAACCAGAGTGCACCTGGGAGCAGTACTATGCACAGCAAAAGTGTCTTTATCAGGCCAAATTACTTTTAGAATAAGTGCAAAGGGTTATAGTAAATAGAGGCTAGTGTAGTCACAGAATGGGATGCCCCAACCAGAGTGCACCTGGGAGCAGTACTATGCACAGCAAAAGTGTCTTTATCAGGCCAAATTACTTTTAGAATAAGTGCAAAGGGTTATAGTAAATAGAGGCTGGTGTAGTCACAGAATGGGATGCCCCAACCAGAGTGCACCTGGGAGCAGTACTATGCACAGCAAAAGTGTCTTTATCAGGCCAAATTACTTTTAGAATAAGTGCAAAGGGTTATAGTAAATAGTGGCTGGTGTAGTCACAGAATGGGATGCCCCAACCGGAGAGCACCTGGGAGCAGTAGTACTATGCACAGCAAAAGTGTCTTTATCAGGCCAAAATACTTTTAGAATAAGTGCAAAGGGTTATAGTACATAGAGGCTGGTGTAGTCACAGAATGGGATGCCCCAACCAGAGTGCACCTGGGAGCAGTACTATGCACAGCAAAAGTGTCTTTATCAGGCCAAATTACTTTTAGAATAAGTGAAAAGGGTTATAGTAAATAGAGACTGGTGTAGTCACAGAATGGGATGCCCCAACCGGAGAGCACCTGGGAGCAGTACTATGCACAGCAAAAGTGTCTTTATCAGGCCAAATTACTTTTAGAATAAGTGCAAAGGGTTATAGTAAATAGAGGCTGGTGTAGTCACAGAATGGGATGCCCCAACCAGAGTGCACCTGGGAGCAGTACTATGCACAGCAAAGGTGTCTTTATCAGGCCATATTACTTTTAGAATAAGTGCAAAGGGTTATAGTAAATAGAGGCTGGTGTAGTCACAGAATGGGATGCCCCAACCAGAGTGCACCTGGGAGCAGTACTATGCACAGCAAAAGTGTCTTTATCAGGCCAAATTACTTTTAGAATAAGTGCAAAGGGTTATAGTAAATAGAGGCTGGTGTAGTCACAGAATGGGATGCCCCAACCAGAGTGCACCTGGGAGCAGTACTATGCACAGCAAAAGTGTCTTTATCAGGCCAAATTACTTTTAGAATAAGTGCAAAGGGATATAGTAAATAGAGGCTGGTGTAGTCACAGAATGGGATGCCCCAACCGGAGAGCACCTGGGAGCAGTAGTACTATGCATAGCAAAAGTGTCTTTATCAGGCCAAATTACTTTTAGAATAAGTGCAAAGGGTTATAGTAAATAGAGGCTAGTGTAGTCACAGAATGGGATGCCCCAACCGGAGTGCACCTGGGAGCAGTACTATGCACAGCAAAAGTGTCTTTATCAGGCCAAATTACTTTTAGAATAAGTGCAAAGGGTTATAGTAAATAGAGGCTGGTGTAGTCACAGAATGGGATGCCCCAACCAGAGTGCACCTGGGAGCAGTACTATGCACAGCAAAAGTGTCTTTATCAGGCCAAATTACTTTTAGAATAAGTGCAAAGGGTTATAGTAAATAGAGGCTGGTGTTGTCACAGAATGGGATGCCCCAACCAGAGTGCACCTGGGAGCAGTACTATGCACAGCAAAAGTGTCTTTATCAGGCCAAATTACTTTTAGAATAAGTGCAAAGGGTTATAGTAAATAGAGGCTGGTGTAGTCACAGAATGGGATGCCCCATCCGGAGAGCACCTGGGAGCAGTACTATGCACAGCAAAAGTGTCTTTATCAGGCCAAATTACTTTTAGAATAAGTGCAAAGGGTTATAGTAAATAGAGGCTGGTGTAGTCACAGAATGGGATGCCCCAACCAGAGTGCACCTGGGAGCAGTACTATGCACAGCAACAGTGTCTTTATCAGGTCAAATTACTTTTAGAATGAGTGCAAAGGGTTATAGTAAATAGAGGCTGGTGTAGTCACAGAATGGGATGCCCCAACCGGAGAACACCTGGGAGCAGTACTATGCACAGCAAAAGTGTCTTTATCAGGCCAAATTTTTCCTAACTTTCCCTGCTTCTCGCTGACTTCCTGCCTGTCTCCTGCCTGTTTCCTGCCTGTCCCTGTCTGTCCCTGGCTCTCTGTCTCTCCCTGACTACAGCAGCGTCCTGTCTCTCACGAATGCAATAGAGAAATGAGGAAAAGCAAGATGTCCGCCGCCTTAAATAGAGCTGTGACGTCACCGGGCTTGCTGGCTGCTGATAGGCTGCATGTGACTGCCCCAGCTTGCACTGGTGCGGGGTAGATGTCTGGACATGTCCCGTCCTCCATCTTAGAATGCCTGTAATGTAAATGAATGGATGTTAAAGGAAAACTTCGAGCGATCAAAGCACGGGGAAATTCGGATTCGATCCGAATCGAATTTTTCATGAAATTCGGATCGAATCCGGGTTCGTCCGGATCGATTCGCTCATCCCTAGTAAAAATCTATTTTTTGCAATTTGTAGTGTTCTTTTGTAACAAAAAATGTAAGTTTGCCAATAAAATTTTATTGCGTGCGTAATCCCAATTTCTCCCGGTCACAGCGGTACCACATATGTATAGGTAGACACCCTTTCCTGCCCAGGAGACTCCCCCAAACTGAAACAGAGTTTTCGGAGATTTTCAGATAAAATACAACTGAGCTATGCGCAATGCGCACCTTACGGTTTTTCCAGAAAAGCAACCCTTTACATTTGAAATACCCCCAACAAACTATGTATTCTCTGGAAGTACACGCATCAAGCTTTCTAGGTGTACCAAGCTTGTTTATGTGGGCTTAGTTTTCTGGAAGTAATCCCTCAATGTATTCTTTGGTTGCACAAAGTTTCCCTAAAAAAGAATTAATACGGAAGAATCAAGCCACATTTTCCTAGAAAAAACTATATGCAAACAAGAAATAAGAAGTAAAATCTCAAAAAGCAACATGCCCTGAACAGAACGATACCCAACATGCATAGGTACTGTCAAGGGAAGAGTTGTCACCACAAAGTAAAGCGTGCGCGTAACAGTAATTTTACTTGAAAATTTCAGCTCTGCAGACAAAGTGCGCACCTTGCAATTTTTCAACCAGAACAACCCTTTAAATTTGGAATATCCCCAATAAAGCATATATTCCCTGAAAGTACACATGTTAAGCTTTCTAAGAGTACCCAGCTTGTTGTAGTAGGCTCACCTTTATGGAAGTAACCCCTCGAAGAATTCTTAGGTTGCACAGGGTTTCCCTAAAAAAATGAATTAAAAAACTGAATAAATAACATGTTTTCCTAAAATATAAATATGCAAACAAGAAAAAACAATCTAAATCTGAAAGAGCAAGGTTCCCCCGAGCAGAACAATACCCAACATGCATAGGTACTATTAACTATAATTGCCAGCCTACTTGAAGTTTTGTCACCCTCTGTTGACAGGTCATTTTTCCCCATTCTGCACCATGTTTAACCGTGATTTTTGCCGGAATTTCCAGGAAAATTATAGATATATATTTTGCAGCAGAGTTTAGGCTTTAACATGAAATGTCTTGTTTGTAATTTTTCTACTTTTTTTAATATTTTTGTGTAAAAAAAAATATATATATATTTTTTAGACAATTGTCTCCTTTATTTTAAATAAAACATTTACTTTATTAGAGAAAACAATATTGCACGTGAAAGTCCAATTTCTCCCGATTACAACGGTACCACATATGTATTGTTAGCCCCCCATTTTTGCCCAGGAGACCCCCTAAACGGAAAATAGCACATTATAACATTTACAAATAAAATACTACTACTATCCACACTATAAACATAAGGGGTTAATTAAAAAAAAAAAAAAATGACATAGGGTCCCCCCTCCTGGGCGAGGGACCCATTTTTGGGGGAATTTTAAGGGTTAAAAACCCTCAAAACTCCCCCAAAAAATGATATGGGGTCCCCCTTACCCATCATAAACAGCCCTGGACCAGCTATGGGGGCTTGTAGAACAGGGTGCAAGGGGGCCAGCTTTGGTGGCCCCCCACCCTGCAGGCTACAAGCCCACATAGCCATGGCCCGGGCTCTTCTGCCCCCTCCCGGGCTTTGGGGAGGAAGGTAATTGGGGTGCCGGGGGTTAGCAACAAGTCACCCGCTAGCCGCAGGTGACTTGCCAGCCCCCAGCCTTGTGAACTGGTATAGGGATCTCATGGATCCCTTACCCGTTTACAAGGGGTTAAGTGTAAAAAAACACAGAAACAAGCAGAAAAAATATATATATATTTTTCTTTTTTAATACTTTTAATACTTACTTCCCATCCATCACTGTGTCCCACACTGATCAATCTGGCTTCTGCTCTCCTGCTGCAGCTGTAAGCCTTTTATAGCTGCTGGGTGACAGAACATAAGGGGTTAATATAAAAAAAAAAAATGACATAGGGTCCCCGCCTATGTGGGCCCGGGCTCTTCTTCCCCCCCCCCCCGGGCTTTGGGGAGGCAGGTAATAGGGGTGCCGGGGGTTAATGGCAAATCACCTAGCAGGTGACTTGCCAGCCCCCAACCTTGTGAACTGGTATAAGGGGTCTCATGGACCCCTTACCAGTTCACAAGGGGTTAAATGTAAATATAAACACACTGACACATAAGAAAAAAATGACATTTTTTTTTTTACTTTACTCACCTCCGATCCTCTGTCCCCCGGTGATCTCCGATGACAGTCTGCTCGGGTGTTTGGAGGAGAGAGCCTGGGGAGGGGGGGCGATCACAGCCCTCTCCCCCTCCCCACCTCTCTCCTCCAAGCACCCGAGCAGACTGATTCTTAGTCTGGGGTGCTGGTCTTAAGAAGCTGGCTGCTGGTGACATCACAATGATGGGGCGGGGGGCAGGGCTAGCAGTCGGGATCCAGGGGATCCAGTGGGGGGGAGGGTGATTTCTGCCCTCTCCTCACCATGGAAGAGCCTGGGGGGGCGATCGGAGGCCCCCCTGTGAAGAGGATACCTGTCGCGGCCACAGGTAAGCAAATGTCATTTTCATTTTTTTTTTTTTTACAGTTAGCAGCTGCTGCTGCCAAGGGGGGCGGCGCCATTCCGGGGGCTCTCCTGTAGCCATCCGAGCCCCCACGGGGGATCAGATGGCACCAAATTAAAGAGGAGACCCGGCCGGATCCAACGAGGGGTCAGGTGAGTTTTTTTTTATTTTTTTTTAACTAGCAGGGGGGGGGAAATTCAAGCACGTAACACCTACGTGCTTGGCACTTAAGGCACGGACATGCGAGCACGTAGGTGTTACATGCTTGCCACTTAAAGATTAAGGAAGCGAATCTGGTAAGCGCCTCTAACATCACCATGTAGCATCACATGTATTACTAGAGGCGACTCAGTGTATAGTGCCGCCGCTCTAGGTTCAGGTGCGCCATGTAGTACCTTCGCTCAGTAGCGCTCTCCCATACATTTCAATAGTGTTTCATTTGTTTGTGTTTAAATAGCGTTTTGCTATAGTAAACTTTAAAATTATTGTCTCAAATCATTGTGTGGCCTCTCTCTTATGCAGTATCATTGTCACAGTGTTAAAACAATGTCATTCCATATGTTTTTGCTCTGGTGCAGACGCGTAAGTTTTGAGAAACAGACTTTTTTCACACGTCTGGTGCTCTATGGAACAGTGGCCAGCTTTAGAGCACCGGCACTGCTTGTGTGTATTTTATAATTGAATACGGACTTTCCTCGCCGTAGAGTGCTGGACACAATTAACTGGGTCTATCTATCGCTCGCTGCAGCGTTGTCCTGTTGTTAGATGTAGCGTAGTCTTAGGCGTTATGACCTCGGGACATCACCTTGTGGTCGCGATTGACTCTGCAGTGAATCAGGGAGAGCGCTTCTACAGCTCCCACCAGACATCACATTCATCAATGCTGGACAGGAAAGTACAGTGCCACTTGTCCGCCCGCTAAGCTAGGCTATAGTGTCAGACACCTGCTTACAGTGTCTACTAGTGTCTACATATCTGTAAATGTGTAGATAAAGCGGACCAAAACCCACTAAATTTGCAAAATACTTTTGTCCAAAGCACGTGTTGATGCTCCCTTCTTATGGTATAGAGCTAGAAATTGATATTTTTACTCTTTGAATCACCCTAGAACACTTTTTTCTTGCTGTCCCTCCCTGTTGGATGACAGACGACCAGTCATTGCATAGATGTGGCAATGACATCATTGGCACACACAACACTGGCAAAGAATGGAGGATGCAGAGCTTTACAGCTAAAACAGGCACCATTATCTGAGATTAGAGTGAAGCAGGAACGGTGAAATTTGGGGGGGGGAGCAATTTAGGAGATGCTAGTTAAAAATGTGGATTTTGGTCAGCTTTAAGTTATTTTATTTGGTCAAAGCTTGAAATTTAAATAGGATTGTTTATATTGATGTTCTTGTTTTTTTTTTTTTATATTTAGAGATGAAAAAAATAAATATATTGAAAGTAAAAACATAATTTAACGTTTGATTTATGCTGCAGCTCATTTTCACAGCAGTCTAACTAGTTTCTGTTGTGACCTTACTCTATCCTCTAATAAACCTTTTGATACAAACAAGCCATTAGAATGTATTTTTTATTTGTTTCAGTTTATTTCCCATTTAAAATTTATTGTCCCCTCAGCATATTAATAGACTGCAAGTTTGCAATTTGTGACTTTCTGTGCCCTTGTCCTTTCAGTTCTTTGCATATGAGTCAATTATTCTCAAATCAAGATAATAGAATCACTATAATTTGCAGCAAGAGACATTTTTAGCAACAGATTATTAATATTAGGCAACAGTGCCAAAATATGATGTCTCAGATTATCAACTGTAGTGCAGTAATAAGACACAAAGGCACATTATTTTGAAGCAGCTTTTAGTTTGCAAAGCTTCAGTTAAAAAGTATGAACTTTCCAGCAGCTGTAGAGCAGAAGATAATGTTTATTATTTAAATAGTGAATTACAGGTTAGAAGGTTTACACTTGTTTCATTATATAACCCTTTCTTAGATTTACCTTAGCTGTGTTCAATAGCGGCCATTAACTGCATGACATCCCTACCAGCTGATTAAACGAATGTACTAACACACATTTTGTGATAATTTAGATTAAAATATCTCACAAAAATAATTTCAGGATAAGGCATGAGTTAAAATTAGATGTGACTACCCAAAGCCTGGGGGGGAAGAAGAGCGTGTAGCCTTACAGGATGGGGGGCCACAGAAGCTGACCTCTGCGCCCTGTTTTACAAGCCCCCATTGCTGGTCCCCAGGCTGGTTATGCTGGGAAGGGAGGACTCCACGCCCCCCTGGTTAGCGGGTGGCTTGCCATTAACCCCAGCCCCCCATTACCTGCCTCCCCAAAGCCCAGGGCGGAGCAGAAGAGCCTGGGCCAGTTAGGCTATGTGGGCTTGTAGCCTGCGGGGAGGGGGGCCACCAAAGCTGGCCCTTGCGCCCTTTTCTACAAGCCCTGCATAGCTGGTCCCCGGGCTAAGTAGAAGCGGACCCGCATCATTTTCTTTATTTTTAAGGGGTTTTAACACTCAAAATTCCCCAAAAATGCCCCCCCCCCCCCCCCCGGAAGGGGAACACCATGCCATTTGGGTTTTTCGATCCTGTGAATTCTTGCATGGTGCTGAATTGATATATATATATATATATATATATATATATATATACCACAAAATTTTCACAAAATGGTTGTTGTTCCGGGTGCAGGGTGCAATGCCCCCCTGTGCATTAACAAAATCTTATCTTACTCTTGAGGTGTGCATCAGCAATCGGGATGCCTCCCTGTGCCGGGAACAACACCCAATTTGTGTCCGGCTTAACATGCCACTGATTTTGTTATTGTCTAACTTAATATATACCATGTAACCTTTTGACAATACTTGCAGGCTTTTGGTGGATTAAACCACTTTTGTCTTACAAGATTTTAAGTAGGTTGTCTGTGCTGTCTTGCTTGTTCTGTGCTCTCATTCTCATTTTCATATGTGCATTCCCGGAACCAGTTAAAAGACATTGTGATATCATTGACAGAATCGAAATCATGGTCTATTTTAGTGCATTTGTCACAGGATCATTCAGTCAAAGCTTTTCAAATCCATAGACAATTTTACACATTATACCGAAATATAGCACACAAATTAATGGCGTGTCTGTGTCTGTGTGTGTGTGTGTGTGTGTGTGTGTGTGCATGTGTGCTTGCATGTCTGATCTACAGTATCTACTGCAAAGTTTTATGCACAATCTTATCTTAGCTTTATATATTTAACATGCAGATTAATACACAGAAGAAAACCAATGATTACTTGCAGTATGACACTGTAATCAAGCCCTTTTCTCTTCTATGAATTCTTACAGAACATATCAATATTTGCTAAAATAGGCAGCTGTTTTCAAAAGTGTGGCTAGCTTATTCATCTTAATAAATGTCCCATGTGTGTTTGTGTTGTTTCAGTGTGGAAAACCTGTTTTTCTTATTCAAATATTTCTGACCTAAGGAATAATGTGTAAACATCAGTACTTCCATAAGGTAATAAATAAAAAAAATGATTGTTGAGGTGAAGACATTCTGGGGAGGTAAAAGATATCTTTATTTTTTACCAACAGTGGACCAACAGCCTGATGCAGTTGGAAAAGAAAGGTAGCGGCCATTTTGGAGCTTTAATTCCCAACTGACATAACTGGCAATGCACAGTAACAGGAAGCCCAGCAGCACTTCCTATTTGCAGGTGGCCTGCAAATGCATGAACCATCATCTTGGCAGAAAAGGGTTAATTAACCTTTATGTGTAGCAATCTAAATTACCCTGGGGAGGAATGCATATGATGACTGTTTGTTGTGTTGGTCTGGCTTAAGTCATTTTTGACTGTTGGTCCACTTTAATAATTTCCTCAGTACTTTTGTAGGCACAGAGCTGACTATTTGTCATAAACTGGTCAGCTACTAATATGAGGCATTTTTCTTATTTTAGGACATTCCGTACTTCTCCTTCTAATTCTCAAGTATGCAACTTCACTGTAAATAACGTGATGAGTTGGTCGTTAAAGGTGAACAGTGAGGCAGTCAAATGATAGATATTTCCCTCAGATTACTGGGACCTTTCCCTACAGCATACTTTTGAGTTGGTTTCAAATTATGATGTTTGAGGGACATGTCTGGAAATGATAGTGACAAATGTTTTCATACGTCGTGACTGCTCTTTATTCAGGGCAACCATAAGCTGGCCTGTATTTTGGACTAATTTGGGGATAGGGGAAGGTTTTTTTTACATCAAACCTAATAAAAACTAATACTAACACACTTGGTGATTATGGCAATAGGAGGCCACCTTGTATAATTCCTCACACAGGGAAGTTACCTTTCATTCACTTCCCAATAGCAATAGCAATAACAATGTCAAGACTGAACATCATTACATGTAACGAACACTCAGAATTGTAGTTATTGAACTAAATTCAATACCTACAATTGTAGGTAAGTTCAATACCTACAATTATGAATGTTCTTTACATGTAATAATTTTCAATCTTGAAATAAACCCCTTTGGGATCCTAGTACCCAATAAGAAAATCTACATTAAAGACCTCTTGAAATCTCCTCCCCTAACTCCTAAACTCAGCCTTTCCACAGCTTGCAATTGTAGTGACACGGTGCTCCTTGAATATATATGAATGCAATGTTTTTTGGGTCGATTAACCCCCAAATATAAACCCCCAAATATTCATCAAAGCTTTTTGTTTATATTTTCGTGTGGTGCATCCCTTATACTAGAGATTACTATTCTCTACAGGATCTGAGATACAATACACTTTTGGTCTCACAATTGTTGAATCCTCTGATTTATTGGGCTGTATTAAATAAATGTATTAATAAAAATAGTGGCAGGAAATGTGGCGGATTGTTATTTTTCCCCACGATGCTGCTCATTTGTGTGCTGCCCAAAAGTGTATGTCTCATCTAGAGTTAATTGGATGAGGGGTAAACTGTTCTTTAGCTCACAGGTTTTGCAGCTCCCATACATGGGAGACAGGCCATGAGATGATACCTGTTTGAGTATGTTAATGAGGCCTGCTGACATGCAGGTTGACCTAAAGCTGTCATTGTGAGGTATCTGCTGTACCAGGTGCCTGGTAGTATGCCACTTGTATAGTTAGGGGGTCCTGATGTTTAATGAGAGGCCAGGCGTGCAGGGTTTGTTTTTATGCCTGAGTGTAAAGGGCTGTATTTGTTATATTGTGCAACATAAAAAAACAGGCAAGCCCTGTTTAAAACATAGCCTCTGCGTCACTGTATCTGACTGCTGAAAACTACTAACTACGGCTTCAGAGCTAATTTCACACATATGGTGTTTTGGATATGGATAGTTTTAAAAAGACATACAAAAGTTTAAAGGACTTGTTGAAGGGAGCTGATGCCATTGGCAAAAGCTGCTGCTGCTGCTGTGCGGCCCAGGTATTGACAAAACAGGAGGAACTCGGGGGTCACAAAGAGGCTGAGGTGTGCTACTGTCTGCACAGGCTCCAGTGTAAGCTTTGCTCCAAAAAAGTGTGATGCAGAGTGCCAACCAAAGGGGAATATGGCAGCAGAACATTATTGCTGGAAACAGTTTCAGAAGGACTAGCAATGTGAAAATAAATTAATATATCAGATTTGAATTCATGCACAACAATAGTTGAAACAGTTAAACAGATAATTATAGTCAGGTGCATCCATACCCAATGGATCCTTTTCCTCCTCAGGATCCCAAGATTCAACAAGAAAAACGTTTTCTTGTCAATGTGTGAATAAGCCCCAGTCTTCAGAACTAAACCTGGCGAGGAGTTTGCTGAATGGAGGCTGTGTGAGGTAAAAAACATGAATGAGCCATCACTCCAAAATCCACACAGATATATATTCAGCATAACAAAATGGTTTCGGAGTTTCATAGCACCCCATCCTCAAGGCCGAGTAGCAAACAGTTTTAACCCCCTCACAGACTAAATACAGAAACAAAAGAATCCTATAGCAGGTCCTGCAGCAAAGCCCATCTGATGTCATACCCTATAGCAAAAACATACTGTCAAAACGTAAACAATTACCTGAAAATCAAAAAGACAAGTAGATCAGTTTATACCTGAGGTTGAGCTACAGGATCGAGCAATACACTCCTTGGGGGGATCAGGTCCCATACTGGTCTCTGTCTAGTCCCAGGCACCGCCACAGCAACCTATTTATCTTCTTCTTATCTTCAAGTCTTTTCATTTCTTTGACACCATGCCTCCATCTAAAGGTTTATAGAATAGCTGTTTAGGTAAGGGCTTCTGAGCAAGGAGATCTTTGCCCTTCCTTTTATTAATTAGATTCTTTCCTATTGTTCCTTTCATTTCCCTAGAGTCTAACATTCTCAGATTATAATACTTTTACCCTCTGATCCCACGTCCAGTGTTATTTCCATTGTATCACATGATCCAGCATGTAGCACAGCATAGGAAGGACAGTTATTTTAGCCAGGACACAATACACTGCATATCCACATTTAATGAACAAAGGGCAACAGTGAGCTGAAATACAGGTTAGAAGAGGTATATTATCTATTACCTATGTCTTGACACATAACACCTTAAGTTGCGTATATTTAGGGGGTTATTTAAGAAACACTAACGCCAGGTAGTGCCACGTAGCGCCACATAGTGCCGGGTGAATGCTGGATGCAGTATGTGAAAACCACATATATGAAAGTCAATCTGGTGAGCGCCTCTAATAGCGTCATGTAGTTTCAAATGTATCACTAGCGATGGCTCACTGTAAAGAGCCGGCTCTGTGTGTTCAGCAGTGCCATGTAGTACCTGTCACTCAGTAGTGATCTCCCATACATTTCAATGGTGTTTTATTTTGTTGTGTATAAATAGCATTTTCCTAAAGTAATGTTGTACATTTTTGGTTCAAATCATTGTGTGGCCTCTCCTGCCCGGCAACCAAACACTTTTACTGTGATTTTTTTTTATGCTGTATTGTATGTGCAGATCTGCCATTGCAGTGTCAGTGTCACAGTATTAAAACAATGTCATTTCTAGAGATGAACGAACTTTTGAAAAATTCGTTTCGGTCTGAAGTTATTCGCAATGAATCGCTATTAAAAATGGCTATTTCTGGGTGTCCGAGAGCCTCCATAGGGTTGCAGAACATTTTGCTTGGCTGTAACATGCATAGGATGAATGCTGGGTTAGAGAAATACTATTGTAAAGAAGTATGACATGCAGATCAGAGGCGTCGCTATTAGATTCGCTGTCGGAGAGTGGCACAATTTCAGAGCCTTGAGGTGGCATCAGCATGATGAGCTCATATATTGCCTGAAAAACACACCCTAAATTTGGCAGCAGCATAGGGAGCCCATATATTGCCTAAAAAACACACCCAGGAGTTGGCAGCAGCATTAGGAGCCAATATATTGCCTGAAAGACACACTCTGGACTTGGCAGCAGCATAGGGAGCTCATATATTGCCTGAAAGACACACCCAGGAGTTGGCAGCTGCATAGGGAGCTCATATATTGCCTGACAGAAACCCCCAGGAGTTGGCAGCAGCATTAGGAGCCAATATATTGCCTGAAAAACACATTGGAGTTGGCAGCAGCATAGGGAGTCCATATATTACCTGAAAGACACACCCAGGAGTTGGCAGCAGCATAGGGAGCCCATATATTGCCTGAAAGACACACCCAGGAGTTGGCAGCAGCATAGGGAGCTCATATATTGCCTGAAAGACACACCCAGGAGTTTGCAGCAGCATAGGGAGCCCATATATTGTCTGAAAAACACACTGGAGTTGGCAGCAGCATTAGGAGCCCATATATTGCCTGAAAAACACACTCTGGACTTGGCAGCAGCATAAGGAACCCATATATTGCCTGAAAAACACACCCAGGAGTTGGCCGCAGCATTAGGAGCCCATATATTGCCTGAAAGACACACTCTGGACTTGGCAGCAGCATAGGGAGCTCATATATTGCCTGAAAGACACACCCAGAAGGTGGCAGCAGCATAGGGAGCTCATCTATTGCCTGACATACACACCCAGGAGTGGGCAGCAGCATAGGGAGCCCATATATTGCCTGAAAAACACATTGGAGTTGGCAGCAGCATAGGGAGCCCATATATTACCTGAAAGACACACCCAGGAGTTGGCAGCAGCATAGGGAGCCCATATATTGTCTGAAAGACACACCCAGGAGTTGGCAGCAGCATAGGGAGCTCATATATTGCCTGAAAGACACACCCAGGAGTTTGCAGCAGCATAGGGAGCCCATATATTTCCTGAAAAAAACACTGGAGTTGGCAGCAGCATTAGGAGCCCATATATTGCCTGAAAGACACACTCTGGACTTAGCAGCAGCATAAGGAACCCATATATTGTCTGAAAGACACACCCAGGAGTTGGCAGCAGCATAGGGAGCCCATATATTGCCTGAAAACACATTGGAGTTGGCAGCAGCATAGGGAGCCCATATATTACCTGAAAGACACACCCAGGAGTTGGCAGCAGCATAGGGAGCCCATATATTGCCTGAAAGACACACCCAGGAGTTGGCAGCAGCATAGAGAGCTCATATATTGCCTGAAAGACACACCCAGGAGTTTGCAGCAGCATAGGGAGCCCATATAGTTCCTGAAAAACACACTGGAGTTGGCAGCAGCATTAGGAGCCCATATATTGCCTGAAAGACACACTCTTGACTTAGCAGCAGCATAAGGAACCCATATATTGTCTGAAAGACACACCCAGGAGTTGGCAGCAGCATAGGGAGCCCATATATTGCCTGAAAGACACACCCAGGAGTTGGCAGCAGCATAGGGAGCTCATATATTGCCTGAAAGACACACCCAGGATTTGGCAGCAGCATAGGGAGCTCATATATTGCCTGAAAGACACACCCAGGAGTTGGCAGCAGCATAGGGAGCTCATATATTGCCTGAAAGACACACCCAGGAGTTTGCAGCAGCATAGGGAGCCCATATAGTTCCTGAAAAACACACTGGAGTTGGCAGCAGCATTAGGAGCCCATATATTGCCTGAAAAACACACTCTGGACTTAGCAGCAGCATAAGGAACCCATATATTGTCTGAAAGACACACCCAGGAGTTGGCAGCAGCATAGGGAGCCCATATATTGCCTGAAAGACACACCCAGGAGTTGGCAGCAGCATAGGGAGCTCATATATTGCCTGAAAGACACACCCAGGAGTTGGCAGCAGCATAGGGAGCTCATATATTGCCTGAAAGACACACCCAGGAGTTTGCAGCAGCATAGGGAGCCCATATATTTCCTGAAAAACACACTGGAGTTGGCAGCAGCATTAGGAGCCCATATATTGCCTGAAAGACACACCCAGGAGTTGGCAGCAGCATAGGGAGCTCATATATTGCCTGAAAGACACACCCAGGAGTTTGCAGCAGCATAGGGAGCCCATATATTTCCTGACAGACACACTCTGGACTTGGCAGCAGCATAAGGAACCCATATATTGCCTGAAAAACACACCCAGGAATTGGCCACAGCATTAGGAGCCCATATATTGCCTGAAAGACACACCCAGAAGGTGGCAGCAGCATAGGGAGCTCATATATTGCCTGACAGACACACCCAGGAGTTGGCAGCAGCATAGGGAGCCCATATATTGCCTGAAAAACACATTGGAGTTGGCAGCAGCATAGGGAGCCCATATATTACCTGAAAGACACACCCAGGAGTTGGCAGCAGCATAGGGAGCCCATATATTGCCTGAAAGACACACCCAGGAGTTGGCAGCAGCATAGGGAGCTCATATATTGCCTGAAAGACACACCCAGGAGTTTGCAGCAGCATAGGGAGCCCATATATTTCCTGAAAAACACACTGGAGTTGGCAGCAGCATTAGGAGCCCATATATTGCCTGAAAGACACACTCTGGACTTAGCAGCAGCATAAGGAACCCATATATTGTCTGAAAAACACACCCAGGAGTTGGCCGCAGCATAGGGAGCCCATATATTGCCTGAAAAACACATTGGAGTTGGCAGCAGCATTAGGAACCCATAAATTACCTCAAAAACACATTGGAGTTGGCAGCAGCATAGCGAGTTCATATATTGCCTGAAAGACACACCCAGGAGTTGGAAGCAGCATTAGGAGACCATATATTGCCTGAAAAACACATTGGAGTTGGCAGCAGCATTAGGAGCCCATATATTGCCTGAAAGACACACCCAGGAGTTGGCAGCAGCAGCAGTAGCAGCATTAGGAGCCCATACATTGCCTGAAAGACACACCCAGGAGTTGGCAGCAGCATTAGAAGCCCATATATTGCCTGAAAAACACATTGGAGTTGGCAGCAGCATTAGGAGCCCATATACTGCCTGAAATACACTCCCTGGAGTTGGCAGCAGCAGCAGCATTAGGAGCCCATATATTGCCTGAAAGACACACTCTGGACTTGGCAGCAGCATAGGGAGCACATATATTGCCTGAAAAACACACCCAGGAGTTGGCAGCAGTATGGGGGGCTCATATATTGCCTGATAAACACATTGGAGTTGGCAGCAGCATAGGGAGCTCATATATTTCCTGAAAGACACACCCAGGAGTTGGCAGCAGCATTAGAAGCCCATATATTGCCTGAAAAACACATTGGAGTTGGCAGCAGCATTCGGAGCCCATATACTGCCTGAAATACACACCCAGGAATTGGCAGCAACAGCAGCATTAGGAGCCCATATATTGCCTGAAAGACACACTCTGGACTTGGCAGCAGCATAGGGAGCACATATATTGCCTGAAAAACACACCCAGGAGTTGGCAGCAGCATAGGGAGCTCATATATTGCCTGAAAAACGCATTGGACTTGGCAGCAGCATAGGGAGCTCATGTATTGCCTGAAAAACACATTGGACTTGGCAGCAGCATAGGGAGCTCAAATATTGCCTGAAAGACACACCCAGGAGTTGGCAGCAGCATTAGAAGCCCATATATTGCCTGAAAAACACATTGGAGTTGGCAGCAGCATTAGGAGCCCATATATTGCCTGAAATACACACCCAGGAGTTGTCAGCAGCAGCAGCAGCATTAGGAGCCCATATATTGCCTGAAAGACACACTGTGGACTTGGCAGCAGCATAGGGAGCACATATATTGCCTGAAAAACACATCCAAGAGTTGGCAGCAGCATAGGGAGCTCATATATTGCCTGAAAAACACATTGGACTTGGCAGCAGCATAGGGAGCCCATATATTGCCTGAAAGACACACCCAGGAGTTGGCAGCAGCATTAGGAGCCCATATATTGCCTGAAAAACACACCCAGGAGTTGGCAGCAGCATTAGGAGCCTATATATTGCCTGAAAAACACATTGGACTCGGCAGCAGCATAGGGAGCTCATATATTGCCTGAAAAACACATTGGAGTTGGCAGCAGCATTAGGAGTCCATATGTTGCCTGAAAAGCACACCCAGGAGTTGGCAGCAGCATTTGGAGCCAATATATTGCCTGAAAGATACACATTGGAGTTGGCAGCAGCATTAGGAGCCCATATATTGCCTGAAAGACACACACAGGAGTTGGCAGCAGCAGCAGCAGCTGCATAGGAAGTTCGTATATTGCCTGAAAGACACACCCAGGAGTTGGCAACAGCATTAGGAGCCCATATATTGCCTGAAAAACACACCCAGGAGTTGGCAGCAGTAGCAGCATTAGGAGCCCATATATTGCCTACAAAACACATTGGAGTTGACAGCAGCATAGGGAGCCCATATATTGCCTGAAAAACACATTGGAGTTTGCAGCAGCATATGGAGCTCATATATTGCCTGAAAGACACATCCAGGAGTTGGCAGCAGCATAGGGAGCTCATATATTGCCTGAAAGACACACCCAGGAGTCGGCAGCAGCAGCAGCATTAAGAGCACATATATTGCCTAAAAAACACATTGGAGTTTGCAGCAGCATTGGGAGCTCATATATTGCCTGAAAAACACACCCACTAGCTGGCAGCAGCATAGGGAGCTTATATATTGCATGAAAGACACACCCAGGAGTTGGCAGCAGCAGTAAGAGCCCATATATTGCCTGAAAAACACATTGGAGTTGGCAGCAGCATAGGGAGCTCATATATTGCCTGAAAGGCACACCCAGGAGATGGCAGAAACCGAAGGAGCTACCATGCATCAGCTACTCGCATTCATCAGCTATTGGTGGGTGGAAATCCTGGCTGCCTGGCTCTTGGATGCCTGATTCATCTTCACAAAGATGAATCTCTACACATTTTTCGTGGACAGATGAGTTCTCCTTGGCGTTACTATGGTCCCCGCAGCACTAAAGACCCGCTCAGATGGCACACTACTGGCCGGGCAGGACAGCTTTCCCAGGGCAAACTCTGCCAGTTGCAGCCACAAGCCAAGTTTGGCTGCCCAGAAGTCCAGCATATCCTCAAGGTGCGTTGGCATGGTCATTTCATTCTCTGACACGACCTGCTGGTTCAGGCCCTGCTCCAGGTCTTCCTGCTGCTCATGAGTAGCCTCACTATGCGGGTGCAAAAAGCTACTCATTAGCCACTGAAGACTGAGGCTGCTGCTGAAGGAGCTGCTGCTGCTGCTCCTGCCACCCCCCCAGCAGCCATGGCAGTGGAAGGTGAGCGCAGAGGTCCCCCCGAGTCAGACCTGCGAGAGTATGGACCATGGTGCATATAGGCATCGGCCAACTGACTATGTAGAAAGTCTTTGTAGTAGGTCAGTTTGTCCTCCCTCTCAGCGAGTGTAAAAAATGCCCCCATTTTGCGAGGGTCCAATAAGGTGGAGAGACAATAGTCATCCCGCAGAAAAATGGAGACAATTCTGAGGTCAATACGCAAGCATGTGAGCATGCATCTTGCCAATTGTGCAAGTGACTTGGAGGGACTACCTGTCTCCATCTCCACTGCATACTGCCACAGTGTGTCTGGGTCTCTGTCTCGCCTTCCCCACAACCCTCTAGCTCCACTGGCTGCTCTTGCTCCTCCTCTCCTGTCAGATGACTAGATAAACTGCCCATTTTGCCAAAACTAAACTGCGCTTCACTGTGCTGCTCCTCCTCCTCAGCTCCCATGGGGTTCATGTGGCCATGAAATGTATGCGCCATGTCTCCAGTGCCCTGACCAGCCATGGATTCCAACATGTGCTGTATTACATGAAGCAGCGGAATCATGTTGTTCATGCCGTAATCCTGGAGACTGACAAATAAAGTGGCTTCCTCAAAGGGCCTGAGCAAACGGCAGGTGTCAAGTATGAGCTGTCACTGGTTCACATTAAAGTTAAACAGGGGAGCCTCCCTATCTGCTTGGATAATCAAGAAATCGGTGATGGCTTTTCTCTGTTCGTATAGTCGATCTAACATATGTAGGGTGGAATTCCAAAGGGTGGGAACATAGCAAATCAGACTATGTTGGGGGATACCGTTCTGACGCTGTAGCTCAAGAAGAGTGTGCTTGGCGGTGTAGGAGTGGCTGAAGTGCATACAAAGTTTCCTTCCAGTTGTTAGGATGTCTTGCAGATGGGGGAAGACTTCAGAAAACGTTTGACAACTAGGTTGAACACGTGTGCCATACAGGGCCCATGGCTCAGGCTTCCTTGTCGCAGTGCAGACAAGATGTTGCTCCCATTGTCAGTCACCATGGTACCCATTTCCAATTTTCGCAGAGTAAGCCATGTTTTGATTTCTTGATGAATGAATTTCAGGAGCTCCCCCCCTGTGTGACTCCGTTCGCCAAGGCAAATCATGTGAAACACAGCAAGACACCGCCGTGCCCTGCACACATGGTAGGCTGAAGGGGCATTGAGAATTCACCGTACAGTGGAGGCTGAGGAGACGGCGGAAGACGAGGAGACAGAGTCGGACACTGTGACAGGCAAAACGGCCTAGAAGCGTGGAGGCCGAACCGGTGTGACCTGTCCAAGTTGCTGTGCAGGAACCACATTCACCCAGTGGGCCGTAAAGGACATGTATTGTCCCTGACCGTAGTTACAGCTCCAGATGTCGCTGCTGCCATGCACTTTGGTGCACACCTTACTTGGGATGATCAGCCTCGCCTGCAGGCATCCATTACCTTTGTGCGCAAAGAAATCATGGGACGAGGCACGGCTGTGAATGCTCAGTTCACAAGTGTAGACGAATAGACAGGAAACGCCAACCTTGATCCAGTTGAAAGGATAAAATATCCGCATTTATTGTTCCATACAAAACTTATTTAAAATCATTCCATCCATCAATACAAGTCAGAATACAGCATAAGGGAGCAGTTTCGTAGCCAACGCGTTTCGGGCATGGACTCTGCCCTTAATCATGACATGAACTTTGGTGCACACCGACAGGCTCAAGGACTGGCCCACCTTCTGCTCAACAAATTTGTGCAGGGCTGGTACTCCCTTCTTTGCAAAGAAATGACGCTTGGGACATTCCACCTCGGCTCGGCACAAGCCATCAGCTCTCTGAAAGGTGCAGAGTCCACCACCCGAAAAGGGAGGGACTGCAGCACCAGCAACATGGACAGGAGCACAATTAGCTTCTGCGCCGTAGGATGAGTGGGCGCATACCGTTGTCTCTTGGACATGGCTTCGCTGATGGATTGCTGGTGGGATGAGTGACTTTTTGTAGGAGGAGCAGGAGCATCAGGAGCAGCAGAGGATGGGTATGACGCACAGCTACCTTCGGATGAGGTGCTGGAGCCTTGGCTGGGTGAAATTGGAAGCGGCGTGGCACTGGCTGACGCAACAGGCTGGACCCCCACTTTGGTTCTCCCAGGCCGCTTTATGGTGACGCTGCATGTGTTGCCGCAGGGCTGTGATACCAACATTGGGGCTAGAGATGAGCGAACCGGTTCGGACGAACCGGAATTCGCTCCGAATTTCAGGAAATATTCGATTCGGCACGAACCCGAATATTTTGTGGTTCGTGCCGATCGAATTTTTCCTGAAATTAAAAAAAAAAATGCTGGCATGGTGGGAGCGGGCCGGCCGGTTCAGTCCACCATGCCGGCAAAAATGCTTTTTTTTTTTTTTAAATGCCGGCATGGTGGGAGCGGGCCGGCCGGCTTTGCTGGCCCGCTCCCACCATGCCGACATTTTTGATGGGGAACTTCGTAAAAGTTCGATTCGGCCGAACCCGAATTTCTTTGTGAAATTCGGCGAATCGGCCAAATCGAACTTTTCAAAAGTTCGCTCATCTCTAATTGGGGCCCTGGCCACGCTTGACCTTCTGTCTACACATCTTGCATGTGGCCAGGTTACCCTCCTGCGGATGCTTGATGAAAAAGTGCCACACTGCCGAGTAGCTAATTTTCCCTCCAACAGTCCACACTAATTCACTGCTACTGCTGCCAACTCCAGGAACCCCTGCTCCACTACCTCCCGGGAAGGCAGCCTGCCGCGCAGCAAGTGGTCTACCCCGCCCCCGGCAACGTGTGGCTCCAGACATCCCAATTCTGCCACCATGCTGACTGCCAACCCTACTGCCACCATGTTGACTGCCAACCCTACTGCCACCTTGCTGCCTCAGCTGCTGACTCTGGGGCAACTGTCGACCCTCTTCTCCTGATGATGAAGCCCCTTCTGCACCGGGCTCCCAAGTGCAATCGGCTTCATCATCATCATCATCATCGAGTTGTGTCTACACGTCACCGATGTCCTCCTCGGTTTCCACAACAGCGTGTGCTGCAGGAGATGGAACGCTCGCCACACCACCTCCCACGCCACTCTCCTCCTCAGTGTTTGTCTGCCTAAGGAAAGAAGCGGCTATTTTTTGACTGGGCAGTAGCTGCTGATTGTCCTCTAACACATCGTCCTCACTGAATAGTGGAGCTGAACCCAAAGCATAAGATACGGCGGCTGGAGGGGGGGGGGCATAGGACAGAGGCAATGGAAGGACAGGGGCTGCTCTTGGGCCATGAAAACTCAGGATTGTGTCCGAGGAACCTACGGACTGTTGACTAGGGGCGTCACTTGTGATGAGGTCGATGACCGCGTTAACCAATCGATGACGGCAAATGAGTTGCTGTTTAAGACACGACGTTTAGCAGATCCCGGGAGATCAGGCCTCTCACCGCGACTCCTGCTGCCACTCGCCCCTAGTCTCCTGCTACCTCTGCCTGATGAATCTGGCCTTTCCTCGGTACACATCCTGGAACATCTCTGCCTGATATTTGTACTGCATTTAGGAGGGGAAAACAATATACTACACTACACCTACAACAGTATTTTTGTAACAGCAGGTGTGTAGAAAAGTTAAATCAAAATAGGCAGACACTGTAGCTAAAGGCTAATGCAAAAAGACACTGTCAGATGGTCTTACACAGGATGCCCCTGGTCAGAGTTAAATGCACCACAGGCAGTTTTGACACGTGGTTTTTGCTCAAAATGTAAAAAAGGTAAAGATGCAGGTACCATTAAAAGTGCTAGTATTCGGGATGCCCCCCTGGTGAAAGGCAATGGGTGCTTTAAACTTGGAAACCAGACTTTTTTATACAAAAGGCAAAAGGTTAGTAGGCAGGTACTCTTAAAAGATAAGTGGTAGCACTGGCATTGGCCCCCGGTGAAAGGCAATGGGTGCTTTAAACTTGAAAATCAGACTTTTTTATACAAAAGGCAAAAGGTTAGTAGGCAGGTACTCTTAAAAAATAAGTGCTAGCACTGACAATGGCCCCCGGTGAAAGGCAATGGGTGCTTTAAACTTGGAAACCAGACTTTTTTTTATACAAAAGGTAAAAGGTTAGTAGGCAGGTACTCTTAAAAGATAAGTGGTATCACTGACAAGGGCCCCCGGTGAAAGGCAATGGGTGCTTTAACCCTTTAAGTGCCAGCCTACCTGGAGTTTTTGTCACACTCTGTTGCCAGACCATTCTGCACTATTTTGCGCTCCCCATGTTCAAATGTGATTTTTGAAGGGATTTCCAGGGATTTCCCAGGAAAATGATATATTGTTTTTTTCAGCAGAGTCTGGGCTTTAACATGAAATGTCTTGTTTGTCATTTTTTAGGTGTATTCTCAATACTTTTGGGTGAAATATGTGCAAAAAAAAAAAACAAAAAAAATTTTTTACATATTGTAGTTTTTTTTGTAATAAAAAATGTAAGTTTGTCAATGAAATCTTATTGCGTGTGAAATCCCAATTTCTCCCGGTTACAGCAGTACCACATATGTATTGGTAGACACCCTTTCCTGCCCAGGAGACTCCCCCAAACTGAAACAGCGCTTTAGGGGATTTTCAGATAAAATACAACTGTGCTACGCAATATGCGCACCTTGCAGTTTTTCCAGAAAAACAACCCTTTACATTTGAAATACCCCCAACAAACTATCCCCTCGATTCAAAGAGCAAAAGTTAATTGATTTCGTATCGAGAATCGTAAGTTTGGGTGGGTGTTTGTCATTTTTTCTTTTTTTTTTGCCCATTTCGTATTCGCACGATCGTTCGCGCATAGACGTATATGAACATACGCATTTCGTACGGAAATCGTATATTTTGCGTTAGTTCGTGTCTTTTTCCCGTCCAAATTGTATTATTTGCGTCAGATCCTATTTTTTACGTCATTCACATGGGCTTGCGACCAATTCAGAGAGCTGATTGCTAATTGTTTTGAAGCCCATTAAATAGCTGCTTTACGAAATGTTTGCCGGCAGCTATTTGGCCTCGGGAGTAGGATGGAGAGGAGCGAGTTTGTGGCACATCAAGGGCTTATGCTTTTTGGCATTGAGTTGATCCGGATGTCTGAGAGCAGATTGCCCCTGCGTCGTCGCATGAACATCGATAGCATGAATGATGTTGAGCTGTTCGAGCTGACCAGGCTTAATCGCGCTTCCCTCCATAAATTATATAGTGAGCTGCGGCCATGGTTAGCCCGCACCACAAGGAAGGGGCATGCAATTTCAGGTATGACCAAGATGCTTGGCTGCCTGCAATTTTTGGCGAACGGCTCGTTCCAGAGGCTGGGTGCCCTCTCCGTGGGGATCTCACAGCCTACGCTGAGCCGCGCACTATCTAAATTTTTGGAAGGCATGGCTGCCATAACTCCAAAATATATTTATTTTCCGGATGATATGGCAGCCAGAAACGCCATTAAGCTTGGTTTTTATAATGTGGCCGACATGCCCAACGTAATTGGTGCTGTTGACTGCACACATGTGGCACTCGTACCTAGGGCAGCCGACGAGTATATATATAGGTATTTATATTTTGTTTTAGGTTATTATGTTGCCCAACGTGTAATGTAACCTGTTTTCCTTTGCGGCAGCATATTTTTTTTTGGCTCATTTGTGTACATGCCTTATTTAGGCTTTTCATTAGTAGTTTCAAATAGAGTGCAGACATGTTTTAAATTTTTGATCCTTTTTTCAATTATCAATTACCCTTTTTGTATGCTTTTGCCTTAAGGAATCGAAAAATGGGACACTCCCTTAATGTCCAGGCCGTGGTTGGGCCGGACATGCGTTTTCTGAGTGTCCTTGCCGGCTACCCAGGATCGTCGCACGACTCCTATATACTCAGACGATCTGGGTTGTTTCGGAGATTTGAGTCAGGTGAATTTTCGGGTGCATGGCTGCTTGGTAAGTGTGTCCTATTTATTTGGTATTAAATTTCTGAATAATCTGTTATTTGTTGATATTTTTGTTTTTGTATTCTTTACATAAGCCTGAAACTGCATTTTAGTTGGGTCGTATTTTCGGAACTCAAAACCAAAATGCTTGCCTCACTTTGTCCTTCAGAATGTTTTCCCTTTAGTTAGGATGTCTGTAAGTTCCATGTCCCAAAATATATTGGTTGGGAGTTTATACCCAAGTATCTGTTAGTTTATGGTCCTTTTGTAGTATTGGTCTTTAAATGGCAAAGTGGACTTAAACTGCATACATTGTATTCTTTATATAAATGTTGAGTGCCCCTCAGCAGCATCCTAATTGTAACATGTCAGAAAACCAAAAATATAAAAAAATTCTAACTACCCTTGTCCGTGCAGATGTTTTATCATTCTTTTTTATATTTAAGCGGCATTTTTATTTATGTACTACATTAGTGGCAATAGTTATTTTGCTAATGTGCCCTGGGTGTATTTTTACGCCCTTTACCTTACATCATTTTGATATATGTCAAATTCTTTGTGTTTGTTGTCTTGCCTTTTTAATTTTTATTAACTTTAATTGTCTTGTTAAGGTGATTCCGGTTACCCACTTCTCCCCTGGCTCATGACGCCTGTGCTGCGGCCCCAGGATGCCTCTCAGGAAGCGTACAACCGTGCGCACCGCAAGACCAGGGCTGTTGTGGAGAGGGCATTTGGGCTGTTGAAGACCCGTTTTCGTTGTTTGGACCATACTGGGGGCGCCCTGCAATATGATCCCAAAAAAGTGATCGACATCATCATGGCATGTGCTGTTTTGCACAATTTTGCCATACTAGAACGTGTCCCCCGTTATGTGGATAGTCTGCCCTCTACAGCCCTAGAGGATGATGGAGACAATTATGTGGGGCCACCCAGTGAGTCTGGACAATCAGTTAGAGCAAATTTGATATTGCAGCATTTTAGTTAATTTTATTTTGTTTTTCAACATTCTGTGTGTCTGTCTTAGCCTTTTTGTTCAATATGTTGTTTTGCCGTAATGTGGCATTACCTTAAATTAAAACATTTTTCCCTTAATTGTTGCCTAATGTATTTCATGGTGTTTACTTAGCTTGATATTTGCATTGTTACACCTCTTAAACCAAAAAGTATCTGGTTTAGCCCAAGCTGATTTAAAATGTGTTTCCACTAAAAACGCCACAAGTATTGTAATTGTGAAATTTGTTTTACTTTGTTGAATTAGAATTATTGTGCTTAACATAAAACATTCCACATACAACTGTGGTTAAAAAAGGCATGATATAACAAAAAACAAATTGAGCACATCTACACCTGGAAGTGAGTGGCACAACCAAACAAGGACACCCAGTCCAAAGGCCAGCCTAGTCCAGTACTTAATCTTGCCTGTGTCAAGGGATATTTTGCCATGGCCATAATGTCACACAAACATGTCTGCAAACAGGAGGAGCACAAACCAAATACATATTTAAAGCCATAAGTGGCCAGATACACTCCACATAGACCTATGGCATTGGCTAGTGGCCTTAATCATTACTCTGAGGAGCTATATGGGAGGAAATACAAAACACAACCTGCATGTGAAACACAAAATGGATTGTTTGAAACCTCAAAGGACAAGTAAATACAGTGGGGGGTAAGAGAAAAGATGTCCCACACAATCATGGATTAATAGGGTGGCTGCCCATAATACCCAGGTGGAGGTCCGTGGGGATGGGACCTAGCCTGGGCCATGGCTGCATTGTGAATTTGCAACTGCTCCATAATGTTTCTCTGCATATTGGTCATCTCAGCCATGGCTGACTGGATGCCATTACTTGCAGTTACCATGTTGCTGTTGAGGGTACGAAACTCCGCGAGGATGCCCTGTAAGGTGTTATTTATGTTGACCATATCGGCATGCCTTTCCTCACGCTCAGTAACGAGCTGTGCCTCAAAAGAGTCCCTCTCTTGGTTCCATAAATGAAGCAGGGCACTCTGCCTCCCCTGGAAAAATTGTGGGGCGGCGTAATGGAGTCCGCCGCACAATTACCCTGGCTCTTGGGCGTGCCCTGCCGCGTTGTGTCGTCCCCTCAACAGCAACAGGCATGCTTGGCAAATCCTCAGCAGCAGAGTGAACACTGGGGACTGTTGTGTCAGTCTCCCCATGTGCATGCACAATGGATGGAGATTCACTCTGCTGCTGAGGATTGGCCAGAGAAACATTAGGGAGCAGTTCCAGATTGGGACCCAGGGGGAGGTCATCGGCCGTGCCCTGCAGGGAGACATCAGCTTCCTCCATTTCCTGGATCTCTTCCATGAGTGTGCGGGTCTGTAGGGACATATAAAAAAAAAGGGTAAGTTGGCGTCCAAATTTGGGATTCCATCAGTTTAACACATGCTTAAGCACTTGGTAGTATTTATGGTACTAAATTAACTTACCGGAAAACTCGGATCTGGGCTCCTATGCTGTACGGACCTGGTAGGCATAAGCAAACTGGGGGGTGAGTTTACCCTTGCTGAGGGGTCATGCTGGGCTGAAGAAGAGAAAACAAAACAAGGTAAACACACACATAAGCATTGTTTTTTTAGTTAATAAAAAAAGCCACTATTTGTAATATTAAGCAACTCTACAGCAATGGGGACAATTGTTAAAATACACGCAATTTTAGATATGTGCAATGGCTCTAGAAAACTGCTAACTGACCTCAGTTCAAAGTCAGGAAGTGTACCCAGTCAGCATACAACTTGCACAGCAACTATTTGGATTTTGACTACCATTCTCTAGGTCAGGGGTACTCAAACACTTCTTGTAAAGGTCCATTTAAAGGTATGTGGTGAGAGGTGAATGTCTGGGCATGGGGCTGTCGCAGGGGGTGTCTAGTTAGAAATAAACACACTGGGGGAGGGGCTGGAGATTGCCAAGTGCAAACTAATAAAGGCTGCTTGCCCTTGCTGGGCTGGATGGGGCAGAGCTGAGGGGACAGGGATTGGATGGCTAAAGGTGGGAGGTCAGGAATTGATGGTGATGGGATGGATGGAGCAAATATGTTAGAAATGTATGGGGCTGATGTGGGGGGGGGGGCAGATGGTGGGACTGTGGCAGATGGGGCATAGCTGGGGCAGCGGGACAGGATTGGACCAAGAGAAAGATGCACCAAGTTACTGTGTACCTTGCAATGCCACTTCCTGTGCAGTACTTCATATTGCAATGCTATGTTTCAGGGAGCCATGACATTGGGCAGGAGACCAACCACTACATCGCCGATCAAGGGGGCAGCTCTGAGCACGTCAACACAGAAGTAACTGAGTGCAGGGCTGTCTGGGCAGGGGTCCGGGAATCTGGTGCCAAGGTCCGCATTGGGACCCCGGGCCGCCAGTTGAGTCTCGCTGCTCTAGGTCAGATATGTTTGGGGGTGTGTAATTAAATTGTTACCTCAAACACAACTCACACAACAAATAGCCAACCCATCCCTAATGATGTGTGTTTTGTGATTGAGTCCAAATATATCACTTTTCAGGATAAACTTCGTTACTTGACAAATTTTTTTTGTTAATTGGTCTTTTACATAATGTATGTGGTCCTAAATGTGTGATTCACAGGGACCAAAACAGGACACAAACAGGCACAGTAGTGCGAGCCCAAGCAAGCCACACCATAGGGCCATACCGTCATCTTGGTACTAGTGAACTTTATATTTTTGCCCAAACAGGCAAACATGCAGATTAAGAGTACTCACCGTGGGTACGGGTCGGTGAGTCTGTGTCCCTTAGACCCGCATGGCCACCGACCGCGACCGGATGGAGAAGGCCCAGCACAATCTCCTCAGCAGGTGTAAACTCCAGTTTGGTTGGAAAGCCACCTCCAGTTTGCATGCTGAAAAGAGAAAATCGTTTGGTACTCAGAAAAGGTGCATACAGTACATCCTAATCCTTATATTTGGAGACATCATTTATTTACCTGTAATTATGCCTTTTAATTTCTTTTTGACGTACAGCATATTTGAGATCCGAGATTTTCTTTTGAATTTGTGGCACATCTTTCCTCTCTTCCCCCGCTGCATTTACTTGTCGTAGGATGGTTTCAAACAATTCCATCTTGCGCTGCTTCGTGGTGTGTTTTGATTTGCTCCCATAGAGCTCGTCATAGTATAATGTAAGGCCACTAGCCAATGCCATATTTTGGTCATGGGAGAATCTCCCACTCAAATGGCCGCGGCGCAATGTGCGGCCAGATGGTTGGCTTGGGTGCTCCTCCATGTGTGCAGACACATGTGGTGACATTATGGCCTGGGGCTGGGTAGGGGAATGGACGGATTGCTGGCTTCCCAATGACTGGACTGGACTGGCCAAGGGACTGGGTGTTCTTGCGTGGCTGGCCACCGAACTTCCAGGTGTAGATGTGGTCAGGGTGGCCATTCTTTGGCCTCTTGGGGGGCTCTGTTCCCGGCTGGTGCCAGGTCGGGGGCTATGTTCCCGGCTGGTGCCAGGTCGGGGGCTATGTTCCCGGCTGGTGCCAGGTCGGGGGCTATGTTCCCGGCTGGTGCCAGGTCGGGGGCTATGTTCCCGGCTGGTGCCAGGTCGGGGGCTTCTGGCCCTGCTACGTGGCCTGTATTGGCTTCTGGCCCTGCTTCTTGGCCTGTATGGGCTTCTGGCCCTGCTTCTGGGCCTGTATGGGCTTCTGGCCCTGCTTCTGGGCCTGTATGGGCTTCTGGCCCTGCTTCTGGGCCTGGATGGGGTTGTTGCCCTGCTGCGCGGCCTTGCTGGGGTTCTGGGCCTCCTGTGTCGGCTTTCTGGGCTTCTGGCCCTGCTGCGGGGCCTGTATGGGCTTCTGGCCCTTTCTGGGCTTCTGGCCCTGCTTCTGGGCCTGGATGGGGTTGTTGCCCTGCTGCGCGGCCTTGCTGGGGTTCTGGGCCTCCTGTGTCGGCTTTCTGGGCTTCTGGCCCTGCTTCTGGGCCTGGATGGGCTTCTGGCCCTGCTTCTGGGCCTGGATGGGCTTCTGGCCCTGGATGGGCTTCTGGCCCTGCTTCTGGGCCTGGATGGGCTTCTGGCCCTGCTTCTGGGCCTGGATGGGCTTCTGGCCCTGCTGCGTGGCCTAGATGGGCTTCTGGCCCTGCTGCGTGGCCTAGATGGGCTTCTGGCCCTGCTGCGTGGCCTAGATGGGCTTCTGGCCCTGCTGCGTGGCCTAGATGGGCTTCTGGCCCTGCTGCGTGGCCTAGATGGGCTTCTGGCCCTGCTGCGGGGCCTGGGTTGGCGAAGTGCCCTGCTTGAAACCATGGGCGGTGTGGGCTCCCTTGGGCGGCCTCTTCTGGGGGCAGAGGTGGTGGGTGCTGCTGTGGCCTGTTTTTTGGCCGCAGGGGCACGTGCCTTTGGGGCCCTTTTTTGGGTAAGGGAGGGTCCAGTGTCCCTTGGTGGGGCCGAGGTGTCCCGCGTGGGCGTGGAGTCATGCCCGGCCAGGCATGGGGAAGGATCTGGTATGTCACTCTTCATGTATATGCACAAAGATATACATGGCAGGCCAAAAACTAAGTTATCCTTTATTATGTATTTGTAGAAGCTTCGGGAGCGGGTGAGATAGTGGAGGAGGAGGCAGCAGAGATGCTGGAAGTCGATCCTGACGAAGGTGAGTGATGTCAGCCAGCCTGGGAGCCAGATCTGTTTGGAATAGTGACTCTATACAACTACTAACCAAATGTCACATGTTTCTCCAGGGACTTCTTCACAGCATAGCCAGGACCAAGGGCAGCCTGTTGGTCCCAACCAGCCATCTGTCGGCCACCAACTCAGTAAGTATCCATGCCATTATTCATATTAATGTGTTGTTAGCTAATAACACACACATAACTAAAGGCGTAGCCAATGTGTAGTTAACACTTTCATGTGGGCACTTCGTTAGTTTAAAGCGGACCCTAACTCGTATTAAGAACATAGCTAATAATTAGCCAACACACTGTACATACAGATTGGGAACATTGAAAAACAGCCTACAGCCATCTAATGCATGTTAGGAGCCTGTAAACATCCAATATGGCGGAATATGGAATGCGCAATATTTACATGCAGCATGGGATACAGATTTTAAAAAGTAAGGTGCTGCCATGCATTGTGGGACTGATGACCTTTCCCTGAACCCAGCTATGCTCTGTATTCCCAAAGCACCACTGTAACCTACTCCCCTGTACTTTATCCCACTCTCCTCTCCTCATTAAGTGTCATGCTTCTGAGTCCCGATGGCGGCGCAGTAATCAAAAATCCACCAAAATATACTTCGATCTGGTGCAGAATCATTTTGGAATAGTTATTGCTTTTCATTAAATAATGTTGAAGGTCCAGTTTAAGGAGTTTCAATACTTACCTGTGGGAAATGCATTTACTTTATCCCTTGGAAGAATGACATATGTCATGCATTTACATGTATTTGATTAACCCCAAATCTATTTCCAGCATACAAACCGGTCTGGTCCTCCTATTTATGTTTATTTCTCTATTGCTTACAGGGATGAGGCCACAAACCGTGGCAGAAAAAAAAAAAAGAATCCAAGAGTTGGTGGCCGAGCTGCTGGCCATACAGGCGACGTTGGGGCCAACAGAAGAAGAAGAGGAGGAGGATTAGTGCCCTTGGTCCTGGCTACTTTTGTAAAATAGTTTTAAAGTTGTTTTTAGAGAGACAAATTTTCTTTTTGAAAAAAAATAAAAAATTTTAAACATTTTTACAATGTTTTTAAACTAAACAAAAAAACAACCAAACAAAATATTTTAAATAAATAATATTTTAAGCCTTCATAAATGTGTCATTTCTAATATGCGCCCAAAAAGACATTTACACAAACACGAAAAAACACGCTTAGAAACATATAGACATATGTACATTATGTTGTTTGGGTAAGTTTTAGGGTCGTCAACATGAAGAAGGATGCAAGCGCTAAGGGGTTTAGGTAAGTTTTATGGACCGAGAAATGAGGAAGGATGCAAGCGCTAAGGGGTTTAGGTAAGTTTTAGGGACCGAGAAATGAAGAAGGATGCAAGCGCTAAGGGGTTTAGGTAAGTTTTAGGGACCGAGAAATGAAGAAGGATGCAAGCGCTAAGGGGTTTAGGTAAGTTTTAGGGACCGAGAAATGAAGAAGGATGCAAGCGCTAAGGGGTTTAGGTAAGTTTTAGGGACCGAGAAATGAAGAAGGATGCAAGCGCTAAGGGATTTAGGTAAGTTTTAGGGACCGAGAAATGAAGAAGGATGCAAGCGCTAAGGGGTTTAGGTAAGTTTTATGGTTCATAAAGGTAAGTGGTAGCCTGGCGCGAGGCAGTAGTGGTGAGAGTGCGCATGCGCAAGATCTTATATACATACGAACGAACGAATCTAAGAGGCCAAAAACCAATGAAAACCAGAGGCAAACGCAAGTAATTGGAAGAGGTGGACGATGGAAGCAGCACAAAAAATAGGCTGCCGCCGCAACAAGTGAGCACATGAACGTGAATTTTACGATTGTCAACTGACTGAGGCAAGTTCGGGAGATAACATACGAACGGACGTATATTTTAGGATAGAAACGTATTTGCTTATAGAATCACTCGCAAGTTCATACGTACGCACGAGCGTTCGCAAATAATAGGATGATCGGCACCAAAATCAAAGCTGTAACATGTTTCTTTGAATCGACCCTTATATATTCTCTGGAAGTACACACCTCAAGCTTTCTAGGCGTACCAGGCTTGTTGATGTGGCCATAGTTTTCTGGAAGTAATCCCTCAATGGATTCTTTGGTTGCAAAGAGTTTCCCTAAAAAAAGGATAAAAAAGCAGAATCAAAGCCACATTTTCCTAAAAAAACTATATACAAACAAGAAAAAACAAGTTTAATCTGAAAACGCAACATCCCCCGAACAGAACAATACCCAACATGCATAGCTACTGTCAAGGGAAGAGTTGCCAAACACACCAAAGTAAAGCATGTGCGTAACGGTAATTTTACTTGAAAATTTCAGCTCTGCAGACAAAGTGCGCACCTTGCGATTTTTCAACCAAAACAACCCTTGACATTTGGAATATCCCCCATAAACCATATATTCCCTGAAAGTACACACGTTAAGCTTTCTAAGGGTACCCAGCTTGTTGTAGTGGGCTCATCTTTCTGGAAGTAATCCCTCAAAGAATTCTTTGTTTGCGCAGGGTTTCCCTAAAAAATTTATAAAAAAGCTGAATAAAAAACACCTTTTCCTAAAATATAAATATGCAAACCAGAAAAAACAAGCTAAGTCTGAAAGCGCAAGGTCCCCCGAACAGAACAATACCCAACATGCATAGGTACTATTAACCCTTTTAATTGCCAGCCTACTTGAGATTTTGTCACCCTCTGTTGACAGGCCATTTTTCCCCATTTTGCGTCATGTTTTGCGCCATGTTTTGCACCATTTTTGCTGAAACTTTCAGGAAAATTATATATATATTTTTTTGCAGCAGAGTTTAGGCTTTAACGTGAAATGTCTTGTTTGTAAATTTTTTTTTTTTACAATATTATTAAGTAAAAATAATAAATAAATAAATAAAACATTTTTTAAAAAAATTGACTCCTTTATTTTAAATAAAAAATGTATTTTATTAAGGAAAATCATATTGCATGTGAAAGCCCCATTTCTACCGATTAGAACGGTACCACATATTTATCGGTAGCCCCCTGTTTCTGCCCAGGAGACCCCCCTAACTGAAACAAGTATTTTATAACATTCACAAAAAAAATACAACTACCATCCACACTACAAAGGGTTAAATCGAGAAAAAAAATGACATAGGGTCCCCCCTCCCAGGGGAGGGAGACCCCATTTTTTTTTTGATTTTTAAGGGTTAAAAACCCTTAAAAATCTAAAAAAAAATTGACGTGGGGTCCCCCTTACCCAAAGTAACCAGCCCGGGACCAGCTATGGGGGCTTGTAGGCACAGAGTGGGGGGGCCAGCTTTTGTGGCCCCCCCACCCTGCAGCCTACGAGCCCACATAGCCCATGTGGGCCCGGGCTCTTCTGCCCCCCCTGGCCTTTGGGGAGGCAGGTAATGGGGGTGCCGGGGGTTAATGGCAAGCCACCCGCTAGCGCAGGTGGCTTGCCATCCCCCCAGCCTTGTGAACTGGTATAGGGGTCATGGACCCCTTACCAGTTCACAAGGGGTTAAATGTAAATAATCACACAGACACAAGCAGAGAAAAAATATTTTATTAATTTTTATTTTTTTTTACACTGTACTCACCTCCCATCCATCCTGGAGCACTCTGTCCCTCGGCGATCACTGGCTTCTGCTCACTTGCTAGAAGCCTTTTATAGCTGCTGGATGACAGAACACAAAGGGTTAATCAAAAAAAACTCACCTCCCATCCATCCTGGAGCACTCTGTCCCTCGGCGATCACTGGCTTCTGCTCACTTGCTAGAAGCCTTTTATAGCTGCTGGATGACAGAACACAAAGGGTTAATCAAAAAAAAAATGACATAGGGTCCCCCCTCCCAGGGGAGGGGGACCCCATTTTTTTTTTTTTTTTTTTAAGGGTTAAAAACCCTTAAAAATCAAAAAAAAAAATTGACGTGGGGTCCCCCTTACCCAAAGTAACCAGCCCGGGACCAGCTATGGGGGCTTGTAGGCACAGAGTGGGGGGGCCAGCTTTTGTGGCCCCCCCACCCTGCAGCCTACGAGCCCACATAGCCCATGTGGGCCCGGGCTCTTCTGCCCCCCCCGGCCTTTGGGGAGGCAGGTAATAGGGGTGCCAGGGGTTAATGGCAAGCCACCCGCTAGCGCAGGTGGCTTGCCATCCCCCCAGCCTTGTGAACTGGTATAGGGGTCATGGACCCCTTACCAGTTCACAAGGGGTTAATAGTAAAAAAATCACACAGACACAGAGAAAAAAAAATCTTTATTTTTCTTATTTTACACTGTACTCACCTCCGATCCGACGTCCCTCGCCGCTGTCTGTCCCGCGCCGCTGTCACTGACAGATGCCGGTGGTGATCGGCGCAGGGCGGGTGACAGGCGAGGGGGCTCCGATCGGAGCCTCCTCACCTGACATCCGCCCTGCTCCGATCACCACCGGCATCTGACAGATGCCGGAGCTCGGAGGGGGTATAGGAGGAGCGGGATGACGTCATCCCGCTCCTCCCACAATGGGCGGAGCTAAGCGGCGGCAGCCATCGCCGCCATTACAAGAGGTGAGGACCCGGAAGAGGGTCCTCACCTGAAGACTGCGCAGCCCAGGGGGGGGATCGGACCACCCCCTGGTGAAGAGGAGACCCGGACAGAAGGCTCGGGCGCGGAGGTGAGTAAATGACAGTTTGTTTGTTTTTTTTTTTACAGCGCCGATGTCAGCGCTGGAAATGGGGGGGGCGGCTGGTTTCGGGCCCCCCCCTGAAGACGGAGGACGACGGGGGGCGATCGGATGCCCCCCGCAGGAAGAGGGGACCCCAAGCTTCACGGGGATACCGGAGGTAAGTGGTTTTTTTTTTCTATTCTTTAACTGTTTGGGGGAAATGCCAGGCACGTAGTTTCTACGTGCTTGGCACTTAACGGTAGGAGAAGCAACCACGTAGAAACTACGTGCTTGGCATTTAAAGGGTTAAACTTGAAAACCAGACTTTTTTATACAAAAAGCAAAAGGTTAGTGGGCAGGTACTCTTAAAAGATAAGTGCTAGCACTGACAATGGCCCCCCGTGAAAGGCAATGGGTGCTTTAAACTTGTAAACCAGACTTTTTTTATACTAAAGGCAAAAGGTTAGTTGGCAGGTACTCTTAAAAGATAAGTGGTAGCACTGAAAATGGCCCCCGGTGAAAGGCAATGGGTGCTTTAAATTTGAAAACCAGAATTTTTTTATACAAAAGGCAAATGGTTAGTAGGCAGGTACTCTTAAAAGATAAGTGGTAGCACTGACAATGGCCCCCGGTGAAAGGCAATGGATGCTTTAAACTTGAAAACCAGACTTTTTTATACAAAAGGCAAAAGGTTAGTAGGCAGGTACTCTTAAAAGATAAGTGCTAGCACTGACAATGGCCCCCGGTGAAAGGCAATGGGTGCTTTAAACTTGTAAACCAGACTTTTTTTATACAAAAGGCAAAAGGTTAGTAGGCAGGTACTCTTCAAAGACCACTGCTAGTATTTGGGATGCCCCCTGCTCACATACAGAGGTAGCCTCCTTTGATTGTGGAAAAGTGACGTTGATTATAAAATGCAAGCAGTTAGTACACAGGTAGTCTTGAAATATTAATGCTAGTGTTTGGGATGCCCCCTGCTCACATACAGAGGTGGCCTCCTTTGATTGGGGAAAAGGGACTTTGCTTATAAAATGCAAGCAGTTAGTACACAGGTAGTCTTGAAATATTAATGCTAAAGTTTGGGATGCCCCCTGCTCACATAAAGGGGTGGCCTCCTTTGATTGTGGAAAAGTGACTTTGCTTACAAAATGCTACCAGTTATTAGACAGGTAGCCTTGAAATATTAATGCTAGTGTTTGGGATGCCCCCTGCTCACATACAGAGGGGGCCTCCTTTGATTGTGGAAAAGGGACTTTGCTTATAAAATGCAAGCAGCTATTAGACAGGTAGACTTGAAATATTAATGCTAGTGTTTGGGATGCCCCCTGCTCACATACAGGGGTGGCCTCCTTTGATTGTGGAAAAGTGACGTTGATTATAAAATGCAAGCAGTTAGTACACAGGTAGTCTTGAAATATTAATGCTAGTGTTTGGGATGCCCCCTGCTCACATACAGAATTGGCCTCCTTTGATTGTGGAAAAGTGACTTTGCTTACAAAATGCTACCAGTTATTAGACAGGTAGTCTTGAAATATTAATGCTAGTGTTTGGGATGCCCCCTGCTCCCATACAGAGGTGGCCTCCTTTGATTGTGGAAAAGGGAATTTGCTGATAAAATGCAAGCAGTTATTAGACAGGTAGTCTTGAAATATTAATGCTAGTGTTTGGGAGGCCCCCTGCTCACATACAGAGGTGGCCTCCTTTGATTGTGGAAAAGTGACGTTGATTATAAAATGCAAGCAGTTATTAGACAGGTAGTCTTGAAATATTAATGCTAGCACGCTTTTTAAAGAATGACATCAGGTAAAATAAAAGCTAAATAAGCAGGATTGTTATTAACACTAAATAGGCTGGGAAGCTAAAGCAAACACTTTAAACTGTCCCTGTCTTTATCTGTCACTGTCACAGCCTCTCTCCTTCTCTATCTGCCCCTCGCTCTGCTTCTTCTGTTCTTTGTTCTATCTATCTATCTATATATCTATCTATCTATCTATCTATCTATCCCTCGCTCTATCCCTGGCTGATCTGCTCTGGCATTAATACAGTGTCAGAATGATCTTCCGCAAGATGGCCGCCGTTTATATGGGGCTATGAAATCATCGGTATGTCTGTCTGCTGATAGGTAGCATGTGACACCTACCCAGCATTCCTTGCCCCATGGGACATGTCCTGACATGTGGATCCACCATTTTAGACGGGCTGTATAGCAGTAAATGAAGTTTTAACCCTTTGAGTGCCAAGCAGATTCTACGTGCTTGCTTCCACTCCACTTAAGTGCCAAGCATGTAGAATCTACGTGCCTGTCTTTCCCCCTGCTAGTAAAAAAAATAAAAATCAAAAATACTCACACGACCTCTCGTTGCATCTGGCCGGGTCTCCCCTTTAATATGGTGCCATCCGATCCCCCGTGGGGGGTCAGATGGCTGCAGGAGAGCCCCCGGAATAGGCGCTCCCCACTTCGGCAGCAGCAGCTGCTAACTGTAAAAATAAATAAATAAATAAAAATGACATTTACCTACCTGAGGCCGCGCTGTCTCCCGATGGGTGTCCTCTTCACTGGGGGGGGGGCTCCGATCGCCCCCCCAGCCTCTTCCGTGGCGAGGAGAGGGCAGAAATTGCCCTCCCCCCCACTTCCTGGAACGGGTCTGCTAGCCCCGTCCCCTGATGGGGAGGAGGAGAGGGCTGAGATCGCCCCCCCTCCCCAGGCTCTCTCCTTCAAACACACAAGCAGACTGACAGCTGCCATTGCAGATTGCCGGGGGACACAGGAGAGGTGAGTAAAGTAAATTTAACATTTAACCCCTTGTGAACTGGTAAGGGGTCCATGAGACCCCTTATAGCAGTTCACAAGGCTGGGGGATGGCAAGTCACCCGCTTGCCGCAGCGGGTGACTTGCCGTTGACCCCCGCACCCCCAATTACCTGCCTCCCAAAGCCCAGGGGGGGGCAGAAGAGCCCGGGCCCACATAGGCTATGTGGGCTTGTAGGCTGCAGGGTGGGGGGCCACAAAAGCTGGCCCCTCCACTCTGTTCCTACAAGCCCCAATAGCTGGTCCCGGGCTGGCAATGCTGGATAAGGGGGACCCCATTTAAATTTTTAGGGGATTTTTAAGGGTTTTTAAGGGGCCCTTATGTCATGAAGTACTATTTTCAGTTTGGGGGGTCTCCTGGGCAAGAATGGGGGGGCTACCGATACATATGTGGTACCGTTGTAATCGGGAGAAATTGGGCTTTCACACGCAATATGTTTTTCTCTAATAAAGTAAATGTTTTATTTAAAATAAAGGAGACAATTGGCTAAAAAATATTTATGTCTTTATTTTTACACAAAAATATAAAAAAAAAAAAAGAGTAGAAAAATTACAAACAAGACATTTTCATGTTCAAGCCTAAACTCTGCTGCAAAATATATATCTATAATTTTCCTGAAAATTTCGCAAAAATCACGGTTAAACATGACACAGAATGGGGAAAAATGACCTGTCAACAGAGGGTGACAAAACTTCAAGTAGGTTGGCAATTAAAAGGGTTAATAGTACCTATGCATGATGGATATTGTTCTGCTCGGGGGACCTTGATCTTCAGATTTAGCTTGTTTTTTCTTGTTTGCATATTTATATTTTAGGAAAACATGTTTTTTATTCAGTTTATTTATTTATTTTTTTTAGGGAAACCCTGTGCAACCTAAGAATTCTTTGAGGGATTACTTCCAGAAAGGTGAGCCTACTACAACAAGCTTGGTACTCTTAGAAAGCTTAACATGTGTACTTTCAGGGAATATATGGTTTATAGGGGATATTCCAAATGTAAAGGGTTGTTTTGGTTAAAAATTGCAAGGTGCGCATTTTGTCTGCAGAGCGGAAATTTTCAAGTAAAATTACTGTTATGCGCATGCTTTACTTTGGGGTGTTTGCCAACTCTTCCCTTGACAGTACCTATGCATGTTGGGTATCGTTCTGTTCGGGGCATGTTGCTTTTTGATATTTTACTTGTTTTTTCTTGTTTGCATATAGTTTTTTTTAGGAAAATGTGGCCTGATTCTTCCTTTTTATTCTTTTTTAGGGAAACTTTGTGCAACCAAAGAATATATTGAGGGATTACTTCCAGAAAACTAAGCCCACATAAACACGCTTGGTACGCATAGAAAGCTTGAGGTGTGTACTTTCAGAGAATACATAGTTTGTTGGGGGTATTTTAAATGTAAATGGTTGTTTTTCTGGAAAAACTGCAAGGTGCGCATAGCGCATAGCGCAGTTGTATTTTATCTGAAAATCTCCTAAAGCTCTGTTTCAGTTTGGGGGAGTCTCCTGGGCAGGAAAGGGTGTCTATAAATACATATGTGATACCCCTGTGACTGGGAGAAATTAGGGTTTCGCACACAATAAAATTTTAATGACAAACATATTTTTTATTTTAAAAAAACACTAAAAATTGCAAAAAATTAATTTTTTTTTTTTTGCACATATTTCACCAAAAAGTATTGAGAATACACCTAAAAAATGACAAACAAGAGATTTCATGTTGAAGCCCAGACTCTCTTGAAAAAAACAATATATCATTTTCCTGGGAAATCCCTGGAAATCCTTTCAAAAATCACAGTTGAACATGTGTAGCGCAAAATAGTGAAACATGGTCTGGTAAGAGAGGGCGACAAAAGCTGCAGGTAGGCTGGCAGCAAAAGGGTTAAGGAAGCGATTCGAGCGATCGAATCGCGGCAATATTCGGAATCATAACGAATCGAATATTTCAGGAAATTCGTAACGAATTCGGGTTCGTCAGAATCGATTCGCTCATCTCTAGTCATTTCATATGTTTTCCCTCTGGTGCTGGTGTATATGTGTTTAGAAACAGACTTTTATCACATAGTTTCTGGCACTCGACGCTAGAGCACCCAGTTTTTGAGCGTCGCCGCTGGTTGTGTGTAGTTTTTTTTTTTTAAATATGAGCTTCAGCACCGAGTACAAGACACACTTATATGGTGCTACCTATCGCTCACTGCAGCGTTGTCCTGTTGTTAGATGTAGCGTAGATGGGCGCTTTGACCTCGGGACACCACCTAGCGTTCTTGATTGGCTCTGCAGTGAATCAGGGAGAATGCTTCTACAGCGCCCTCCAGATATCACATTCATCAATGCTGGACAGGATACTACAGCGTCACTTGTCCGGTAGCTACGCTAGGTCACAGCGCCAGACACTCGCTTGCAGCGATCACTTGCGGACGCTCTAAGCGCCGCTACATAGACGCTCACATGGCAATACATGGCGCTCTAGTCTTAAAATAGCCTCTAAATGAACACCTTACCCTTTTACTAAAAACAATCAATGATATTACACGTTTGTAGAAGCCTAATGAAATTAAGAGGACCATGTTGTTACTTATTAACAGGTTATAGCTTATATATTTTTTTTTACTTTACTATGAAAAACATGGCATTGCTTGGTTTCTACTGTAACTTTACCAGTTGCATAAGCATTCTGTATCCAGCAAAGTAGAACAAATCTTTCCAAGCCATTCCAGAAAGTGTAGCCCGATTATAGTAAATTAAACTGTTTATCTAATTTTTTTGATTTGATAATATGCTGGGGTGTTCTACACAAGTTTACACAGGTTTGTTTATGTCAGTTTGCCAGTTTTGTCTATTATTAAGAGCAGCTTTTTATTTGTTTGATATAAATGGTATATTTCCATGAGCTAGTATTAAATTATGAATGTTCTATCAATAGAAAAACTTGGCTCTTTTAGCTCACCAGATGGCCCATACAGAAATTGATGCATTAGTTAGTACAGACTTGCCTCCCTGATGCTTTTTAAACCAAACAAGATAAATATTGTTACCTAAAATGAAATAAATGTAAACAGACAAATTCTTGTTTGGACGAAATTTAGCAGCAGCATAAATCAAGCAGGCCTTGCTTTATAATAGAAAACAATGTAATGCATTTTTTATTAGAAAAGATGTACACACATGTACAGTTAATTAAACTATATATAACTGCCACTAAAATGTTGCAGATGCTTGTACTGTAGAGTGCACCTCTGCATACAGAGCTGGCATTGCTCAAATATGCCTTTGTTCAGTTTGGATACAGTTCAGACCACTTTTTGGAATGTTTAGGTTCTATTGGCATTCAAATCCCAATACTGTTATTTGGGTCTTTGAGTAACCTCTAAATGCCCCCAAAATTCATAGAAAGACTAGCAGGCATTTTAGGGGAATTTGTGCTAATAAAACAACATATACTATAAAAAAATGTTGACGTAATAATACATTTCTAAAGTGAAAGGAAATAGGGCCCTATTTAACCCCTTTAAAGGGAAAGACCATTTTCAATTGCATTTTTGAAAGTGTTCATATCTGCAGTTGGTTGCAATTGGCGACTGTACAACAAGTATGCCCCATGATCTACAAAAAAAAGAAATATTAGCCCTGTACAGACAGAATGCTGGTGTTATGGCTGCTTAAAAGTTAAATAAAAAGCCAGCATCCCCATAACATCTAGACCAGCCTAAGGCTCGATCTCCTGCTGTCAGGTGATTCAGCAGCCATGAATTACATTGTTTTCATTTTTTGAACAACAGAGCAACAGATGTACACCCTCCCCCCTCCCTAGTAAAACACAAAATGCTCATAGTTTGAGTGAAAAGGAGTTTAACCCTTTAAACGCCAGCCACGTAAAATTTACGTGGCTGCCTCCCCTGCAGTTAACCGCCAGCCACGTAAATTTTACGAGGCTGACTTTCCCCATTAACAGTATAAAAAGTAAAAAAAAAAGTCACTTACCTGACCCCTTGTTCGATCCGGCCGGGTCTCCTCTTCAGCCAGAGGGGCTCCGATCGCCCATTGGGGCTCCTCTGGCTGCAGGGGAGTGCCCAAAATAGGGTGCCCCCCCGTTTCAGCAGCCGCCAGGATTGCCTGCAAAAAAAAAAAAATGACAGTTACTTACCTTCGTGCCCGATGGCTCCCGCTGGCTCTCCTCTTCACGGGGGGGCTCTGATCACCCCCCGCTCTTCCATCTTCTGGGAGGGGGCATGACAGCCCTCCTCCCTCCAGAGCGCCGATGGTGGCCGCCATCTTGGATTCTATCCCCGCCCCTTCGGGGGCGGGCCCGATGACATCACCGCCGGGTGTCATCGGGGCACCCGGCAGTTCAGCTCTCTGATGCCGGTGACGGCTTGACAGAAAAGGAGGGAGGTAGGCAATCCTCTGATCGCCTGCCTCCCCGCTTCTCTGCCCAGCCGTCACTGACATCAGATCGCCGCGGGACACAGGAGATGAAGATCAGAGGTGAGTAAAGTAAGAATTTTTTTTATTTTTTTTATAATAAACTTATTTTGAAAAGTGTGTGTGTCTGTTTTTTTTTTTACTTTTAACCCTTTGTGAACTGGTAAGGGGTCCATGAGACCCCTTATACCAGTTCACAAGGCTCGGGGGTCTGGCAAGCCCCCGGCGGCCCCCCAAATTACCTGTCTCCCCAAAGCCCAGGAGGGGGCAGAAGAGCCATGGCCCTAGGCTATGATGGCTTGTAGCCTGCAGGGCCAGGGGCCACTAAAGCTGTCCCCTGCGCCCTGTTCTACAAGCCCCCATAGCTGGTCACAGGCTGGTTACGCTGGGTAGGGGGGGCCTCACGCCATTTTTTTTTTTTTTAAGGGTTTTAATCAAACCCGACCTGTGTGGCATCCCATGTAGTGTGCGTGCCATTCATGACACTTACTTTCTCCCTTACTCGTCCCTGTTGGAGCTGCTACCCCCTGCTTGAATTGTGTTATATTATTAAAGGGCACCAGACAGCCTCAACATTTTTCAAAACAATGTGTTTATTTCTTTTTAATATCAACTTAAAATGGTAAAAACATTATTTAAAATATTAACATAATTTTAAAAAATATGAAATTATGGTGGACCAACATGGCAATTGTAAAGACAAAAGAAAAACATGTCAACAGATTTTTAGACAAATTTAGTCTACTTACCCCAACATCGTTCTGCGCCCTTTTAGGGGGGCCACCCTCCTCCATGGCGCCATCCCTTCCTATGTCTCTGTAATAAAAATCAACCTGCTGTAACTGGTAATTGTTTTACTTCAAAACAACTGTATTGTTTTACTTCAACTTGTGTAGTGGTCTGCTTGACTGTGTTTACACACCTAAGTTTGGCGCCAGACCCGTCTCAGGTGGCCCCATCACGACTCACCCTCTGAAGATTCTGTATGGAAAGAGAAGCACAACACAACAGCACTTAGCATATATTTATCTTGCCCATTTCTTCACACAATTGGATTGTTTTTGTATTATTGGCCTACCTGACTGCTGTAGGACTGACTCCAAGCCCAACACCCCCCTCCAATTCAGTGTGTGCTGTGGCTGGTGGTGGAGAGGCTGTAAAGGAGGAAAAAGACATAGGCAGGATAGGACAGGGCAGGGAAAATCAGCACCAGACAGGCTGAGGGGTAAGTGCTGAGTGAGCAGAGGGATGATTTGGCATCATAAATTCGAACACACATTTTTTTTGTAAGTTGCAAACTGGGGAGGACTTCCCAAAACCCTTCAATTTACACATGCCGAGGAGCGGGTTACGGTGATGCTACATCCCAACACCTACCAGGGGTGTTCAAGGACCTGCGACATTGATTGCCGGCATGTACCCACCAGTGGTAAGAGTTGGCTGCAATATGAAGATCGGCACAGGCTGTTTGGGGAGGAACCCAAACAAAATACAACACCATGCCTGTCCACAAGCAAGCGGGAGGGCTGGCCTGGAACACACACGATGGGCAAAGTAACACACAAATGTTATTGCCAACTATTTCAATGTAAGGCAGACCTTTACATTGACAGCAAAGTGGTTTGGGTCCCACATAGATGTGGGGCCCAGGGTGTAACCCTGGTGGGGTATTGGAAGGCGTCCATAAAAGTTGTCATTGCTTTTCCCTTGGCCTTTCCCTTCCCTTTCCCTTGCAGCAAACAACCAGCCTGCAGCTAGCACTGTTCAAAAGGCACCGTCTGCCGTGGCTGCTCTGGACTCACCATCAAGGCCATGGCCACACAGAATCCACCCACCCAGTGAGGGGAGCACAGACACTGAAGAGGTAATTGTTTGGTGTACTGTAACACCAGGAAGATCCAAAAGGCATGAATGCAGTGGGGGAGAAGCAGGAGTGCCACAACCAAACGTTACTGGGCAAAATACTGGAGGCAAACCAGCAAAATGGCAGAATGCACCCACTGCACGCCAACCAGCAGAGAGTGTCAACCAGGCCACTTCACCCTAATTATGACTGAGGGACTTTTGGAGGGAAATCTTTTGTTTTTGCAGTGGGGCAAACATTTATTTTGCTGACATTTGTCGCTCTTGAGCCACCCATGGATGGGTGCATTGTAGATATATCCCATAAATGAAAGACATCAAACATCAACTTGTTTTGGCTGTTTTAATTTCAGATACCAAAACACAAAAGGGGGGGTAAAACAAAAACATGGTAAAATACACAAACACTTAAGAAAATGAGTCAGTATCTAAATGCTGCCATAAAGCTTGGGCAGCGTGGTTCGATGTATCAGAATACATAGGCCATGCATCTCGGGAGCTGCAGCAGGGGTTGGCTCCTCTATATATGCTGACACCCTCTCCATTAGGGCAAAATTGTGGAGGGCAATACAGGCCATGATGATATGAACAACCTTGTCAGGCTTGAAGGACGCCCCCTGTGTGGTCCAGACAATGAAAACACAACTTCAATAGGCAAAAGGCGCAACTCTGCAACTGCCCGATTGCGGTGGTGGGACGGATTATAGGCCATCTGTCTGGAGCCTTGAAAGGGTGTCAGGAGTCAGGGAAGCAGAGGATAAACCGAATCACCTAAAATGACATCGAACATTAACACTAATTAATGACCCAAACATATAAACAGCATAAGCCAAGTCCTAAGTAGTACCGATAGGAGATTGGGAAAGACATTTTGTAAAAGGCAAAAATGTAGTGTTGCCTAAGGCAAACCACTGAGCAATGAAGCAAAACAGAAGGCATTATGCATGGAAAAGGGGTTTGATTAGCTACAGGGAGCAGGGTCATTTGAACTAGCCACATGAGCACAGTAGTAGTGATGTAGGGCATGGATAAAACTAGGCATACACAAAAAAGTAGAAACACAACAAAAAAGGGCAAATACCTTTAAACTGGATAAAACAGTGGAAATACAATGCTAACAATAGACACAAGCAGAGCCAAGATAAGAATAGACACATACTTACCCAGAAGCTAACTGTCACTCAGCTCGCCACTCTCAGAACGGTTTATAAACTCAAACTCCCACAACGCATTGGACATTAGGAGAGTGGCCCATCTTGCGATTTGTGAAATAAAGGCAAACAATCAGAGGGTAAATAGAGTGACTCCAAGAAATTAATTGCAAATATAATTCTACATTTTTAACCCTTAAAAATCCCCCCCAAAAATGGGGTCCCCCATAAATGGGGACATAGGGGGACCCTATGTCATTTTTTTTTTAAATTAATCCCTTATGTTCTGTCACCCAGCAGCTATAAAAGGCTTCCAGCAGGTGAGCAGAAGCCAGTGATTGCCGAGGGACACAGTGCTCCAGGATGGATGGGAGGTAAGTATTAAAAAAAATAAAATATATATATATTTTTCTCTTTGTGTGTGGTGTGTTTATTTTTTACATTTAACCCTTTGTGAACTGGTAAGAGGTCCATGAGATCCCTATACCAGTTCACCAGGCTGGGGCTGGCAAGTCACTTGCGGCTAGCCGTGGCCACGGGCTATGCGGGCTTGTAGCCTGCAGGGCCAGGGGCCACAAAAGCTGGTCCCTGCGCCCTGTTCCTACAAGCCCTGCATAGCTGGTTCCTGGCTGGTTACTTCGGGTAAGGGGGACCCAATTTCATTTTTTTTTTTATTTTGAAGGGTTTTGTAAATGTTATAAAGTACTTGTTTCAGTTTGGGGGGTCTCCTGGGCAGGAACGGGGGGCTACCGATAAATGTGTGGTACCGTTCTAATCGATAGAAATGGGGCTTTCACATGCAATATGGTTTTCTTTAATAAAATACATTTTTATTCAAAATAATGCATTTATTTATTTTTTAATTTTTACTTAATAATATTGTAAAAAACTGAATAAAATTTACAAACAAGACATTTCATGTTAAAGCCTAAACTCTGCTGCAAAAAAACATATATATAATTTTCCTGAAAATTCCAGCAAAAATGGCGCAAAACATGGCGCAAAATGGGGAAAAATGACCTGTCAACAGAGGGTGACAAAATCTCAAGTAGGCTGGCAATTAAAAGGGTTAAAAGTAGCTCTGCATGTTGGGTATTGTTCTGTTTGGGGGACCTTGCGCTTTCAGACTTAGATTGTTTTTTCTTGTTTGCATATTGATATTTTAGGAAAAGGTGATTTTTTTTAATTAAGCTTTTTTATACATTTTTTAGGGAAACCCTGCGCAACCAAAAAATTCTTTGAGGGATTAATTCCAGAAAGATGAGCCCACTACAAAAAGCTGGGTACACTGCTAAACATGTGTACTTTCAGGGAATATATGGTTTATGGGAGATATTCCAAATGTGAAGGGTTGTTTTGGTTGAAAAATCGCAAGATGCGCACTTTGTCTGCAGAGCTGACATTTTCAAGTAAAATTACCGTTATGCTCATGCTTTACTTTGCAGTGTTTGGCAACTCTTTCCTTGACAGTAGCTATGCATGCTGGGTATCGTTCTGTTCGGGGGATGTTGCATTTTCAGATTAAACTTGTTTTTTCTTGTTTGCATATAGTTTTTTTTAGGAAAATGTGGCTTTGATTCTGCTTTTTTATCCTTTTTTTAGGGAAACTCTTTGCAACCAAAGAATAGATTGAGGGATTACTTCTAGAAAACTATGGCCACATCAACAAGCTGGTACACCTAGAAAGCTTGAGGTGTGTACTTCCAGAGAATGTATAGTTTGTTGGGGGTATTTCAAATGTAAAGGGTTGTTTTTCTGGAAAATCTGCAAGGTGCGCATAGCGCATAGCGCAGTTGTATTTTATCTGAAAATCCCCTAAAGCGTTGTTTCAGTTTGGGGGAGTCTCCGGGACAGGAAAGGGTGTCTACCAATACATATGTTTTACTGCTGTAACCGGGAGAAATTGGGATTTCACACGCTATAAGATTTTATTGACAAACTTAAATTTTTTATTACAAAAAATACTACAAATTGTAAAAAGCTGCAGATGTGGAGACATTGACCTGGCCACAGGTCTTTTGCGACCTACGTATCTACACCATTGCAGCAACTAATTAATTAATTACTGATGATTAAAACTGGTTGAATACTGTCTTTTTTTAAATATCCCTTAAATGGGAAAAACAGTCTAAAATGGCCAAGCCTGTAGTGGCCCCGGCAGATGCAAAATTCTTTTGAATGAGGTAGTTCCTCTATACCTGGAGGGGATTTCATAGTTCTGGCTATTACTTCATGCTATGACCCATATCTCTAACCTTTGCCGTGTGCAGATGCAAACTCCCACTTACCATTTAAGGGCTTGATTGCTGCAGGCCCTGCACCATAGGGAAACTTTTCTTTAAAAAAAATAATCCGTTTAGTGATCAAATAAAAATCCAACTTACTCTGAGCAGCAATTTCAGAGTGAAACAGCTTGTGAAATATAAGACATCACACGCCGCATGTTAACACAATATCATAGCAAGCACACTGAAGATATACTTTGAGATATCATCGCAGTTTATCAGTAGTAGAGATGAGCGAACTTTTGAAAAATTCGATTCGACTGATTCGCCGAATTTTCCGACAAAAATCGTTTCGACCCGAATAAATTCGCGACGAATCGCTATTAAAAACGGCTATTTCTGAGCCTCCTACAGCCTCAATAGGGTTGTAAACCATTCAGCCTTGCTGTAACACGCACAGGATGCGTGCTGGGTTAGTTAAATAATACTTTTAAGAAATATCACATGCAGATCAGAGGCATCGCTAATAGAATCGCAGAGCGGCACAATTGCAGAGAGTTGAAGTGGCATCACTATGAGGGGCAGAAGGAGCCCAAATATACACTGGAGTTGGCCTCAGGAGCCCAAAAATTGGATGAATCACACCCTGGAGTTGGCAGAAGTTGGCAGCAGCAGCAGCAGGAGCCCAAATATACACTGGAGTTGGCTTCAGGAGCCCAAAAATTGGATGAATCACACCCTGGAGTTGGCAGGAGTTGACAGCAGCAGCAGCAGGAGCCCAAATATACACTGGAGTTGGCCTCAGGAGCCCAAAAATTGGATGAATCACACCCTGGAGTTGGCAGGAGTTGGCAGCAGCAGCAGCAGGAGCCCAAATATACACTGGAGTTGGCTTCAGGAGCCCAAAAATTGGATGAATCACACCCTGGAGTTGGCAGGAGTTGACAGCAGCAGCAGCAGGAGCCCAAATATACACTGGAGTTGGCTTCAGGAGCCCAAAAATTGGATGAATCACAGCCTGGAGTTGGCAGAAGTTGGCAGCAGCAGCAGCAGGAGCCCAAATATACACTGGAGTTGGCTTCAGGAGCCCAAAAATTGGATGAATCACACCCTGGAGTTGGCAGAAGTTGGCAGCAGCAGCAGCAGGAGCCCAAATATACACTGGAGTTGGCTTCAGGAGCCCAAAAATTGGATGAATCACACCCTGGAGTTGGCAGGAGTTGACAGTAGCAGCAGCAGGAGCCCAAATATACACTGGAGTTGGCTTCAGGAGCCCAAAAATTGGATGAATCACAGCCTGGAGTTGGCAGGAGTTGACAGTAGCAGCAGCAGGAGCCCAAATATACACTGGAGTTGGCCTCAGGAGCCCAAAAATTGGATGAATCACACCCTGGAGTTGGCAGGAGTTGGCAGCAGCAGCAGCAGGAGCCCAAATATACACTGGAGTTGGCTTCAGGAGCCCAAAAATTGGATGAATCACACCCTGGAGTTGGCAGGAGTTGACAGCAGCAGCAGCAGGAGCCCAAATATACACTGGAGTTGGCTTCAGGAGCCCAAAAATTGGATGAATCACACCCTGGAGTTGGCAGAAGTTGGCAGCAGCAGCAGCAGGAGCCCAAATATACACTGGAGTTGGCTTCAGGAGCCCAAAAATTGGATGAATCACACCCTGGAGTTGGCAGAAGTTGGCAGCAGCAGCAGCAGGAGCCCAAATATACACTGGAGTTGGCTTCAGGAGCCCAAAAATTGGATGAATCACACCCTGGAGTTGGCAGGAGTTGACAGTAGCAGCAGCAGGAGCCCAAATATACACTGGAGTTGGCTTCAGGAGCCCAAAAATTGGATGAATCACAGCCTGGAGTTGGCAGGAGATGACAGTAGCAGCAGCAGGAGCCCAAATATACACTGGAGTTGGCCTCAGGAGCCCAAAAATTGGATGAATCACACCCTGGAGTTGGCAGGAGTTGGCAGCAGCAGCAGCAGGAGCCCAAATATACACTGGAGTTGGCTTCAGGAGCCCAAAAATTGGATGAATCACACCCTGGAGTTGGCAGAAGTTGGCAGCAGCAGCAGCAGGAGCCCAAATATACACTGGAGTTGGCTTCAGGAGCCCAAAAATTGGATGAATCACACCCTGGAGTTGGCAGGAGTTGACAGCAGCAGCAGCAGGAGCCCAAATATACACTGGAGTTGGCTTCAGGAGCCCAAAAATTGGATGAATCACACCCTGGAGTTGGCAGGAGTTGACAGCAGCAGCAGCAGGAGCCCAAATATACACTGGAGTTGGCTTCAGGAGCCCAAAAATTGGATGAATCACACCCTGGAGTTGGCAGGAGTTGACAGTAGCAGCAGCAGGAGCCCAAATATACACTGGAGTTGGCTTCAGGAGCCCAAAAATTGGATGAATCACACCCTGGAGTTGGCAGAAGTTGGCAGCAGCAGCAGCAGGAGCCCAAATATACACTGGAGTTGGCTTCAGGAGCCCAAAAATTGGATGAATCACACCCTGGAGTTGGCAGAAGTTGGCAGCAGCAGCAGCAGGAGCCCAAATATACACTGGAGTTGGCTTCAGGAGCCCAAAAATTGGATGAATCACACCCTGGAGTTGGCAGGAGTTGACAGTAGCAGCAGCAGGAGCCCAAATATACACTGGAGTTGGCTTCAGGAGCCCAAAAATTGGATGAATCACACCCTGGAGTTGGCAGGAGTTGACAGTAGCAGCAGCAGGAGCCCAAATATACACTGGAGTTGGCTTCAGGAGCCCAAAAATTGGATGAATCACAGCCTGGAGTTGGCAGGAGTTGACAGTAGCAGCAGCAGGAGCCCAAATATACACTGGAGTTGGCCTCAGGAGCCCAAAAATTGGATGAATCACACCCTGGAGTTGGCAGGAGTTGACAGTAGCAGCAGCAGGAGCCCAAATATACACTGGAGTTGGCTTCAGGAGCCCAAAAATTGGATGAATCACACCCTGGAGTTGGCAGAAGTTGGCAGCAGCAGCAGCAGGAGCCCAAATATACACTGGAGTTGGCCTCAGGAGCCCAAAAATTGGATGAATCACACCCTGGAGTTGGCAGGAGTTGGCAGCAGCAGCAGCAGGAGCCCAAATATACACTGGAGTTGGCTTCAGGAGCCCAAAAATTGGATGAATCACACCCTGGAGTTGGCAGAAGTTGGCAGCAGCAGCAGCAGGAGCCCAAATATACACTGGAGTTGGCTTCAGGAGCCCAAAAATTGGATGAATCACACCCTGGAGTTGGCAGAAGTTGGCAGCAGCAGCAGCAGGAGCCCAAATATACACTGGAGTTGGCTTCAGGAGCCCAAAAATTGGATGAATCACACCCTGGAGTTGGCAGAAGTTGGCAGCAGCAGCAGCAGGAGCCCAAATATACACTGGAGTTGGCTTCAGGAGCCCAAAAATTGGATGAATCACACCCTGGAGTTGGCAGGAGTTGACAGCAGCAGCAGCAGGAGCCCAAATATACACTGGAGTTGGCTTCAGGAGCCCAAAAATTGGATGAATCACACCCTGGAGTTGGCAGGAGTTGACAGCAGCAGCAGCAGGAGCCCAAATATACACTGGAGTTGGCTTCAGGAGCCCAAAAATTGGATGAATCACACCCTGGAGTTGGCAGAAGTTGGCAGCAGCAGCAGCAGGAGCCCAAATATACACTGGAGTTGGCTTCAGGAGCCCAAAAATTGGATGAATCACACCCTGGAGATGGCAGAAGTTGGCAGCAGCAGCAGCAGGAGCCCAAATATACACTGGAGTTGGCTTCAGGAGCCCAAAAATTGGATGAATCACACCCTGGAGTTGGCAGAAGTTGGCAGCAGCAGCAGCAGGAGCCCAAATATACACTGGAGTTGGCTTCAGGAGCCCAAAAATTGGATGAATCACACCCTGGAGTTGGCAGGAGTTGACAGCAGCAGCAGCAGGAGCCCAAATATACACTGGAGTTGGCTTCAGGAGCCCAAAAATTGGATGAATCACACCCTGGAGTTGGCAGAATTTGGCAGCAGCAGCAGCAGGAGCCCAAATATACACTGGAGTTGGCTTCAGGAGCCCAAAAATTGGATGAATCACACCCTGGAGTTGGCAGAAGTTGGCAGCAGCAGCAGCAGGAGCCCAAATATACACTGGAGTTGGCTTCAGGAGCCCAAAAATTGGATGAATCACACCCTGGAGTTGGCAGGAGTTGACAGCAGCAGCAGCAGGAGCCCAAATATACACTGGAGTTGGCTTCAGGAGCCCAAAAATTGGATGAATCACACCCTGGAGTTGGCAGAAGTTGGCAGCAGCAGCAGCAGGAGCCCAAATATACACTCGAGTTGGCTTCAGGAGCCCAAAAATTGGATGAATCACACCCTGGAGTTGGCAGGAGTTGACAGCAGCAGCAGCAGGAGCCCAAATATACACTGGAGTTGGCTTCAGGAGCCCAAAAATTGGATGAATCACACCCTGGAGTTGGCAGAAGTTGGCAGCAGCAGCAGCAGGAGCCCAAATATACACTGGAGTTGGCTTCAGGAGCCCAAAAATTGGATGAATCACACCCTGGAGTTGGCAGGAGTTGACAGTAGCAGCAGCAGGAGCCCAAATATACACTGGAGTTGGCTTCAGGAGCCCAAAAATTGGATGAATCACAGCCTGGAGTTGGCAGGAGTTGACAGTAGCAGCAGCAGGAGCCCAAATATACACTGGAGTTGGCTTCAGGAGCCCAAAAATTGGATGAATCACACCCTGGAGTTGGCAGGAGTTGACAGTAGCAGCAGCAGGAGCCCAAATATACACTGGAGTTGGCTTCAGGAGCCCAAAAATTGGATGAATCACAGCCTGGAGTTGGCAGGAGTTGACAGTAGCAGCAGCAGGAGCCCAAATATACACTGGAGTTGGCTTCAGGAGCCCAAAAATTGGATGAATCACACCCTGGAGTTGGCAGAAGTTGGCAGCAGCAGCAGCAGGAGCCCAAATATACACTGGAGTTGGCTTCAGGAGCCCAAAAATTGGATGAATCACACCCTGGAGTTGGCAGGAGTTGACAGTAGCAGCAGCAGGAGCCCAAAAAATGGCCTAAAGACATAAATATGTTTTGCACCATTTGGAAAGTGTAAAACGTGGCACCATGCTGAATCTAGTCGCATGCATCAGGCATTGGTGGGTGGAAATCCTGGCTGATCCATCCCTGATTCATTTTGACAAAGGTGAGTCTCTCCACATTTTTAGTTGACAGACGAGTTCTCCTCGCCGTAACTATGGCCCCCGCCGCACTAAACACCCGCTCAGATGGCACGCTACTTGCCGGGCAGGACAGCTTTTCCAGGGCAAACTCTGCTAGTTGCGGCCACAAATCAAGTTTGGCTGCCCAGAAGTCCAGCGGATCCTCAAGGTGTGTTGGCATGGTCATGTCAAAGTATGACATGACCTGCTGGTTCAGGTCCTGCTCCAGGTCTTCCTGCTGCTCATGAGTAGCCTCACTATGCGGGTGTAGAAAGCTACTCATTAGCGACTGAAGACTGAGGCTGCTGCTGCTGATGGAGCTTCTGCTGCTGCTGCTGCCAACCCCCCCAGCGGCCATGGCAGTGGAAGGTGAGCGCAGAGGTCCCCTCGAGTCAGACCTGCGAGAGTATGGACCATGGCGCAGATAGGCATCGGCCAACTGCCTACGTAGAATGTCTTTGTAGTAGTTGAGTTTGTCCTCCCTCTCGGTGGGTTTAAAAAATGCCCCCATTTTGTGCCGGAAGCGAGGGTCCAATAAGGTGGACAGCCAGAAGTCATCCCGCCGACAGATGGAAACAATTCTGGGGTCACTACGCAAGCACGTGAGCATGCTTCGTGCCATTTGCGCAAGTGACTCGGATGGACTACCTGTCTCCATCTCCACTGCATACTGCCACGGTGTGCCCGGGTCCTCTGTCTCTCCTTCCTCAAAAACCTCTAGCTCCTCTGGCTGCTCCTGCTCCTCCTCTCCTGTCCGCTGACTAGATAAACCAGCCATTTCGCCAAGCCTAAACTGTGTTTCGCTGGGCAACTCCTCCTCCTCCTCTTCCTCCTCCTCCTCCTCCAGTTCAGCTCCAAGGGGGTTCATGTGGCCGTAAGATGTAAACGCCATGTCTCCAGTGCCCTGACCAGCCATGGTTTCCAACATGTGCTGTAGTACATGAAGCAGTGGAATCACGTCGTTCATCCCGTAATCCTGCCGACTGACAAATAAAGTGGCTTCCTCAAAGGGCCTGAGCAAACGGCAGGTGTCACGTATGAGCTGCCACTGGTTGACATTGAAGTTACACAGGGGAGTCCCCCTATCTGCTTGGATCATCAGGAAATCCGTGATGGCTTTTCTCTGTTCATATAATCGGTCCAACATGTGAAGGGTGGAATTCCAACGGGTGGAAACATCGCAAATCAGACTATGTTGGGGGATACCATTCTGACGCTGTAGCTCAAGAAGGGTGTGTTTGGCAGTGTAGGAGTGGCTGAAGTGCATGCAAAGTTTCCGTGAAGTTGTTAGGATGTCCTGCAGATGGGGGGAACACTTCAGAAACCGCTTGACAACCAGATTGAAGACGTGAGCCATGCAGGGGGCATGGGTCAGGCTTCCTTGGCGCAGCGCAGACAAAATGTTCTTCCCATTGTCGGTAACCATGATTCCCATTTTAAGTTTTCTCGGAGTAAGCCATGTTTGGATTTCCTGATGAATACATTTAAGCAGTTCCTCCCCTGTGTGACTCCGTTCGCCAAGACAAACCATGTGAAGCACTGCGTGACACCTCCGTGCCCTGCACACATGGTAGACTGGAGGGGCACTGAGACTTGAGCCTACAGTGGAGGGTGAGGAGATGGCGGAGGATGAGGAGGCCGAGTCGCACGGTGTCACAGGCCCAATGGGCAGAGAGCGCGGAGGCCGAAGCGGCGTGACCTGTCCAAGTTGCTGCTGCAAAGGGACCACATTCACCCAGTGGGCCGTAAACGACATGTACTGCCCCTGACCGTAGTTACAGCTCCAGATGTCGGCGCTGCCATGTATTTTGCTACACACCGACAGGCTCAAGGACTGGCCCACCTTCTGTTCAACAAAAGTGTGCAGCGCTGGTACTGCCTTCTTGGCAAAGAAATGACGGCTTGGGACTCTCCACCTTGGCTCGGCACAAGCCATCAGTTCTCTGAAAGGTGCAGATTCCACCACCTGAAAAGGGAGCGACTGCAGCACCAGCAACTTGGACAGGAGCACATTCAGCTTCTGCGCCGTAGGATGAGTGGGCGCATACTGCTGTCTCTTGGACATGGCTTCGCTGATGGATTGCTGGCGGGATGCATGACTTGGAGGAGGAGGAGCAGGAGCGACAGAGGATGGGTATGACGCACAGCTGCCTTCGGCTGAGGTGCTGGAGCCTTGGCTGGCAGAAATTGGGAGCTCACTTGGTGAGGAAGCAGACTGGACCACCCCTTGGGAGCCTCGGTTCTCCCAGGTCGTTTTATGGTGACGCATCATATGTTGACGCAGGGCCGTGGTGCCAACATTTGGACCCTGGCCACGCTTCACCTTTTGCCTACATATCTTGCATGTGGCCATGTTACCCTCCTGCGGATGCCTCAGGAAAAACTGCCACACTGCCGAGTAGCTACTTTTCCCACCCCCTGGCCTCACTGATTCACTGCTGCTGTTGCCAACTCCAGGAACCCCTGCTCCACTACCTCCCGATAAGGTAGACTGCCGCACAGCAGGTGCTCTACCCCGGCCCCGGCCCCGGCCGGCTCCAGCCTTTGGAATTGTGCCCCCATGCTGACTGCTACCACCTTGCTGCCTCAGCTGCTGACTCCGGGGCAACCTGCACCCCTCTTCTCCTGATGATGACGATGAAGCCCCTTCATCACCCGGCTCCCAAGTGCGATCGGCTTCATCGTCATCATCATCATCATCACCGGGTTGTGGCTGTACGTCACTGATGTTCGTGGATTCGTCAACAGTGTCTGGCGCAGGAGCTGGAACGCTCGCAGCACCCACGACACTGTCCACATCACTATTTGTCTGCCTAGCTAAAGAAGCCACCTCCATTTCTTGGCTGGGCAGTAGCTGCTGACTGTCCTCTATCTGATGGTCCTCCTCACTAAAGAGTGGAGCTGAACCCAAAGCATAGGATACGTCGCTGGGGGAGGGAACGGCGTAGGCCAGAGGCAATGGGAGGACAGGGACTGCTCTCGGGGCATGCCAACTCAGGGTTGTGTCAGAGGAACCTACCGACCCTAGACTGGGGGTCTCAGACGTAAGTTGTGATGATGTTGTTGATGAGCGCGTCAACCAATCTACCACGGCAGATGCGTTACTGGTGGAGACCCGACCGCTAGCAGATACTGGCAGATTAGGTCTCTCAGCGTGACTCCTGCTGCTACTGGCCCCCAGTCTGATGCGAGCTCTGCCTGCGGAATCTTGGCCTCTGCCACTCCTCTTTTCACTTCCAGGCACTTGTCTGCCCGACATAGTCTAACTGGCGTGGTAGTAGGTGATATTTAAAAAAACCCCGGGCAGCGGTGGGTCTATATGAAACAGAATATAATGCACACCAAAAGTGAGCAGTAACACTCAGCCTCCAACAGGCCTGCTTAGTGTAAATAAGAGAGCTGCTTAGTGTAAATAAAGAGGGGTATGCTATGTTACAGAATGGGATGCCTCAACAGAAGTGCACCTGGCAGGCAGCAGTAAGCCTATGCCCAGCAAAAGTGTCTTATAATATAAATATAATAAGAGCAAATGCTTATATGGTCTTAAACAGAGGCTGCTTTAGTCACAGAATGGGATGCCCTGGGCAGGAATGGACCTGGCAGGGTCCAGTAGTGCTTTGGCCAGCAAAAGTGTCTTTATCAGGCCTAATTTCAAATATGATAAGAGCAAATGCTTATATGGTCTTAAACAGAGGCTGCTTTAGTCACAGAATGGGATGCCCCGGGCAGGAATCGAGCTGGCAGGGTACAGTAGTGCTTTGGCCAGCAAAAGTGTCTTTATCAGGCCTAATTTCAAATATGATAAGAGCAAATGCTTATATGGTCTTAAACAGAGGCTGCTGTAGTCACAGAATGGGATGCCCCGGGCAGGAATCGAGCTGGCAGGGTACAGTAGTGCTTTGGCCAGCAAAAGTGTCTTTATCAGGCCTAATTTCAAATATGATAAGAGCAAATGCTTATATGGTCTTAAACAGAGGCTGCTGTAGTCACAGAATGGGATGCCCCGGGCAGGAATCGAGCTGGCAGGGTACAGTAGTGCTTTGGCCAGCAAAAGTGTCTTTATCAGGCTAATTTCAAATATGATAAGAGCAAATGCTTATATGGTCTTAAACAGAGGCTGCTTTAGTCACAGAATGGGATGCCCCGGGCAGGAATCGAGCTGGCAGGGTACAGTAGTGCTTTGGCCAGCAAAAGTGTCTTTATCAGGCCTAATTTCAAATATGATAAGAGCAAATGCTTATATGGTCTTAAACAGAGGCTTTAGTCACAGAATGGGATGCCCCGGGCAGGAATCGAGCTGGCAGGGTACAGTAGTGCTTTGGCCAGCAAAAGTGTCTTTATCAGGCTAATTTCAAATATGATAAGAGCAAATGCTTATATGGTCTTAAACAGAGGCTGCTTTAGTCACAGAATGGGATGCCCCGGGCAGGAATCGAGCTGGCAGGGTACAGTAGTGCTTTGGCCAGCAAAAGTGTCTTTATCAGGCTAATTTCAAATATGATAAGAGCAAATGCTTATATGGTCTTAAACAGAGGCTGCTTTAGTCACAGAATGGGATGCCCCGGGCAGGAATCGAGCTGGCAGGGTACAGTAGTGCTTTGGCCAGCAAAAGTGTCTTTATCAGGCCTAATTTCAAATATGATAAGAGCAAATGCTTATATGGTCTTAAACAGAGGCTGCTTTAGTCACAGAATGGGATGCCCCGGGCAGGAATCGAGCTGGCAGGGTACAGTAGTGCTTTGGCCAGCAAAAGTGTCTTTATCAGGCTAATTTCAAATATGATAAGAGCAAATGCTTATATGGTCTTAAACAGAGGCTGCTTTAGTCACAGAATGGGATGCCCCGGGCAGGAATCGAGCTGGCAGGGTACAGTAGTGCTTTGGCCAGCAAAAGTGTCTTTATCAGGCCTAATTTCAAATATGATAAGAGCAAATGCTTATATGGTCTTAAACAGAGGCTGCTTTAGTCACAGAATGGGATGCCCCGGGCAGGAATCGAGCTGGCAGGGTACAGTAGTGCTTTGGCCAGCAAAAGTGTCTTTATCAGGCTAATTTCAAATATGATAAGAGCAAATGCTTATATGGTCTTAAACAGAGGCTGCTTTAGTCACAGAATGGGATGCCCCGGGCAGGAATCGAGCTGGCAGGGTACAGTAGTGCTTTGGCCAGCAAAAGTGTCTTTATCAGGCCTAATTTCAAATATGATAAGAGCAAATGCTTATATGGTCTTAAACAGAGGCTGCTTTAGTCACAGAATGGGATGCCCCGGGCAGGAATCGAGCTGGCAGGGTACAGTAGTGCTTTGGCCAGCAAAAGTGTCTTTATCAGGCTAATTTCAAATATGATAAGAGCAAATGCTTATATGGTCTTAAACAGAGGCTGCTGTAGTCACAGAATGGGATGCCCCGGGCAGGAATCGAGCTGGCAGGGTACAGTAGTGCTTTGGCCAGCAAAAGTGTCTTTATCAGGCTAATTTCAAATATGATAAGAGCAAATGCTTATATGGTCTTAAACAGAGGCTGCTTTAGTCACAGAATGGGATGCCCCGGGCAGGAATCGAGCTGGCAGGGTACAGTAGTGCTTTGGCCAGCAAAAGTGTCTTTATCAGGCCTAATTTCAAATATGATAAGAGCAAATGCTTATATGGTCTTAAACAGAGGCTGCTTTAGTCACAGAATGGGATGCCCCGGGCAGGAATCGAGCTGGCAGGGTACAGTAGTGCTTTGGCCAGCAAAAGTGTCTTTATCAGGCCTAATTTCAAATATGATAAGAGCAAATGCTTATATGGTCTTAAACAGAGGCTGCTTTAGTCACAGAATGGGATGCCCCGGGCAGGAATCGAGCTGGCAGGGTACAGTAGTGCTTTGGCCAGCAAAAGTGTCTTTATCAGGCTAATTTCAAATATGATAAGAGCAAATGCTTATATGGTCTTAAACAGAGGCTGCTTTAGTCACAGAATGGGATGCCCCGGGCAGGAATCGAGCTGGCAGGGTACAGTAGTGCTTTGGCCAGCAAAAGTGTCTTTATCAGGCTAATTTCAAATATGATAAGAGCAAATGCTTATATGGTCTTAAACAGAGGCTGCTGTAGTCACAGAATGGGATGCCCCGGGCAGGAATCGAGCTGGCAGGGTACAGTAGTGCTTTGGCCAGCAAAAGTGTCTTTATCAGGCCTAATTTCAAATATGATAAGAGCAAATGCTTATATGGTCTTAAACAGAGGCTGCTTTAGTCACAGAATGGGATGCCCCGGGCAGGAATCGAGCTGGCAGGGTACAGTAGTGCTTTGGCCAGCAAAAGTGTCTTTATCAGGCTAATTTCAAATATGATAAGAGCAAATGCTTATATGGTCTTAAACAGAGGCTGCTTTAGTCACAGAATGGGATGCCCCGGGCAGGAATCGAGCTGGCAGGGTACAGTAGTGCTTTGGCCAGCAAAAGTGTCTTTATCAGGCCTAATTTCAAATATGATAAGAGCAAATGCTTATATGGTCTTAAACAGAGGCTGCTTTAGTCACAGAATGGGATGCCCCGGGCAGGAATCGAGCTGGCAGGGTACAGTAGTGCTTTGGCCAGCAAAAGTGTCTTTATCAGGCTAATTTCAAATATGATAAGAGCAAATGCTTATATGGTCTTAAACAGAGGCTGCTGTAGTCACAGAATGGGATGCCCCGGGCAGGAATCGAGCTGGCAGGGTACAGTAGTGCTTTGGCCAGCAAAAGTGTCTTTATCAGGCTAATTTCAAATATGATAAGAGCAAATGCTTATATGGTCTTAAACAGAGGCTGCTTTAGTCACAGAATGGGATGCCCCGGGCAGGAATCGAGCTGGCAGGGTACAGTAGTGCTTTGGCCAGCAAAAGTGTCTTTATCAGGCTAATTTCAAATATGATAAGAGCAAATGCTTATATGGTCTTAAACAGAGGCTGCTTTAGTCACAGAATGGGATGCCCCGGGCAGGAATCGAGCTGGCAGGGTACAGTAGTGCTTTGGCCAGCAAAAGTGTCTTTATCAGGCCTAATTTCAAATATGATAAGAGCAAATGCTTATATGGTCTTAAACAGAGGCTGCTTTAGTCACAGAATGGGATGCCCCGGGCAGGAATCGAGCTGGCAGGGTACAGTAGTGCTTTGGCCAGCAAAAGTGTCTTTATCAGGCTAATTTCAAATATGATAAGAGCAAATGCTTATATGGTCTTAAACAGAGGCTGCTTTAGTCACAGAATGGGATGCCCCGGGCAGGAATCGAGCTGGCAGGGTACAGTAGTGCTTTGGCCAGCAAAAGTGTCTTTATCAGGCTAATTTCAAATATGATAAGAGCAAATGCTTATATGGTCTTAAACAGAGGCTGCTGTAGTCACAGAATGGGATGCCCCGGGCAGGAATCGAGCTGGCAGGGTACAGTAGTGCTTTGGCCAGCAAAAGTGTCTTTATCAGGCCTAATTTCAAATATGATAAGAGCAAATGCTTATATGGTCTTAAACAGAGGCTGCTTTAGTCACAGAATGGGATGCCCCGGGCAGGAATCGAGCTGGCAGGGTACAGTAGTGCTTTGGCCAGCAAAAGTGTCTTTATCAGGCTAATTTCAAATATGATAAGAGCAAATGCTTATATGGTCTTAAACAGAGGCTGCTTTAGTCACAGAATGGGATGCCCCGGGCAGGAATCGAGCTGGCAGGGTACAGTAGTGCTTTGGCCAGCAAAAGTGTCTTTATCAGGCCTAATTTCAAATATGATAAGAGCAAATGCTTATATGGTCTTAAACAGAGGCTGCTTTAGTCACAGAATGGGATGCCCCGGGCAGGAATCGAGCTGGCAGGGTACAGTAGTGCTTTGGCCAGCAAAAGTGTCTTTATCAGGCTAATTTCAAATATGATAAGAGCAAATGCTTATATGGTCTTAAACAGAGGCTGCTGTAGTCACAGAATGGGATGCCCCGGGCAGGAATCGAGCTGGCAGGGTACAGTAGTGCTTTGGCCAGCAAAAGTGTCTTTATCAGGCTAATTTCAAATATGATAAGAGCAAATGCTTATATGGTCTTAAACAGAGGCTGCTTTAGTCACAGAATGGGATGCCCCGGGCAGGAATCGAGCTGGCAGGGTACAGTAGTGCTTTGGCCAGCAAAAGTGTCTTTATCAGGCCTAATTTCAAATATGATAAGAGCAAATGCTTATATGGTCTTAAACAGAGGCTGCTTTAGTCACAGAATGGGATGCCCCGGGCAGGAATCGAGCTGGCAGGGTACAGTAGTGCTTTGGCCAGCAAAAGTGTCTTTATCAGGCCTAATTTCAAATATGATAAGAGCAAATGCTTATATGGTCTTAAACAGAGGCTGCTTTAGTCACAGAATGGGATGCCCCGGGCAGGAATCGAGCTGGCAGGGTACAGTAGTGCTTTGGCCAGCAAAAGTGTCTTTATCAGGCTAATTTCAAATATGATAAGAGCAAATGCTTATATGGTCTTAAACAGAGGCTGCTTTAGTCACAGAATGGGATGCCCCGGGCAGGAATCGAGCTGGCAGGGTACAGTAGTGCTTTGGCCAGCAAAAGTGTCTTTATCAGGCTAATTTCAAATATGATAAGAGCAAATGCTTATATGGTCTTAAACAGAGGCTGCTGTAGTCACAGAATGGGATGCCCCGGGCAGGAATCGAGCTGGCAGGGTACAGTAGTGCTTTGGCCAGCAAAAGTGTCTTTATCAGGCCTAATTTCAAATATGATAAGAGCAAATGCTTATATGGTCTTAAACAGAGGCTGCTTTAGTCACAGAATGGGATGCCCCGGGCAGGAATCGAGCTGGCAGGGTACAGTAGTGCTTTGGCCAGCAAAAGTGTCTTTATCAGGCTAATTTCAAATATGATAAGAGCAAATGCTTATATGGTCTTAAACAGAGGCTGCTTTAGTCACAGAATGGGATGCCCCGGGCAGGAATCGAGCTGGCAGGGTACAGTAGTGCTTTGGCCAGCAAAAGTGTCTTTATCAGGCTAATTTCAAATATGATAAGAGCAAATGCTTATATGGTCTTAAACAGAGGCTGCTGTAGTCACAGAATGGGATGCCCCGGGCAGGAATCGAGCTGGCAGGGTACAGTAGTGCTTTGGCCAGCAAAAGTGTCTTTATCAGGCTAATTTCAAATATGATAAGAGCAAATGCTTATATGGTCTTAAACAGAGGCTGCTTTAGTCACAGAATGGGATGCCCCGGGCAGGAATCGAGCTGGCAGGGTACAGTAGTGCTTTGGCCAGCAAAAGTGTCTTTATCAGGCCTAATTTCAAATATGATAAGAGCAAATGCTTATATGGTCTTAAACAGAGGCTGCTTTAGTCACAGAATGGGATGCCCCGGGCAGGAATCGAGCTGGCAGGGTACAGTAGTGCTTTGGCCAGCAAAAGTGTCTTTATCAGGCTAATTTCAAATATGATAAGAGCAAATGCTTATATGGTCTTAAACAGAGGCTGCTTTAGTCACAGAATGGGATGCCCCGGGCAGGAATCGAGCTGGCAGGGTACAGTAGTGCTTTGGCCAGCAAAAGTGTCTTTATCAGGCTAATTTCAAATATGATAAGAGCAAATGCTTATATGGTCTTAAACAGAGGCTGCTGTAGTCACAGAATGGGATGCCCCGGGCAGGAATCGAGCTGGCAGGGTACAGTAGTGCTTTGGCCAGCAAAAGTGTCTTTATCAGGCCTAATTTCAAATATGATAAGAGCAAATGCTTATATGGTCTTAAACAGAGGCTGCTTTAGTCACAGAATGGGATGCCCCGGGCAGGAATCGAGCTGGCAGGGTACAGTAGTGCTTTGGCCAGCAAAAGTGTCTTTATCAGGCTAATTTCAAATATGATAAGAGCAAATGCTTATATGGTCTTAAACAGAGGCTGCTTTAGTCACAGAATGGGATGCCCCGGGCAGGAATCGAGCTGGCAGGGTACAGTAGTGCTTTGGCCAGCAAAAGTGTCTTTATCAGGCCTAATTTCAAATATGATAAGAGCAAATGCTTATATGGTCTTAAACAGAGGCTGCTTTAGTCACAGAATGGGATGCCCCGGGCAGGAATCGAGCTGGCAGGGTACAGTAGTGCTTTGGCCAGCAAAAGTGTCTTTATCAGGCTAATTTCAAATATGATAAGAGCAAATGCTTATATGGTCTTAAACAGAGGCTGCTTTAGTCACAGAATGGGATGCCTCACAGCAGACTTAAGATCAGTTCAGTATATATGCACAGTTAGTTACTATAAGCAGCCTGAAAACGCTAACAAAGGCTGGATGAAAAAAAAAAAATCTCCCTGTCAGCCAGCTCCGTTTTTCCTACCTTTCCCTGGCTTTCTGTCTGTCTCCTGTCTGTCTCCTGCCTGTCTCCTGCCTGTCTCCAGCCTGTCCCTGTCTGTCCCTGTCTCCAGCCTGTCTAACTGCCTCAGCTACACAGCGTTCTGTCTGTCTGTCACGAATGCAATAGAGAAATGAGGAAAAGCAAGATGGCCGCCGTTAAATACCGCTGTGTGACGTCACCGGGCTTGCTGGCTGCTGATAGGCTGCATGTGACTGCCCCAGCTTGCACTGGCGCGGGATACATGTCCAGACATGTCCCGCCCGCCATCTTAGAATGCCTGTAATGTAAATGAATGGATGTTAAAGGAAAACTTCGAGTGATCGAATCGCGGGGAAATTCGGATTCGATCCGAATCGAATTTTTCCTGAAATTCGGATCGAATCCGGGTTCGTCCGGATCGATTCGCTCATCCCTAATCAGTAGCATTCCTTACTACTAGGGCAACATCCATCAACTTAAAGTCTTATATCCTCAGACTCAAAGAGGTAAAACAGCTTTTAAGCTATGCAAAAAGAAACAAACAACAGTAGCAGATTTTTTTATGTTTACAAGGTAGAAACTGACATAGGATATGTAGTATCATGTCAATTTAGCTCTTTCCCTATTTTGGGAAAATAAACAGAATTGCCATTTTTTTGTCTAAACTAAGCCCGCTTCACTTGCTTTAATGGTTCAGGCCATCCATACCCAATCTGATTGATGTCGATTTTAAAGAGTCTTCCATAAAGGTTATATTTTTTATGGATACGCCGGACAAACTTTTTGCTTCTGGACTTTACATATATTTGGAGGAGTTAATGCAGGATCTCCCCTGTCCGTGCGGACAAAAGGTTGGTGAGCTGGCTAAACCAATATTATAAGCCTACACAATTGGGTTGATTCAAAGAAACATGTAACAGCTTGGATTTGGGTCACGATCATCCTATTTTTCACGTCCGCTCGTGCGTTCGTATGAACTTGCGAGTGATTCTATAAGCAAATACGTTTCTATCCTAAAATATACGTCCGTTCGTATGGCAGTTCGGGAATCAGACCTATGTCAGTTTCCATCCTGATTTTTCCGTTTCATTTCTCAGGTTGCAACATTGGTTTTGCCCTTTTTCCTTTTTTGTCTGGACGTAAATCCTTCTGATCTTGCGGCTCCGCACTACAAACTTACCTCATTAAAGTGCATTCTAAATATTTGTTCTTTTATTTTTCTTTATTTCATTCATTTTGTAGTAACCAACCATTAATGAATGCATTTGCATAAGTAAATCTTACTTTGTTTAATTTTTACTTAACTTGCATTTTTTACTTGTGGATTTAATTTTAATATTTTGGCTTCAAATGGTACAACTTTAAATTTTGGGTGTGGTTACCCACACCCTCTACATACAGATTGCTCTCAAATATTAAAAAACACCCAGCAACTTCTGCATGTTATGAGCCTCGAAACAGCCAAGATGGCGGCTCAGGTATTATCGGGCAGCCTGCAAACAGAAAGGGCCTTGTGACTGTCCGTGCCCCCAGCTCTGGGGGCAAAATACAGCAGTAACCCACATCCTGCACTTTATCCCGCTCTCCTCTCCTCAGTAAGTGTGATGCATCTGACCAAAGATGTGCTTAAATAATTAAACAAAGCAAAGGTAAACAACTACACCAATAAATGCTATCTAAAAATATTATTCTAGTACATCAATTTTAAAATAAATAACAAAGGACATAAGTTTCTTTAATTAACGCAAATATATTGCAAAATAAAGGTTTACATGCAAAGGACTAATTAAGGTCCACATTAAAATGATTTTATAAGGCATACATGAAATGTATTAAATCAGGCATGCATTGCCATACAATTAATGGCCTCGGCCATGCTGATACATGCAGTTCATTGGAGCACAAGACGCGCAGACTCCTCCACATAGCCAAAAAACCTGTTCACGAACAGCAATCCGGCTGCTAAAAGGTGTCGGCTGTGGCTTTCTTTTAAAACGCGTTTAGAGGTTTCTCTGAATCACACCTAAACACATCCAATTATCCTAAGTTTTACGTTTTGATCGTAAGTTTTAGGATTTGATCCTAAGTTTTACGTTTTGATCCTAAAATTTAGGAACGAACTTCCGCTGATCGTAAGAGCATATACGCATTCGTACGTAGGCTCGTGCGAGTCGGAAATGGCCAAAAAAACAGGAAAAAATGACTAACACCCACCCAAACTTACGATTTTCGATACGAAATCAATTAACTTTTCCTCTTTGAATCGAGGGGAATGTCTGCATTTAAACTCTTGAACCAGCACTGCGTCCTTACATAGCAAAGGTAGAGCAAGCACTGAACCTGCCTATGCCAATCCTGAATACCAAATAAGGCCCAACAAGCAAGTCAAATTTGATTTATTAATTTTATACAAGTAGGTACAAAACACGACACAGAGTTGTTACAGGCATGTGTAAATTGTGGCATTGGTTGTATACAAACAAACTAAGTACAGACAAGCACCGCCATGCATAGGAAGACTAAAAAATGGGCATAGAAGGTGCTACTTTTTGCTCTCTATTGCAAAATATGTTAACTTGGAGTCCCTGTTTTTAAAGGTTACATCCACCTAATAGTATTTTCAAAAGTGTATATTTTTGTGTGGCAAAATTATGTCTTAACCCTTCTAGTGCAAGCTACGTGAGTCTCACGTAGCTGCCTCTCCAACCGTTAAGAGCCAGCTACGTGAGACTCACATAGCTGACTTTAAACCCCCATAAAAAAACTATAAAAGATACAGACTTACCTGACCCCTCATTTGATAGTGCCAGCAATTCTCTTCAGCTGTTTGATTTTCGCCCCCAGGCCTCTGATCTTCAGGAGGGGGCCCGGAATAGGCCCCCCCACACCATCTGAAAGAAAAAAAAAAAAATAATAATGACACAAACTCACCTCGCAGCCCATCGCTCTCCCCGGGTCTTCTCTTCACCAGGGGGGGCTCCGATCCCCCCCTGGACTTACCACTCTTCGGGTGAGGACCCAGCAATGGGCACTCACGTCTTCTCTGTCCGGTGCTGGCCCCACCCCTAGCCCCGCCCACTTGTGGGAGGAGCTGGATGACATCATCCAGCTCCTCTATGCCAGCACCCAGGCTCAGACTGTCACTTGTCGGTAGCGATCGGAGCAGGGAGGGTGGCAGGCAGGGAGGCTCTGATCTCCCTACCTCCCACCCTCCCTGCTCCGATCACTACCGACAATTGACATCTGCAGCGGCGCGGGACACGGGATCAGAGGTAAGTATAAGTTAAAACAAGAATAATAAAGAATTTTGTGTCAGTGTCTTTTTTTACTTTTAACTATTTGTGAACTGGTAAGGGGTCCATGAGACCCCTTATACCAGTTCACAAGGCTCTGGGGCTGGCAATCACCTACTACTACGGCTAGCAGGTGACTTGCCATAACCCCCAGCCCCCCCATTACCTGCCTCCCCAATGGCCAGGGGGGGCAGAAGGGCCCGGGCCACTTAGTGGCTATGTGGGCTAGTAGCCTGCAGGGCCAGGGGCCACCAACGCTGGCCCCTGCGCCCTGTTCTACAAGCCCCCATAGCTGGTCCGGGTCAGTAATAGTAATGCTGGGTAAGGGGGACCCTACGTCATTTTTTGGGGGATTTTAAGGGTTTTAAACCCTTAAAATTCCCCAAAAAATGAGGTCCCCCCCCCCCCCCCCCCGGGAGGTGGGACCCTATGTCATTTTTTTTTAAGTTAACCCCTTACAACTATGCAATCATATTGCATAGTTGTATCCTATCTGAAATCTCCTAAAGCACTGTTTCAGTTTGGGGGAGTGTCCTGGGTAGGAAAGGGTGTATACCAATACATATGTGTTACCGTTGTAACCGAGAGAAATAGGGCTTTCACAAGCAATAATATTTTATTAACAAACTTACATTTTTAATTACAAAAAAAAACCTACAAATTGTAAAAAATAGATTTTTTTTATTTTTTTGCACATATTTCACCCAAAAGTATTGAGAATACACTACAAAAAGGCCAAACAAGACATTTCATGTTGAAGACTCTGCTGAAAAAAACAATATATAATTTTCTTGGAAAATCCCTGGAAGTCCCTTCAAAAATCAAGGTTGAACATGTGTAACGCAAAAACATGAAAAGTAGTCTGGCAACAGTGTGACATAAAATCTAGGTAGGCTGGCACTTAAAGGGTTAAAGGGCCAGTCCAGCCAGGGGAGCAATGAGAAAGTGAATGGATGCTATATTACAGGAGAGCATTGAGAGAGTGAATAAATGCTATGTTACATGAGAGTGCTGACTGTTTGAACAGACTCTATGTTATAGGAGAGCACTGAGAAAGTGAATAGATGCTCTAATACTGGAGAGCACTGAGAAAGTGAATAGATTCTCTTATACTGGAGAGCACTGAGAAAGTGAATAGATGCTCTTATACTGAAGAGCTCAGAGAAAGTGAATAGATGCTTGGTTACAGAAAAGTGCTGAGAGAATGAAAATGAATACATTGGTGGTGCTGTGTATAATTCATCTACAATACTTTTATATGCCATATAATATGTAGTAAGTACATTATATGTTGTCCAGAAATATTAATTGGTGGTACAGTGGAAAATAACTTACTTTAGTGATCAGTAATGTCAGTGAGTGATCTCTGTAATGAAGTCTGAAAAAGGGTTAATTACTGTGGGCGGCATGTGTACTGGAACCATCCCCTAATCACCTGTCACTAAATGCTGACTCAAGGCTACCGCTGGAACGCAGATGGAAGCCAGAGGATGAGGTGCAGGGCAATAAATTTCATTTATCACAAGATTTGGCAGCTCAGAAAGCCGTAATCACAGAGCTGAGTCCGTGGTTAACATGCAAGTAAATATTGCGGCATTATATGGCACCTGAGCGAGTGGGGGCCCCATTAATGGAAACAATGTAGTCAAATTGAGCAAAACTAAATGATTTACACTTTAAAAAAAAAAAAAAAAGGTTTGTGCAAGAACATCCCTACACCCCTGCCTGTCTGTGTGTTTCTTTTTTTTTTTTGAAGGTGATAAAGTTTGACTGGACTGTTGATCAAGTATTTTTAATTTTTTTTCGAATAATAACAAATGTGTGTTTTTTAAAGCAATTTTCAATTGCAGACTTGGCGTACATTGACAATAGCAACAGATTGCAGATTGTTGCCCAAAACACAGCTGCTGGCCAACAACAGTGTTCTGTGTGTACGGAATTCACGTCTCTTCTCTTGGTGTACAAACTTGGTGTATGTTGCCAATAGAAATTGGCTACAGGTAGTCAAAACTGCTTCAAAAAAACACACATTTGATAACATAGGGAAAAAATAGAAATACTAGAACAAATCAGCACCTTGAGCTCATCCTTTTGGCACAAAAAATACACTTTCAAATTCCATTGAAGTGGACTTACCCTTTAGCTAGTTTAGCAGAATTTTTCTAAGCGTGCAGAGAATTAAATTGTTTTTTAGACTTATTGTTTCTATGTTGCCATTTAACTTTCAGCTATCTGTTAAATGTCTTCTATTTACTAAACAATGTGAAAAAACTAAAATCTTTTTTGTCCCTACTCACTGTGCTTGATCCATTTATTATATAATACTTTGCGGATAACATCAGATAATGCATTTGGATTACATTTCCACTGTTACTTAGAAACAAAGGGAGATGGTAGATGAAGTAAATAAAGGATATATTAATAAGCAAATCTTAAATGTTTTCTATTTCCTAAACAAAACTAAAATCTAGCTAGAGTTCTTTTTGTCCCTATTCACTTTGTGCTTGATCCATTTATTATATGATACTTTGTGGATAACATCAGATAATGGATTTGGATTACATTTCCTCTGTTACTTAGAAACAAAGGGAGCCGCTGGATGAAGCAAACAAAGGATATATTAATAAGCAAATCTTAAGGCTACATTGCTCAAGTAGCTGAAGTGACCTTTCCGATGTAAATTGTAATGGGTTTTTGCTTATGTGTCTAAACAAGACTAAGGTGACTGTGGCTATTTTAGCTTAACATTAACAATGTAATTACTAAATGATGAAGGTTAAAAGTTATGATGTCCTTTAGAGTGCATAAATGCAAAGGTAAAACCTTGACAATTAGATTTAGAAAAATACTCTCTAAATACCATTTACACAAAATTGAGAGCTAATACATTATTAAAAATGACACAGCCTAACATATTAGCTAGTCCAGTTTACATTTACAAAAATCAAAGCAGCTAACAAAAAAATATTTTAGCTTTGCTTGGTCATTTAATTAATTTCACATCAACTACTTCCAATTTAAAAAAAGGAGAAGTAAGAAGTACAAAACCATTATGCCCCCACCCCTTAAAACCAAACTACTGAGACCAGGGCACACAAAGATTTTTTGTGCGGTTCCGAAAGCCTTAAGCCCTTCCAGTGGGGGGGCCTTGAAAATGCTATACAGTTCACTGTCGCGATGGCCCTATCGGTAGAAATGCAGATTCTACATGTGTGTGCAGGCATTGTGTATCAGTCAACTACACAGCCCTGCTAATGTAGGCTAATGCTGAATAAACACAGTTGCAAACTCACAGAAAAGGGATGCAACAGGTTATTTTGTCATTCATCTGGTTGCAGTTATTTTCATTTTAAACCCTGTAATCTGCCATCCCTTTCTGGTGGTAAACTACCCTGCCACCGAGTTACTCCTCCTCTGGTTTCGAAGATAAAATGTGCCTCTTCTTGGTTTATAAAAAAAAAAGGACCTTTAATCCTTTAAGTGCCAGCCTACCTAAAGACGATGTCACCCTCTGTTGCCAGACCATTTTTTCATAATTTTGTGCTATTCATGTTTAACTGTGATTGAAGGAATATCCAGGGATTTCCAAGGAAAATTATATATTGTTTATTTGAGCAGCTTTTGGGTTAACATGAAATGTCTTGTTTGTGATTTTTCCAGGGCTTTCTCTATATTTAAAAAGCAATTTTTTAAATAACAAATGTGAGTTTTTCCGAGAAATCATATTGTGTGTAAAAGTTAAATTCCTCCCATTTACAATGGTACCAAATATCTATCGGTAGACACATTTTCTCCCAACACAAACTGAAAAAAGAAAGAAAATACAACTACTATGCACATCTTGCAGTTTTTTTTATGAAAAAATTTACATTTGAAATACCTTCCACAAAATATATATTCCCTCAACGTACAAACCATAAGTTTTATAAGCGTACCAGGCTTGATTTCGTGGGCACAGTTTTCTGGATGCCAACCCTCGAGGAATTGGCTGGTTGCACAACATTTGCCTAAAAAGCAGAATAATGTTTTTATAAAATATCAATATGCAAATGAGAAAAAACAAGTTAAATCTAAGGTGCCCCATAATACACAACCTGCATAAGTGCTTTTAACCCTTTAACTGCCAGCCAACTTGAGATTTTTCATCCCTTGTTGCCAGACCATTTTTCTGCACTTTGTGCTATGTATAACTGTGATTTTTGCAGCAATTTCCACCAATTTTTCCGGTTTCACGGTCCAACGGCGAATGCGAGAGCAGTGGCTGCATCCCCGCTATCCTTCTAGCAGGGTACGTGCCCGCGCCAGGCATTTGTGAATGGGCGGCGATGACGTGCTCCCTGTTAGAGGGAAGCTGGGGGATGTGGTCTTCAGTGCACTCAGATCTTCTCGCCTTAGTCGAGCTCCTGGACACTTGGGGCTCGAGCGGATCTGAGTGGCCGCACATGCGTCATAGGACCGGGAAGAGGTCGGTTTGTTTGGGTAACCTGGGGGGGTTCACACAGCGGGGCACCGACCAAAACCCAGGTCAGTCAAAATCCTGGGTTTTGGTCCACTTTAAAGGCAATGTTGGATAAGCCATGTTTTAACAAAATGACAACTGAATTTATGCTGCTTTGTCTGCTCTAAAGAACCACAATAGGAAACTTCTGGGCTACCACATTTAACTCAGAAATGAGGTCCAGACCACTAGATGTCAAGGCTGCTTGCTTTCCTGGTTTTATATCAGCATCTCTACAAATAAAACAACCTAACAGGCATATTCCTTTTAACCCCTTCCCTTGTACAAACTGACCAGATGTCTCACTTTTGGTGGGAAAGTCCCACTTTAAAGCCCATTGTCCCTGCTAAAACTCTGGAAACACCTATATGTTCCGCTTTGATGATATCAGGATGAGTTTCCCACCAAATGCAGAATGTTGGTTATCTGGGTGGTTTACAACTGCTTTGTCTCTTTGGTTGAATGGTGGTAGTGGAATGCTTGAATTTTTGAGCGCCAAAGTCTTTTATGGACCCAATATTCCTAGAACATGTGACCTGTAATAAAACCACATGCTAAACCGCACTTCAACTATGCCCATCACCCACAAACTGGTTTAAACTGTTCCAATTTGAGGACCCCGAAAATGATCAGTTTACCATTGGACACTCCTGACTCTCATAATATTATAGAAGGGATTTGTGCTAGATTGCCTGCATCCCCAGCACCCAGGAGAATCCAATATGGCTGCAAAATGCAATAATCAGGGACAGACAGTGCAATCAATAGGGGCTAAACAGAACATATATGACATGTGGGTTGTAAAAGGCGTGAATATATTTCTTACTTTTTAGTTCCCCTAATGTTTCCTGCAGCCACTTTTAGCTTTGTTGTTGAATTACCTTCCCATGTGGTCATCCCAGAATGAAAGTGAGGCTAAATATCCTCATTCAGGTCACATTTAACCCTTTCGCTGCCAGCCTACCTGCAGCATTTGCCACTCCCTGTTGCCAGACGATGTTTCACTATTTTGCGCTACACATATTCAACTGTTATTTTTGAAAGGATTTCCAGGGATTTCCCAGGAAAATTATATATTGTTTTTTTCAACAGAGTCTGGGCTTTAACATGAAATGTCTTGTTTGTATTTTTTAGGTGTATTCTCAATTTTTTTGGGTGAAATGTGTGAAAAAAAATAAAAAAAAAATATTTTTTTACAATTTGTAGAGTTTTTTTGTAATAAAAAATGTAAGTTTGTCAATAAAATCTTATTGCGTGAGAAACCCCAATTTCTCCCGGTTACAGCGATACCACATATGTATAGGTAGACACCCTTTCCTGCCCAGAAGCCTTTTATAGCTGCTGGATGACAAATGGTTAATTAAAAAAAAAAAATGACATAGGGTCCCCCTTCCCGGGGAGGGGGACCCCATTTTTTTTTGGATTTTTAAGGGTTAAAAACCCTTAAAAATCCAAAAAAAAAAATGACGTGGGGTCCCCCTTACCCAAAGTAACCAGCCCGGGACCAGCTATGGGGGCTTGTAGGCACAGAGTGGGGGGGCCAGCTTTGGTGGCCCCCCCACCCTGCAGCCTACGAGCCCACATAGCCTATGTGGGCCCGGGCTCTTCTGCCCCCCCCTGGCCTTTGGGGAGGCAGGTAATGGGGGTGCGGGGGTTAATGGCAAGTCACCCGCTAGGGCAGGTGACTTGCCACCCCCCCAGCCTTGTGAACTGGTATAAGGGGTCTCATGGACCCCTTACCAGCTCACAAAGGGTTAACTGTTAAAAAAAACCACGACACAATAATAAAAAGTATTTTATTAGAAAAAAAAAAAATTTTTTTACTGTACTTACCTTCGATTGCAAGCTCTTGTCCCTCGCCGCTCAGCTGACAGATGCCGGTGATCGGCATCCAGAGAAGGAGAAGGCAGGAGATCAGAGGATCTCCTGTCACCTCCTTCCCCAGCGCCGATCACCGGCATCTGAGAAGCTGAGAAAGCTGAAGCCCGTTCGGGGCCGGGATGACTTCATAAGCTTAGAGGCATGATGGCGGCCGCCATCGAGAAGAAGAGAGGAGAGAGCCTCCCAGGCTCTCTCCTGAAGATCGGTAAGACCTGGGGGGGGATCGGAGGCCCCCCAGGTGAAGAGGAGGGACAGCGGGAGCCAGCGCACACACAGGTAAGTGAATGTCATTTTTTTTTTTTTTTTTTTTTACAGTTAGAAGCTGCTGCTGCAGAAGCGGGGGGGCGGCCTATTCTGGGGGCTCTCCTGGAGCCATCCGACCCCCCACGGGGGATCGGATGGCACCAAATTAAAGAGGAGACCCGGCCGGATCCAACAAGGGGTCAGGTGAGTATTTTTTATTTTTACTTTTTAAACTAGAAGCGAGGAAAGTCAAGCACGTAACACCTACGGGCTTGGCACTTAAGGCCCAGCCAAGCCAGCACGTAGGTGTTACGGGCTTGGCAACAAAAGGGTTAATTTGCCCTTCCAGCAAAAAGGTTTTGGCTTTGAGATTAACTGGGCTTGTAAAAGCTCCAGCAGACTGCAAGTGTTTTTGTCAAATGTTGTTGAATTACCAAATGCTAATTTGGGTGTTTCATTTAACCCTTCAACTGCCAGCCTACCTAGAGTTTTTGTCACCCACTGTTGCCAGACCATTTTTCACTATTTTGCGCTATACATGTTCACTGTGATTTTTAAAAGGATTTTCAGGGATCTCCTAGGAAAATGATATATAGTTTTTTTCAACAGAGCCTGGACTTTCACGTGTTGTTTGTCATTTGTTGATTGTATTCTCAATATTTTTGGGTGACATGTGTATAAAAAAATAAATAAAATCTGTTTGTAGTGTTTTTTTGTAATAAAAAGATGTACGTTTTTCAATGAAATCTTATTGCAAGTAAAAGCCCCTATTCTTCCGATTTCAACTGTACCACATATGTATTGGTAGACACCCTTACCTGCCCAGGAGACTCCCCTAAACTGAAACAGTGCTTTAGGAGATTTTCGGATAAAACACAACTGCTATGCACACCTTGCAGTTTTTTTTTTTTAAAAACAACCCTTTACATTTGAAATACCGCCAAACAAACTTTATATTCTCTGGAAGTACACACCTCAAGCTTTCTAGACGTACCAGGCTTGTTGATGTGGGCACAGTTTTATGGAAGTAATCCCTCAATTAAATCTTTGGTTGCAAAGGGCTTTTCTTAAAAAAAGAATAAAGAAGCATAATCAAAGCCACATTTTTCATAAAAAAAACAATATGCAATCAAGAAAAAAGAAAAAGCAAGGTAGGTTCTCCGAACAGTACAATACCCAACATGCATAGGTACTGTCAATGGAAGAGTTACCAAACATCCCAAAGTAATTATTTTAATAACAAAAACCATGATGCATGTGAAAGCCCCCTTTCTTCCAATTTCATCAGTACCACATATGTATCGGTAGCCCCTCATCCCTGTCCAGGAGACTCCCCAAACTGAAAAGAAAACACAACTATTTTCCACAGTAAAGGGTTAACTAAGAAAAATGGCGTGATGTCCTCCCTACCCAGCATAACCAGCCTGGAGACCAACTATGGGCGCTTGTAGAACAGGGCAAAAGGGTCAGCCTCTGTGGCCCCCCACTCTGCAGGCTACAAGCCTGCACACCCTAAATAGCTTAGCTCTCCTGGCCCCCCAGGCTTTGGGGAGGCAGGTAATGGGGGGGCTAGGGGTTAATGGAAAGTCACTCGCTAGCCAAAGGGGAGTTGCCAGCCCCCTAAGCCTTTTGAAGTGGTATAGGGATCTCATAGTTTCCTTATCAGTTCACAAAGGGTTAAATAAAAAAAAACATACGGTCACAGAGAAAAAATGTTTTAATATTTTTTTTCTTGATACCTCCCATCCATCCTGGAGCACTGTGTCCCATAGTAATCACTTTGGCTTTTTCCTGCTGTTGCTGGAAGCCTTTTATACTTGCTAGGTGACAGGTAACACAGGGTTAATTTAAAAATAAACTGACATAAGGCCTCTCCTCCTGGGGGGGGATTTTAAATGGTGTGATGTTCCCCCAACCCAGCTTAACCAGCCCGGGGACCAGCTCTGTGGGCTTGTAAAACACAAGTCTCTGTGGCCTTGATCCAGAAATGCCAGCCCCCAGGCCTTGTGAACTGGTATAGGGGTCTCATGGATCCCATACCAGTTCACAAAGGGTTAAGTGTAAAAAAATAACACAGACACACAGAGAAAAAAAAGACTTTTATTTTATAACACTCACCTCCGATCCTCTGTCCCCCAGCGATCTGATGACAGCTGCCTGGGGTGATCACTGGAGGGGGGCTGGGGAGGCAAGAGATCACAGTCCTGCACCCCTCCAACCTCCATCCAGTGATCACCCTCGGCATCTGACAGTTCAGAGCTAGGAGTGGGATGGCGTCATGGGCTGACTTAATCTGCCCCGCCCAAAGAGGTGTGGCTAGCAGAGGCACAGTAGGGGGCTTCTTTTAGGCCCTCCTCTCACAGCGGAAGAGCCAAGGGGGATCAGAGGCTCCCTGGCAAAGTTGAGACCCGGCGGGAGGGATTGCACACATAAGTCAGCAAATGTCTCGTTTCTTTAACTGTAAATGCCGGTGGTGGCCAAAAATAGGGGGCTATTCCAGGCCCTATCCTGAAGACGGAAGAGCCGAGGAGGAGATCGGAGGCCCCACGTGTGAAGAGGAGACCCAGCCAGACTGATTGAGGGGTCAGGTGAGTTTTTTGTTGCCGCTAGCGGGGGGTGGGGGAGCCAGGTACCTAAAATTTACATAGCTGGCAGTTAATGATAGGAGAGGCAGCTATGTCAATTTTACATAGCTGGAGTTAGAAGGGTTAAGGTCTGGGCTAAAAAATAAGCATAGGTACATTCCCCCTGTAGCAGCTCTTTCCAACTCAGGCTGCTGAAAACTGACCTTTAGCTGAAATTCAGTCCCATGATGCATTCCAAATGCTTGGTTCACCCATTCTGGTACAGCAAAAGGTGCCAGTCACAAGGATAGTGTTGGGGGGATGGAGGGGTGCTCATCCACCACTTGCTTTTAACTGAAACGAACTCCAGGATTTGCACTCCTCTTCCAAAAGGTGATCCCACAAGCTCTGTATTCTATGTTGTTGGATTTTGTTAGATGGGTTTTTTGTTGGATGACAGTAGTGAGGTATCCAGTTTAATGGAGCCCCCCCCCAACATAATTTTACAAATTATGGCGGGTGGACTGCTTTAAGAAAATGTACACTTCATTGTGGTGAAGATCTTTCCTAACTTTATTGAATACTGTCAAACTGATGCAGAGTGCTTTCCACAGAAGGCAAAAATCTCAAGTGGTAGAAAGCTCTTCACAGTTTATTAAATCCCCCCCTCAAACACACACACACACACACACACACACACACACACACACAGACACACACACACACTGTAGCAAGCTTCCAAGCTAATTAAATTAAAGCATTGAATTTACGTTTTTATATATAAGAGATGTCTCAGTGACTCTTTAGTTTATAAGAACGTCATTGAAAAAGCTTCACTCTACACAATGGAGCCAACACACTTGTGCTATTATTGGGGTGTCTTTATTTTTTTTTTCAAGAAGCCTAAATTTTTCCGCTACTTAAAGCAAAATATGTTTATCCCATTTACGCAGACAATGGTGAATAGAGGCATTCTTTTTACAAGCTGCACTCAGAATGTTGACTTCTGATTACGTACGTCTGTATATCTATTCAGCCTACATTTATTGGAGTACAAAGTGTTTCAAAATGTAGCTATTGTAAAATAAATGTTCTGGATGAACCACGTTTGAGTCTTTTCATTAACCTGTTCTATAGTAACATTGCAAAAATCACTCAAACACTTTACTTCACGTGTCTTGCATGTCTCCTTGACCTTTTGTCAAAAAATACACGGTCCATTACTTTTACGATAACAATTAGTACCATACATTAGGTAGTTTTTTGTGATGTTGAACTTTTTAAAACCTAGTCTGGAAAATTAAACAGTATGGCCTTGATACAAAAAACTCCCTAAAATATCTAATAGAAAGAACTACCATTGAATGCTTTATTTAGTCATTGCAATACATTTTTAAAAAATCAATTTTTTAAATGGTTCTGTCACTGTATCTTTTCACCTGTTGGGGAGAGTTTTGGGTTTTTTTACGCCCGATTTATGCAAAAAAAATACTTGCTTGATTGCCATGATATTCCTTTGCTCCCATAGTGGAGGGTGGGTGCAGGCACTCTCCATAGAAGCTGTAAGCTGGGACTTAGGCGCTTATTAATGAAGGGATAGCGTCAGGTAGTGCCTTGTAAATGAGAGGTAGCGACAGGTAGCGGCAGGTGAACGCCGGACACGACATGCAATTACACATTTTTCAAGCAGAATCTGTTGAGCGACTGGGATAACGCCATGTAGCGTCCAATTCATCATTATCCCAGCCTCAGCAAACAGCGCCGGCATTCAGCCTTGCACAGCGCCAGGTATTACCTCTCGCTACCTGTTGCTCTCCCATACATTTCAATGGATGATCCTTTTCTTCTCTTTAAACAGGGTTTTTTTCTTTTTTTTTTTTTTAAATCTCAAATAATGTTGTGACCTCTTCTGGCCTAGAAAAGGGCATTTTTTCAAATATTTTTCATGTTTTTATATTTCTGCAGAAATGACATTACAGGTCTGGCATTAAAGTTTTCATGTTACAATGTTATTACAATGTAATTCCATATGTTTTCACTTTGTTACTGGTGGATACATGCTGAAAAATAGACTTTAAACACACAGCCTCCGGCGCTCTTAGCTTCAGAGAAGCATTTTTCAGCGCCGGAGTTTTGTGAGGATTTTTTTTAATGAATATGTTTTGAGTCGGTCGCACTGACCAGTCGCTAACATGCGCTCCCATACAGCGCTGTACTGGTCAAATAGCGACTCCTCACAATGTATTCATCATTACTGCACAGCAACTGAGTAGCTATAAACTAGCGGCACTAGCGGCATAAACCCACGGCAGAGCACAGCAGCTACTAGCGGGCGCTCTGAAATGCCTGCTACAGACGCTCATCTGTCGCTACCTGGCGTTAGTGATGAATCAGCCTGCCCGTATAATTAGCCAAATAGACTCCTTGCACCTTTAAAGAGGAAGTCCACTTTTGATAACAATGGTATATTTTTGGGGCCAAAATGACATTCCTAAGGTGCTGAGCTGCTCTAGTATATTTATTATTATTATTATTTTAGATTATGTTGTGTTTTATGGAAGCAAATTTCACTACTCCCAATATGTTGCTATTGGCAACTGTACTCAAAAGTCTACAAAAAGAGACATGCATTGCCCATGTATTTTAATAATGACATTCACTGCATACACTATATATAAAAATTAAACATTAAAGAGGAAGTCCAGTCTTTATGTAACTCCCTCAACCCTGCGTCACTCCCCTTACGCTCATGTAGGATGGGGGGTTACAAAAAATGAATGCCTTACCTTACCTGGGATCCGTCGTCTTTCTCCAACTCTGGCCCTGGACGCAGCTATCTATGAGAGAGAAAGCACAGAGTGGAAGGTCTGCAGCAGTGTGACTGTACTGGCCATTCACTCAAGTCCTACTATCATTCAGGTCTATGGCTGCCATTCAGAACCCCCCCCCCCCCTGCCAGAATCAAGAGATGATTGTGATGTTCAGGTGGGTTGTTTTATCATTATAATGCCCAAATTGGGCTTAGCACAGGTGGAGGAGGGGATGCAAAAAGCTTGGAGTTCCTCCTTAAGAGGCTAGAAGGATGCATAGGATGTAGCTGCAGCTCAAGTTTGCTACATGAGATGCCAGAGAAGTAAAAATTCCTGGAAAACTGGATGTATTCAAACAGCGAGGAGACTGCCTGGGCAGAAAATGACCTTTCAAAAAAAATGCTAAAATACATACTAATTCCCCATTCTAAATTATTTACGTGCATCCGGTCTGTCCTGCAGCAACTAATTTAGGCCCTTATTTATGAAGGAATAGCGACAGGTAGCGAATGGTGAGCGACCGGTAATGACGGGCACCGCCACGAGAACGCCGGCTCCCCACCACAATCACACATTTATCAAGGCAATCCTGCTTAGCGACTGAGATAGCGCCAGATAGCCACTCATTCATCATTATTCCAGCCTCAGCCCACAGCGCCAGCGTCCGACCTTGAACAGCGACAGGTATCACCTCTCGCTACCTGGCGCTCTCCAATGCATTTCAATGGAACAATCTTTAAATATTCATAATTAATTGTTATTAATGTTTTTTTTTTTTTTTTTTTTAAATGTGAAAGATTCTGTGACCACTTCTGCCATGTTAGATAATTTTTTTAAGGTAAAAAAAAAAAAAAAAATTGTGCAGAATTGATATTACAGGTCTGATATTAATGTATTCATATTACTAAATTCTTTATTATTTTTTTTTTTTGGCTTCCAAAAATATGGTGGTTTGGGGGTTAATGAGTGTGATTTTTTGATGAATATGGTGGGAGCCGGTCGCTCTGACCAGTCGCTATCATGCGCACCCATAAATCGCGGAACCTGTCAAATAGCGACTCGTAACCCCGTACTCAACATTACTGCACACCGACTCATTCGCTATCAACAACCGAACAATGGCCAAGCACAGCGACTACTAGCGGGCGCTGTGAAAATACTGCTACAGTCGCTCAACTGTCGCTACCTGCCACTATTAATGAATCGGCCTCTTAGATTTTTTGCATTTGATAGCTGTAGCTGAGGTACAGGAGCCAGCCACGGAAAACTGTGGATGAGTTAAGGACTAAAAAGACAGGTGTAGCCCAGCAACTATAAATTGGTCTGTTAGTACTATACTTGTGGTGTTAACCCTACAATAACATTGCAGGTTGTGCAGCTTATAGCACTTTGTATACCAGTACTTACCTAGGCTCCTGCATGCAAATCCCTGGCCTCTGCATGGCTCAAAATATGACACATTTTGTAAGATGACATCTGTGTTATATAACTGAGTTGCATGCAGGAGCCAGAATCTGTAGGTATACAGTGCGCTTCAGGCAAGGTAGACAATGAAAGGGAATGGCAGTTTTCTAAAATGGAGTGAGAAGTCTTATTAGTATTGTTGGGGGTTGGTATCCCGTTGAGTGTCTGCCCCTGGAGAGTCTCCGCTTAGCTCAAACTAGGAACCAGTATGACGCAAAGAAAAGTTCAGACAACAGTGATCATCACACAAGTTCTGATTTATTTCTAACACAGCAGAGAATATATAGAGCAGTATACAGAATTGCTCCTTACCCCTCCCTTCGGGGAGCAATTATTAATGGGGCATTTTGCACGTCGGCATGAAACATAAAGCAAAACAATACGTTCTTAAAACAAGAGCAGAAACAAGAGCAACGGCCTTGATGCTGTCTCCTGAAGCACACAAGTTGACACAGAGAAAGCACATCTCGTTAGCTAGGTTATAATAATAATAATAATGAAATGTCCATTTTCTGGTAAATGATTGCATGGAAAAGTAAGTGTCTTAAAGTGAAACTTTCACCCCTAACAGCGCCATGTAGCGTCACATGTATTAATACAGGCGACTCAGAGTATAGCACCGGTGCTTTAGGCTCAGGAGCACCATGTAGTACCTGTCGCTCTGTAGATCTCCCATTCAATTGGGTTTCATTAGCTGTGTATAAATAGCGTGTTTGGCAATTTATTTATTTTTTTTTTTTTTGCTCAAATCATTGTAGGACCTCTCCTGGCTGCAAACAAACACTTTTATACATTTTTGGGGACTTTTTATATTTTTATGCAGAATTGTCATTACAGGTCTGGCACTAAAGTGTTAATGTCACGGTGTTAAAACAATGTCATTCCATATGTTTTCGCTTTGTTACTGGTGTATATGTGTTCAAAAACAGACTTTGACCACACAGCGGCTGGCGGTCTATGCTACAGTGCCCAGCTTTGGAGCGCCAAACCCTCTGTGTGTCTAGTGTTTTGTTAAATATGGTGTGGAGCGCCGAGTGCCAGACGCACTGAGCAGGTGCTACCTCTCGCTTGCTACAGCGATATACTGTTGTTACAGCGCCCAACACACATCACATTCATGAATGCCGGCCAGGTTACTAGAGAGACCGAGACGCTCTACTACAGCACCGGATACCCGCTTACAGCGGTCACTCTAAGCGCCGCTATACAGACACTGATCTGGCAATACCTGGTGTTAGTAGTGAATCAGCCTCTAGGTCTCATTTTTGGAGTTAGGCCTTATATTTAAATCATCTTAAAAATCCTAAAAAAAATTTCGAGGTAGGCCTTATTTTCTGGGTAAACATGGAACCTTGGTTTAGGAAACATCCTAGCTTTTCTAAGGTAGAAACAAATTACAATGTTTCTTTAAAATTAGAGTGTGCTCAGATGCATTTGATAAATATTAAATCAGGTAATCTTGTGATATATGTACTGCAGTGAGGGCATGTTAATCTAGCACCAATTATCAGAATGAAAAAATAAAAGGATGGCAGGAGTTCATTATATAAGTAGAACCATGAGAAACACTTATATTTAGCCAATGGTAATCTCTGAAAAAGAAAATCGCAGAGGGAGCAGTGCTATTAGAATTACAATTTTGAACTGCTGACCCCATATACTGTTCAGTTCTAATACAATAACTGGGATCTATACCAAAGTGTCAGCTTTTCACTAGACAGGGGCATGACTCTATCTGCCCAGCTAACACCGAGTCTGAGAAACAAAATGCACTAGCTTATAGAAAAGAACATAATATATATTCACAATTATACTGAAGGTTTCGTAATATTTCACTGTAAATGTGCATTGGCCATTTACAGCAGTTAGAAATGGAGCATAAAGCAATTTAAATGAGAACTTGCCAATTTAGCAACAGTAATAAATAAGAAGGATAACTAATATCTTAAAGGTTAATATACAGTAAGAACTACATCACCAGATATAATGAATTATACTTTTAGTAGTTTAGATATCTAGTGTATTAAATAGAGTAACAGCTAGGCAGTTTCAAAGTGTATGAACAGATAATGTTATATTAAACAAGTGAACTTGTTTGAATATAATTATGGGTTTTATGCTACTTTGACCAATATTAGTTTATTTTATAATATAAAGGAGCAATACTGCGAAATTGTGTATTATTAAAAATCCAAATAAAAATGTTGACTAATGAGAGGAGGGGTCACTTATACACTCGAACTAAATAAAACGCCCACCAAGCTTGTGATCCTACCTGACGGTAGGAATAAAATCCAGGGTTGACAGGTGTAGTCTATGAGGGGTGACAGAGCCTTTCACCCCAGATGTCATCTTCCTTCCATCAAAATAAAAAAAGCAAGCCTGGCTGGATATTTTTTGATCCCAATTGTATAAGTAACCCCTCCACCCCTTCGAGGCACCTTTAATTAGCAGAATTACTGTAGAAAGGATGTCTATAAATATGGCGACATGCCTCTGTGGTTATATAATTAAGAGATAACTTACAATAAAAATATTTTCTTTAGATGTAGAAGAGATCAAATATGAATTTATTTGCAAATAATTGTATGTTGTACCTGTCCAAATAAAAAATGCACCTAAAGTAAAATCAAAAATTTTGCCTTAAACTGTTTTGAAATGCTTTTTAGTATTTTAATGTAGTAAATTGTGCTTTGTAGTTTGTGTGATATTAGAAGAGTAAAGTAAATTTCTTCCCCTGATTATGGCACTAATGTTTAATAAACTCCTTATATAGTATATGAAGCACAATCTATTTTAGTCCTCTGTCCAGCCTCATTACCAGCACACAGGTGGAATGCTCGTACTATGGTCATACATGACAATGTAAAAGGTACAAATACGTGCTAAACTGATTTCATGTGGGTAAAGATGTGTCCGCTCCTACCTAATAGCTGGTTAAAATGTAATATGATGATATGCATTCATACAGTGTTATGATATAGTAGCTAATTTACATCCATCATCTGCTGACCTCCCATTGACTTTTAACAGCACAGACTAGATAAACAAGACAGACAGTGTGCCACAAAATGAAAAGCTGGTCATCTTTTGACACGCCTCTGAATCTGAAGATAGAGAAAATCCAGTTGATAAGCATGAATATGTAGCTTAAAGAGTCTGTCCAGTAAACAGCAATAAAAGGGCAGCAAGCCGCTCACTTGAAGCCTGTCCCATGTTTCTCTATTTCCTGCAGCTTTAGATAGAGAACCCATAGATGGACTTCAAAATTAAAAAAAAAAAAAAATCCTTCAAGGTCACAGAAAAAGTGGTCTAACAGCCACTCTGTCACTTGGAGCACTCAGCACAAGCAGCCATGGCAAGCCAAAGTTGTTCTCACAGCAAAGTTGCACCATGGAACACCCTTCCCAGTGCAGTCATTACCAGCCAGCCGCTTTGCTTAGAATACATTTGATATTTCGGTATATTCAGAGACTTTGAGACGCTTTAAAATGGCTCATTTTATTCTGTTTGCACAGGTATTAGGGGAAGGGGGAGAAAGTTAGCGCATTCCAGGACAGGCACTTTAAATTTAGACTGATGATACAAAAAATAAGGTTCCTCATTACAAGGAAGCCCAACATTCTGTAAAAACTGTGCACGGAAGCTGAAGCTGGAACTTTGAGTGACAGGTCAGTCATCAAATCTGTGGAGCAGTATGGCCGCACTGCTTCTGGGATTGGGTGACTGGCTTATCACTTAACTGCCACTCGAGTCTATGACTGCGTTGCAGAGCCCCATTCCCAAGTGACATCAAGAGAGGAGTTATTTTATTATTCTAATGTCCTCATAGGGCTTAGCATGGCGGAAACCCTATTCACATTTTTGCCCATTGCTAGCAGGTGTGAAAAGCAAACATAAAGTGATGAAATTGCATTAAAGTGCACCAAAACCCAGGATTTTGATCCTGGTTTTTGGTCCTTGCCCCCAGATCACCCTGACTGTGTGAAACCCCCCAGTCTAACTCACCTTTCCCTGGTCCAATGGTGAATGCACAGCCTACCATCCAGTCAGCATCCTTGACTGCACTGGTGTTAACTCGTCTAGCTCTAGCTCACCTGCCAGCACTTGCTGCTGCAGGCTGGGGCCCTTTATAACCCAAAGAATGAGCTGCGGGGGGGGGGGGGAAGCCCTTATATTCCCCCCCGTGACAAAGTTTATGATGTAATTTTTAATTTATTTCAACCCTGACACTTTGAAATAAACACTTGTTTTCCCTCTTTGGGAAAACCAGCCCAGACATCACTGTGAGTGACAGATAGTGTGATTTCCCAGCCACCTATCTCCACACCTATAAATAACCCTCCCTGCAGTGGGGAGTGGGAAGTGGCGGGATATGTGTCCTAACCCCTTCTGCTGGACACCGCCTGGCATTAGATAGTGGAGAAGGAGGAGTATCAATGTAAAATTAGACTTTATTATTTTCTGCTGTGTTTTTTTTCACTTTAACCCTTTGTGAATCTTTGAGACCCTTTTACAGTGTCAAGAGGGTGACTTGCAAAACCCCCATACCTGATAACCTGCTTATCCACTAGCCAGCAGAGTGCAGAAGAACTTGGTGCCCGTGTGGGCTATGGGAACTGGTAGTCTTTAGGGCTCATGGCTATGCAATCAGCCTCCTTGCCCTGAACTACAAGCCCACATACTTGGTGCCCCACCAAAGAGGGCTGACCACCACTTCGTGCCATATCAATTTTTCCATGAAATTTGGAGCAAATTCTGATTTAGCTCCTTCGTCTCCTTCAAAATATCCAGAATGCACACCCCTGACACTCTTAGATTCAGACTAAAATTTGTGCCATGGCTGTAAAGATGCCCATTTTTAATGTCACACTAAGCAGGAAATGGAACTCCATTCACTGTTTGCAAGGTCAGGGTGTCTGAGGCAAGGACCAGATCTTCAGATATGCTGGACAGGTACGTTTTGAAAATAGGGGCTGTGATTAATGTGCTACATTCCAACTCCTCGGAAAAACCAATTGAACAATTTTCTTTGTTAATTAACTAACTTTTCCACTGGTTCTATTTCTGGGAGCAGTAACAGTTCAAAACGGACTAAAACCCACTGAACTTGTGAAATACATTTGGCTAAAGCCCCTGCTTTATACTCCCCTTTCAAGGTGTAGAACTAGAAATGGATATTTTCCCTTTTCGAATTGTCCAGGAACACTGATTTTGTTTCCTTTTTGCTGTCCCTCTTTGTAAGATGGCAGGGGATCAGTCATAGCTTAGGTGTGGCAATGAATTGAGAAGGTGGGGCTTTACAGCTAAAACAGGTGCCATTAGCTGGAATTAGAGGAGCACGAGCAGTAAAATTTGGCAAAAGGTCCTCCTCATAAGGGGAGCAATTCAGGAGATGCAGGTTAAAAATGTGGGTTTTGGTTAGCTTTAACTAGAAACTAAAAACACTAGATTGATCTAATGCAGGGGTTCCTAGCCTTTTTTCATCACTTTACATCCACCACTTTACATTTTCTAATTATCTCAAGAACCACCTAGGTGGTATGTGAGATTTGTCAGTCGCCTAAAACTGTGTTAAATTGCACAGCCATTTAAAGTGCATGAAATCACCACTTGGAGCAGTTTTTTACTTATTGAACAAATCAGGCTTGAGTAAAGTATAAATGGCAGCAAATGAGGGTAAAGGTAAGTGCGCAACCTCTATGAGTACCATCAGAAAGGCTCTTGAGCACCACCAGTGAAGTTTGTACCAGTGCATTTGTCACACATCACTGACTGTCAAATGCCAAACTGCCTTTTAAGTAATAAGATTCAGGAACATTACAAAAAGGATCGCTAATAAGCTCATCGGCATGCAGGTTGCAATCCACACTGCCATGTACGTGGCAATTCATACTGGCTTCATCAAATATTTAGCATGACCCACATATAGTGACCTGGCACTATACAACATATGACCTGGCATGCCCCTGATCTGTCTATATTCCTTGCCAGTTGTTGTAAATGTACAGGTTATCATCATCTCATCACTATTCAAACAGTGCAGCCGAACACCTTAGCTTCTTTATCAACCATGCTGTGTCGCATTTACCATCTGGTAGTCTGATGAATGAATCTAAGTTTAATGGTTGGGGCTGTTTTAGTGGGTTAGTCCCTTGATTCACGTAAGGAACTGAAAGAAGGATAAACCATGGGAAGTTGGGAACTATGACAAGAGAAAAATCTAATACAGCTCCACAAGGATAACTCCAGGAGCCTTCACAATAACATACAGTAATATAAGTGGCAATGTATTCACAATACAAACCTCATTTTCTGAAGTGAAATTTATTGTATCTTGACTATTTGTCCCCTGTTTTAATACACCTTAAAGAGTTTCTCTGCACTTCATTCCCCGGGCACCAGTACGAGAAAACCATATATATATATATATATATATATATATATATATATATATATGTAATTTCATATACTACTTCTATGGCTACTGGTAATGATAACATAATACATATTGATGTTAATAGGATAATGGTAAAGCTTAATTAAAAGTGATTTAAAAAATATGGGGGTGGCCCAGACACCCCCTGTTTGTGCCAGAACAAACAACCGCAACACTAAACAATTCTAAACTCCATATCATTTTATTATCAGGGCAACAAAAACACACAGACAATCCTAAAATCCATTAAAATATATAAACACAACATGTAACGGTATAAAGGGGCGCTGCCCGGTTCCTCTCATACCCAATCACAAATATAATGAGTCCTCTCTAACCCCTGGATCCAATTTACTTTATTTTTCGCCCTATAACACATACTTATTTTTCTCCAAAAGTGTGTGTGTGTGTGTGTGTGTGTGTGTGTGTGTGTGTGTGTGTGTGTGTGGAGGGGGGGGGTGTCAGTGCGTCTTATCGGGCGAATGTGGGAAGAAAAAAAAAGGAAAAAAGTAAACTCACTTTTCCATCCTTCCCGCTTTTTCTGTACCTGTAGACTTCGCTGTATCTGCCACCTCCTCCACGCTGCTTGCACACACAGGTGTTCATACAGCAGGTGGGCGTGGCTGACGCTCGAGAGGCAGCCAGGCCACGCCCATCACTGAATGAAGCCGGGTGTCAGTGTGTGCAGGTGCCGCAGAAAAGGCAAAAGTAAAAAAAAAAGGAAACTCACCTTTCCTTCCTTCCCGCTTGCTCTAGCATCGGCCATGGCCCCTGCTGAATAAAGCCGGGGGTCAGTGTGTGTAGGTGTCGCGGAGAGGAAGCGGCGTCGGCGACAGCTGCCGTGTTTTCCGCGGTGCTTACACACACTGACACCTGGCTTCATTCAGCAGTGGGCGTGGCCGATGCTCGAGCTTACCTAGCTGGGGAATAGGAGGGGGGATGCCACACTGCCTATATGGGAATGGGAGAGGGGGATGCCACACTGCCTATATGGGGAACGGGAGGGGGAATGCCACACTGCCTAAGAGGTGAATGGGAGTGGGGGAATTGCCACACTGCCTATGGGGAATAGGAGAGGGGAATGCCACGCTGCCTATGGGGAATGGGATGGGGGATGCCACGCTGCCTATGGGGAAAGTGAGGGGGGATGCCACACTGCCTATGGGGAACATGAAGGGGAATGCCACACTGGCCATGGGGTATGGGGGGGAATGCCATTCTGCTTGTAATGGTGAGATTCTGCACCTTACCTATTATTTGGTTCTTAGGGGGATGGTGTTTTAGCACAACATTTGGTTCAGAATATTCATTTTCTTATTTTCCTCCTCCGAATCCTAGGTGCATGCTATGCGCAGGTGCGTCTTATAAGCCTCGATTCAAAGACACATTCGTCCGGACTTCAGTAGCTGTCTGTGAAAGTTTGGGTGGGTGTTAGTCTTTTTTTGCTTTTTTTTCGTTCATTTATCATTCGTACGAACGTTTGGGAAAATGTGTATATGCGCTTTCGATGAACGGAAGCAAATCGGATCATTTCCGTTAGTTCAGATCATTTTCCAAACAAAATCTGATATTTTTTGTTCGTTCAGATAACTTACGTTGTTGGGATGGGCTTACGTCTGATTCAGAGAGCTGATTTCCGACGGACCACCACCCTATAAATCCGTTTCATTTCCGATCCACTTACGGGACCTTTGAGGGCTCGGATTGCTATTGTTGAACATGTTTTGCGGCTATGTGGAGGAGTCTGCGCGCCTTTAGCACCAAGGCATTGCATGTATCAGCATGGCCGAGGCCATAAATTCTATAGCAATGCATACCTGAATCAATACATTTCATGTATGCCTTATAGATGCATTTTAATGCTGACCTTAATTAGTCCTTAGCATGTAAACATTTATTTTCCCACACATCCATATAATTGCTAGATTTTTTTAGACTTATGTCCTTTGTGAATTATATTTGGATTGTTGAACTTGAATCTTAATTTGTTATAGTAGTTATTGTTTTAGTCGGTTACCTTTGCTTTGTGTAATTATTTTATATTTGGTTGCAGGAACCGCAAGATGTGCCACTCACACAACATGCAAGCAGTGTTTGGTCCAGCTATGCGATTCCTCAGTGTTCTTGCAGGGCATCCAGGGTCGTCCCATGATGCTTATATAATGCAGAGCTCCGGCTTATTTTGTCAGTTTGAGTCAGGGGGATGGCTCCTGGGTAAGTTTGCTCACATTCCATCAATTCATTTTCACTGTATGGCAATGAATATAGTTGATGACTCATGTCATAACCTATGGCTGTTTTTAGCCCTTGATGACATGTTAAACAATATTGTAGCTTAGAATGTGTATTTTATGTTAGTATTTTTAAATACTTTCAGGGGATTCTGGATATCCACTCCTGCCCTTGCTCCTGATGCCCGTTCTTTGCCTGCAGAATGCGGGCCAGAGATTCTCTAATCGGGCACTATGCAAAACCCGGGCCGTGGTGGCGAGGGCCCTCTGGCTTTTGAAGTCCAGATTTAGGTGTTTGGACCATATGGGGGGCACTGCAGTATGACCCCAACAAGGTTATACCAATATTTTAATTTACATTTTTTAACAGGGACCACATGTGCCAGAGTGGCACAACTGAGTGTCAGGGTCCTTCAGTTGGTGGGCGAGAATGTGGCCTGCCATTGCTATGTATTTTGTTTTTTAGAGTTGTTTAAATTTGAAATTGTCTACATTTTTAAAAATTTTATATTTTATGATGGAATAAAAAAAAGCACTTTAATGAGTTAAGTTTGTAGTGCGCAGGCGCAAGATCGTAAGGATTTCCGTCTGGACAAATATTTATTGAAAAGGGAAACAGAATCTAACGGGAAACGTAAAGGATTCGTGGGAGGATACGATGGGAAAAGGGCAAAAACTAAAGCTTACGTTGTAACATGTGAAAATGAAATGGAAAAGTCACGCTGGAAAATGACATACTCGTATTCGTAATCTGCCTTACGAACGGACGGAAACTTTACAGAAGGATTGCAATGAATGCATAGAATCGCTCGCACACTCATACGAGAACGGAAACATTTAAAAAAAAAAACAGATCGGCACTAAAACGGAAGGTTTTTTTTGTCTGAATCGAGCCTATAGGGCGAAAAATAACATAATCCACATAGTGCCCTGAGGAAGTGACGGGTCTCTGGGCTGCCCCCATATTTTTTTAATTCCTTGTGGGTGTTGCCAGGTCGCTGCGCACTGTGCTTTGTTTTGCTGGTGCGTGGTGGGCAAATACATGTTTAGAGGTAATTAGAAGTAAATATAATTTTTAAGTAAAACGTTTGCCCTGTTGTTACAAGACAAGGAGATGCACTGTATAGATAGGCAGAACACTCTTCATCTTCTGTGTACATTTGGCTGATTTTTAAGGACTGAGGGCCTCCTGATAAATGGAAGTTGACCATTCTTCACCACTTAATTACTATCTTTATATAATTTTTCTATTTCCAAACTTGTATTGAGGCACCCATTGAAATCAAAGGGAGGACTTCAGACTGAGACCCTAAGAACGGGTGGTTGATGCGAGTCATGCGAGACAAGGAGATGCACTGTATGGATAGGCAGAACACTCTTCATCTTCTGTGTACATTTGGCTGATTTTTAAGGACTGAGGGATTTTTAAGGACTGAGGCACCCATTGAAATCAAAGGGAGGACTTCAGACTGAGACCCTAAGAACGGGTGGTTGATGCGAGTCATGCCTCCCATGTGAAGCTGGATGAACTCTCATAGATGATTTGCGCATGGCTTTCTCTCCTGCTCCCACAATGCAAGGTTTCTTTGCATGTGTCCCCTAAATCATACAAGAGATTTCCATTTAAGAGAAATTTCTTAATACAAAAAGGATTTCACACAGAAGAGGAAAATTCTCTCACCGTGCTGAATTCACCCTAATCAGATATTATGAAATTATTCATTTTACACTGTTCCCAAGGAGGGTTAAATGGAAGGAAGTACGTTTTGTCTGGGCACGAACTTTACATCTTCATTAGTTGCATTACATTGTAAACTAAAGGATTATCCAAATGATTTTGAGAGGTTGAATTTTGAGAGACTTACTCAACACCCACTAAAGTGAAAAAATATTTTATTCCTTAACAATAAAAAATAAATCTACTGCACCTGATTCTGGATTTCTGGATTTTGTGTGAATAGGTTTTACCAGTGAAGTACTGATTTGTTTTTAATGAGGTAAAATATTTATGCACCTCAACATTTGAAATTTTCATTAAATAATTAGAATAAAATATTTTTTCACTATTGTGTGTTCAGAGACTTTAAAATAGTTTTCATAACCAAATATTATTATATATATTTTATATATTGGCAATATGATCACATTACACAACACTTGGAAATTAGCTTTGATGCTTTGGGAAACCACTTACAGTACACCACATTTGTAATGAAATCTGACCCACTTAGGAAAACATATATTGTATATAAGCCTTCTGACCTTTTTTTTTTTTTACAAGGCCCCACCACCTCTGCATTAATGTCCCAACCAGTCATCTTGAGCTCTCCTTTTTTACATGTAACTGAAAAGATTAAGCTCAGTTTTGTTAAACTGAATTTGTACAAAGTAGTAATTATGGGGTGATTATATATATATATATATATATATTATAACATTTAGTAAAATAGGAAGGGATGGAGATGATATTGCACTGAAATTTGGGAACTGAACAAAAGAGAGCCATAGCAATCTAATCCCCACCTCTGACCCAGAACACTCCCTGATACTTCAGCATTTAAACTCTGCTGAGAATGCTAATCTGGGGAAGGAGAACCCAGAAGAAGATATTAAAGCAGAAGCCTAACTTCTGCTGGACAAACAATAACTCACCTTACTGGTACTGGTACCCCCCCACACCATTCAGTGGCAGCTGATCGGAGACTGGCTGCCCCAGCTGTGCCTCAGTCCAGGGCAGCTGCACACTGATTGACTGTGTGGGAGCTCAGAACAGCACATTTTGGGCGGAATTCAAGAAAACCAAAGTATAGACTATTCATATAGTAATAATGTACCCTTACATTGCACAACCAAATATATAACACACAAACAACTATTGTGCAATGGTTTTAGGCTAAAGTTGAAAAATTCTGCAAGGTGTTAATGGCTCCTTTTTATCATGTAAGAATAATCTAAGTCAAACATTAGAGGTGAGAATACATTAGCTTCACAATAAAATCAACTTTTCTAACTACACGTGTACAACATCAGGGATCCCGTAGAATTATAATTAGGCATATAATTTATCCATAATAATAAACTCATGTCAGCCATCAGACATACTAAACGTGGTCAAAATTTTGGAAAGACAAATTGGAAAATCATGCGTGAGTTATTTATTTTAGAAACAGGGTTCATACGTTGGTGTATTTGTTACAAATATTTTAGGAAATAAAATAACAAGACCATTTTAAATTACTTGTTTACTAACACCATAGTTCTAAAATCCCTACTGCATTCCCTTCATGTTTCCCTTAACAAGACCAAATTATGCAGCATGCACGGTGTAATATGCCCCATTTGTTAGATAACGCCTTCGGAAATCTTTTAAATCCATCTTAAATTGTGAGAAAAAAATGTTAAGTAGTAAAAATGATAGAAGTCTACTGCTCTAATTTATTAGAATTATGTGCATTGCTAAGCAGGACTACAACATTACATTTTAAAGGTCAAACTTGAGATAAAAAATAGACATACATTTTAAATGAGTGCAATGAGTAAAATGGGTATGCAAGCATCAATGCTTAGAATTTGCCTGCCAATTCAAAAACCACATTTTGAAAAAGAATAAATAAGCCAGGAAGCCAGGAAGTCTGCAAATTGATATATCTTGTACATGTTATACGATATAGATGTTAATATTGACAATTACATATTTTTCTTCTTATTGTTATTATTATTATGATCAATCACCTAGTTGTAGCTGCTTTATTAAATTGGTCCCAGTTGGAAATACAGCTGAAGCAGCATTATTTTCTTTCCTATTATCTTCAGGCATCCTGAATTTAAGAGCAAGAAAAGTTTAAATTCTGAACTCTGGCTGGGTAGCTTGAATAGCTGCTAGGCCATCAGAGTTACTCAAAAGGGGATCTAATTGGCTTAGATATATAAATTATGCATACAATCACTTCATATGTTTTGGGTCTAGAGATTTCTTTCTGCAAAATAGTAACACAATGCCCAACTTTGTGCTGTGAATGTCCTGCAGCAATCATAATTCCTAACAATGAGCAACAAGGAAATGGCTGTGGTGTAAGCCATCGAGTTTTCGTGCCGCACATTAGCCCATAATGCTCGCTGAGTTCTGCTAAATATTTATATCCTGGAAATGAAGTTAGGCTTTGGTATAAATGGTTAATTTTTATTTTAGCTTTATAATTGCGTTAACCTGGCATCAGTGTTGGCAGGAATATTACTAATAAATGTCAGCATTAGCGTGACACAAAAATTACTCTCATCTTGTGGTTTGGTTTAAGCATTTTTACCTTCTAAAAATTATACTCTAATACAGCAAATGGGAATTCAGGGGCATATGCAGCAATCTCAAGCAATAGAGATTATACTTTATATAATAACTGCATTTATTCAAATCAGCCATCTACCTTTAAGCTTTATGGTATGTATTTTAGTGTGTATCCTATTATCTATTATGTCCGATACCAGATTGTGTTACTGTACTGTTTCTACAACATATTATTGTTTTTTAGTCTTTCAACAACAGATATTGATGTTGTCGTCACTCCAGGCCCCTTTAGTAATGTTGGCCATTTATTGGAGGATTGTCATTTATATAGGCCACAGATATTGGCATTGGCATCACTCTAGTCCCCTTTAGTAATGCTGGCCATTTATTGGAGGATTGCTTTTATCTATTGTCATCAATCCAGTCCCCTTTAGTAATGTTGGCCACTTATTTGAAGATTGATGATTGGTGCTCCTCATGGGGTGCTTCTTTTGTCTGCATGGGTGGAGACATGGTAAAGATGTGGCATTTTTAAGGGTGGTCATTCCATTGCAACGACATGTTTTGTCACTTTGTGAATCTAACTCTAGCATATAAAGCTCTCTTCACCCAGGCCCCTCCCTGCATTTCATCATGAATCCAGTAATATCAACCTAATAGGCTTTGCCCCAACGCTAACCTGATCCTTTGATCTGTCCTGCTCCTCCCCCACTCATACCTTTAGGATTTCACATGTTCCTCACTGACATGCCCTCCTAAAAAATATTCAAATTCAACACTACATAAGTTTTTAATAATCTCAAATAACACAAATAACTTGCCTTAAATAACTTTTATACACTCACCCAAACCCAATATTGACCATTTGTGATCTTTCCCCTTTGTCTCTATCCTTTATACTTTAGACTGTGTGCTTGAAAGGATGGGAAAGCACACATAACCTATTCATTCTGTATCTGCTTATGGCTTTGTTGTTCTTTGTCTGCAGGTCAACCTAGTGTGTGTTTTGGCTGAGCCCCTCCTAACCAGTTTAAGCTATTTTGGCAAAAAGTGTTAGTTGACTCTTTAACCCTTTAAGTTCCAGCCTACCTGGAGATTTTGTCACCCTCTGTTGCCAGACAATTATTCACAATTTTGCGCTGTGTATGTTCAACTGTGAATTTTGATGGAATTTCCAGAGATTTCCCAGGAAAATTATATATTGTTTTTTTCATCATAGCCTGGCTTTAACATGAAATGTGTTGTTTGGCCTTGTTTTAGTATATTCTCAATATTTTGGTGTGAATTATGTGCAATTTGTAGTGTTTTTCAATAAAAGCATATTGAATGAAAAAGACCAGTTTCTAACGCTTACAACGGTACCACATATGTATTGGTAGACAACCTTTTCTGCCCAGGAGACTCCCCCAAACTGAAACAGCTGTTTAGGAGATATTCAGATAAAATGATGTCAACTGCTATGCACACCTTGCAGTTTTTCAAGAAAAACAACCCTTTGCATTTAAAATATTCCCCATGAACTATATATTCTATGGAAGTACATACCTCAAGCTTTCTATGCGTACCAGGCTTGTTGATGTGGGCACATTTTTCTAGAAGTAATCCCTCGATTAATTCTTTGGTTGCACAGGGTTTCCCTAAAAAAATTATGAATCAGAATCAAAGCCACATTCTCCTAAAAACCATATGCAAACAAGAAAGAACAAATTAATTCTGAAAAAACAAGCACTCCTGAACAGAACAATACCCGACATGCATGGGTACTGTTAAGAATGGGGTTGCCAAACACCTCAACGTAAAGCATGTGCATAAGGGTAATTTTAATTGAAAATTCCAGCCTGCAGTCAAGGTGCACAACTTGCGTTTTTTCAACCGAAACAAAGCCTTACAATTGAAATACCCCCACAAACCATTACACGTATTAAGCTTTCTAGGAATACCCAACTTGTTGTAGTGGGCTTATCTTTCTGGAAGCAAGCTTCTGTGGCCTCCCTGCAAGGCTACAAGCCCGCACAGCCTATATGGCCCTGGGCTCTTCTGCCCTCCCGGGCTTTGAGGAGGCAGCTAATGGGGAGGCTGGGGTGGTTAATGGCAAGTAACCTACTAGCCGACTTGTCAGACCCAGAGCCTTGTGAATTGGTATAGGGGTCTCATGGATCTCTTACCAGTTCGAAAAGGGTTAAATGGGAAAAAAGACACCACACACACGTGAAAAAAATATTTTATTATTTTATTTTTTAATACTTTCCATCAATTCCTCCCCGAGCACTGTGTCCCACAACAATCACTCTTGTTTCTGACCTCCTGCTGCTGGAAGCCTTTTATACCTGCTGAATGAAGAGACATAAGGGGTTAATAAAAAAATGACATAGGTTCACGTTCAAATAATTGGGGGAACAGGGCGCAAGGGCCAGCTTTGGCAGTTCCTGTCCCTGCAAGTCTACAGTAGGTAGGATTAAGGGGTGAAGTAACCCCGAAACACGTCACCTTATTTGGGACATCAGACTGCACACTTTGCACGGGATACGTATGGCTTTTAACAATATTTAACAAATGTTATGTTTTATTTGGGATCCTGGTGAGCTGGCTTTGCTGTATTTACATGGTTTCAACAAAGGTCTTTCCATGCTCCCAGCACTTCCCTACTGGGGAATTTTTTGAGCTGTCTACTTTTTGTTATAGCCTGCAAGTCTACATAGCCTAAATGGTCTGCATAGCCTAAATGGCCCCAGACCCTATTCCAGTCCTTTTCCTAAAGCTGGAGGAGGGAATCGGGGGCCCCCAGGGTGAAGAGGAGACCAAGACGGATAAGTTGAGGGGTCAGTTGAGTGGCTTTTTTTTTTGGCTGCTGGGGGGTTGGGGGTGCCACATGCACCTTAGCCAATCCTTCAGCTTTGGCTCATCAGCATCCTTTAAGGCCTACTGACCTGGAGTACTGGATTGGAGTGATTGGCCAGCAGGATGCACCCAACTTCCCATACCGGCCAGACACCATGGCCCTATGGAGTGCTTCTCCAGCAGAGGCTTTTCTCACCAGCCTTGATCTCTTGGGGCAAAGGCTTTTGAAATACTGCAGGTCTTCTGCTGTCAGCAATGTAGTGTGGTAAGTACTGTATACTTGCTTTTTTGTGGAGCTCACAGATGGCCTTTAACCCTTTAAACGCCAGCCACGTAAAATTTACGTGGCTGCCTCCCCTGCAGTTAACCGCCAGCCACGTAAATTTTACACGCCTGATTTTCCCCACTAATAGTAAAATTTTTTTTTAAAAAGTCACTTACCTGACCCCTCGTTTGATTCAACCGGGTCTCCTCTCCGGAATACGGTGACCCCCCCCCCCCCCCCGTTTCAGCTGCCTCCGGCTTTTCCTGTAAAAAAAAAAAAAAAAAAAAAATGACATTTACTTACCTCCGTGTGCGCTGGCTCCCGCCGACCCTCCTCTTCACCTGGGGGGCCTCCGATCCCCCCCAGGTCTTTCCGATCTTCAGGAGAGAGCCTGGAAGGCTCTCCCCCCTCTGCTCTTCCGACGGCGGCCGCCATCTTGCCGCTAAGCCCCGCCCCTCTTGGGGGCAGGCCTATGATGTCATCCCGGTCCCGATCACCGGCTTCAGCTCTCTCAGCTGTCAGATGCCGGTGATCGGTGCCGGGGAAGGAGGTGGCAGGAGATCCTCTGATCTCCTGCCTCCCCCTTCTCTGGATGCCGATCATCAGCATCTGTCATCAGAGCGGCGAGGGACAAGAGCTTACAATCGGAGGTAAGTACAGTAAATTTTTTTTTTTTTTTTAATAAAATCATTTTGTGTCTGTCTTTTTTTCAGTTAACCCTTTGTGAGCTGGTAAGGGGTCTATAATACCCCTATACCAGCTCACAAGGCTCTGGGTATGGCAAGTCACCTGCGGCAAGCGGGTGACTTGCCAAAACCCCCAGCCCCCATTACCTGCCTCCCCAAAGGCCAGGGGGGGGGGGCAGAAGGGCCCAGGCCACTATGGCTATGTGGGCTAGTAGCCTGCAGGGCCAGGGGCCACCAGCGCTGGCCCTGCGCCCTGTTCTACAAGCCCCCATAGCTGGTCCGGGTCAGGAACTCTGGGAGGGGGGACCCTATGTCAATTTTTTTTTAAATGAACCCCTTATGTCCTGTCGCCCAGCTGGTAATAAATGCTTCCAGCATTTTGTGGTGTGTGTTTTTTTTTAAGTGGACCAACACCCAGGATTTTAACTATCCTGGGTATTGGTCCTTTCCCCCGGTGCATCCCGATCGGGGATGCCCCGCTGTGTGAACCCCCCCGATCACCCACAATAACTCACCTCACCCGGGTCCTACGGCACATGCGCGGCCGCTCGTCCAATCAGCGCGCTCAGAGCGGCTGAGTTATGGACGTCTAAGAGACGTCTAAGCTCAGCCGCTCTGAGCGCGCTAGCGGGTGCATCCCCCACTTCCCTCTAACAGGGAGCGTAAATAGCCGGCGCGGGCACGCTCCCTACTAGAGGGATAGCGGGAATGCGGCCCGCGCATGCGCCGTAGGACCGGGATTCAAGTAAGTGGTAGCGGGTGTTCCGTGGGGTGTCACACAGAGGGGCATCCTGATTTTGGATGCCCCGGGGGGAGGAAATAGAACGGTCTTGGAATCTTATAGATTCCCGGGCCGATCAGCCCTGGGTGTTGGTCCACTTTAACCCATTGTGAACTTGTAAGGAGTCCATGAGACCCCTGTACCAGTTCACAAGGCTGGGGGGCTGTCAAGTCACCTGTGGCGAGCGTGTGATTTGCCATTAACCCCGGCCCCCCTATTACCTGCCTCCCCGAAGCTCAGGGGGGGCAGAAGGGCCCGGGCTGATTTAGGCGGTGTGGGCTTGTACTTGGCAGGGCGGGGGGCCACCAAAGCTGGCCCCTGCGCCCTGTTCTACAAGTTCTGCATAGCTGATCCCTGGGCTGGTTATGCTGGGTAGGGGGGGTCCCCATGTCATTTTTTATGGGAATTTTTAAGGGGTTTTTAACCCTTAAAATTAAAAAAAATGGGGATTACCCCCCCCCCCCCCCTTGGAAGGGGAACCCCACGCCAATTTTCTTGATTTAACCCTTTATAGTGTGGATTGTAGTTGTATTTTATTTTTACATGTTATAAAATGTTTTTTTTAGTTTGGGGGGTCTTCTGAAGAGTAACGGGGGGCTACCGATACATATGTGGTACCGTTGCAATCGGGAGAAATGGGGCTTTCACATGCAATATGGTTTTCTTTAAAAAAAAAAAGGTTTTATTTGAAATAAAGGAGACAATTTTCTAAAAAAAACAGTAAAAAAATTACAAACAAGACATTTTATGTTAAAGCCTAAACTCTGCCACAAAAATAAAATATATCATTTTCCTGGAAATTCCTGCAAAAATCACAGTTGAGCATAGCGCAAAATGGTGAAAAATGACCCGTCAAGAGAGGGTGACAAAACCTCAAGTAGGCTGGCAGTTAAAAGGGTTAATAGAACCTATGCATGTTGGGTATCGTTCTGCTCGGGGGACCTTGCGCTTTCAGATTTAGCTTGTCTTTTCTTGTTTGCATATTGATATTTTAGGAAAACTAATTTTTGATTCTGCTTTATTATACATTTTTTAAGGTAACCCTGTGCGACCAAAGAATTCTTTGAGGGATTACTTTCCGAAAGATGGGCCCACTACAACATGCTGGGTACGCTTAGAAAGCTTATCATGTGTACTTTCAGGAATGTATGGTTTGTGGGGGTATTCCAAATGTAAAGGGTTTTTTTGGCAGAAAAAGCGCAAGGTGCACACTTTGTCTGCAGAGTTGAAATTTTCAAGCAAAATTACCATTGTGCACATGCTTTACATTTTGGTGTTTGGCAACTTTTCTTTTGACAGTACCTATGCATGTTGGGTATCGTTTGGTTCGGGGGATGTTGCTTTTTCAGATTAACTTGTCTTTTCTTGTTTGCATATAGTTTTTTTTACGAAAATGTGGCTTTGATCCTGTTTTTTTTATCCTTTTTTAGGGGAGCTCTGTGTAACCAAAGAATACATTGAGGGAGGGAGGGAACTTCCAGAAAACTGTGGCAACATCAACAAGCCTTGTACGCCTAGAAAGCTTGAGGTGTGTATTTCCAGAGAATATATAGTTTGTGGGGGGTATTTCAAATGTAAAGGGTTTTTTTTATTAAAAAACTGCAAGGTGCACATAGCGCTTAGCATAGCTGTATTTGATCTAAAAATCTCTTAAAGTGCTGTTTCAGTGTGAGGGAGTCTCCTGGGCTGGAAAGGGTGTCTACCAATACATATGTGGTACAGTTGTAACTGGGAGAAATTGGGATTTCACACGCAATAAGATTTTATTGACAAACTTACATTTTTTTATTACAAAAAAAAACCTACAAATTGTAAAAAATAGATTTTTTAAATTTTTTTGCACATATTTCACCCCAAAATATTAAGAATACACTTGAAAAATGACAAACAAGACATTTCATGTTAAAGCCCAGACTCTGCTGAAAAAAAACAATATATAATTTTCCTGGGAAATCCATGGAAATCCCTTCAAAAATCACAGTTGAACAAGGGGAGTGCAAAATAGTGCAAAATGGTCTGGCAACAAAGGGTGACAAAAACTCAAGGTAGGCTGGCGGTTAAAGGGTTAAACCAGTGTGCCAGAGTAAAACAGACAGGAACATGACATTTTTTAATCTATCCGCAATATGAGAAAAGGATTTCGATGCATATGTACTGCAATATCTAACTTATTCAAACCTAACATGGAGCTAATATCTGTATGTGTATTTCTACAACACAATTATATTTTGTGGTTTTGGTTTTTAATTATTCATGCCAATGTCACAGTATTAAAGAAAGATGTTATTTTGTCTTTTATCTTGACTATCACTTGATAAATGTTTAATGCCAAAGTCACAGTGTTTGCAGCATTATTTTCTAATGAGACATTTTGTCTGAGCTTTAGGTTGACAATTGGTATACACTTCAATCCAGAAAGATACAGCAATGGGTTATTTTCTATATTTAATATAAAGGCTACTTTCTTATTGTGATGAGATAAAGAATGTGGTACGACTATAAACGATGTTTAAGGTATAACTGTCACCAAATCTGACAACGGCACATACAAAAAACACCTAATGCAGAATGACTTTTTTTGATTTCCTTTTTTTGTCAGATGAGACATCATCCTGCCACATGTTTCTATAAATGTAAACATGGATATTAAAAAAAGTCAGGCCAGCTTAATAGGGGTTTAAAGCAGAGTGAAAGTCCCAACCTTCTGTACTTCCACGGTTGTGAATTTTCAGCCAGTCCCTAGCTGCTAATCTTGTGATGCCTCTGCACAGATGTGCAACCTCAAGGATGCACCCGGGAGGATTGTGGGATACACCTCCCAGGTGCAGCAAGATGGAGGCACAGGAAAAATTGATATTGCCTACAATAAAATAACTATATACATACAATCAAAGATTTTCAGGTGCTTTGAAATGGCACATTATTTCAGGAGGAATGTGGTGGGAGAAATTTAGTGTTTGCCTAGACTTGGACATTAAAAAAAAAACTGTTTCAATTGTGTTGAAACCTCTTGGAGAAAGGTTTCTTTAAAATAAAATGCAGATGACATATCATATTTATTCTGCTCATTTTATTAATACCATATTGTATAATTTACAGAAATGTAGTTATGCTTATGAAACAAATAAAAAGGTATACTCCTTTTGTGTAAAATCTCAACCGTCATGACATAACCACATATCAAGCAAGACAATAACTCATATGGACCTAAGAACTTTATGGGAGGGCTGTGTTTTGCCAACTGCATGGCCGTATTCACAAATATATAGTTAATGTGGGATAACCCACTTATGCTTCACTAGCTGGCTGCATGGCCCTTACTACCACCAAGAAAAAACTTTGGCTTTAATATTAACATTTCCATTACTGTTATAAAAGTTATAAGCATTTCTTACCCAATTTTTATGACATTGAATTCATAATAGTATACAACCAATATGTAGCTGGGTTTAAGGTCGATCACAAAAACCCCCCAATGCATTTCATCTTGTAGCTTCCTCAGGGAGGATTAAAATCCATCTTTTTTCTTGTGGGTTTTATTATCTTAAGGGATATTCTCAACAGATGCAAATATTTTTCGTTTTGCTTGGAGGAGATGACCGGCATCATGCTATCCCCTCCTTCACTTCAAATGGCTCTTCAAATTCACTTTACTGCCATTTGAAGTGAAGAAGAAGAAAGCATAATGCTTATGCAAACAAGAACGACGACCTTATTGTAAATTCGATTTCAGAGGGGTGTATTGTTAAGAAATATAAGGCAAAAATAATATATTTAGGTGAGCTTGGTTTCCCCTCAATTATGGGATTGATTTGGTATTTATGGGAAATGTACATTTATACCCAGCTGAGACATGACTGAAGTGCTCTTGTGCTCTTGTAAACCCCCCAGCTGCAACCCAGATTAGGGCAGCCCACCACAACAAGCGCACGTAATGCTTGAGTTTGTGCACAGATGAAATGAATGCTTAGGAAAATTCCTATGTGTATATAAGCATACAATGATCACATTTGTACACCCCCACATGTCAACAAAAAGAATGGACATTCTTTTGTGGAAAATGTATTTAATCATTTATTGATATGTGTAATCTAGTATTAGAGCATGCAATCATGTTAGAATAGCGTAGAACTCTTGTAGAATTTGAAGGACAACAACTTATAGAACAACTTACAGAACTGTTCCACGGGCTCAGGCTTTTTTACCACACCTTCCCTGAACATTATCTATAGGTAGATGTTTCCAATTCAGCTTTATCAATGCAGATTCACCTTTCTTTTAGCTTTCAGAAAGGACCTACTGCCTTATATTTACAAAATGTCCTATTCTAAGAATTTTGCACACCCTGCTCTGTCTCTGACAAGGAGCACTAACTAGGATCTAAATTTCTATCTGCTCCCTGCAAGCTGTATTGCAGGTAATTCAAACTTAAGGGGAGTTTGATCTTTTCTAGACGCATGATGACTGTTGCTAACATTTGGAACACATTCTAAATCTTTGGAGTATTTACTTTTGGCATTGTATATTAGATTCTCATAATCGGGAAATTGATTCTGTGTAGATTATGATTAATTTACACCCATTACTACTCTCTGTGACTGTCCAGGGTGGCTTTTATTCAGGTGTCACCCCAGTTCTGTACAGGAAAGTGGCATATAGTGTTTTCTCCAGTGTATAGTTTTCTTTTGTTTCATATGAAAAATATTCAAGAATAATAATTAGGCTTGGGTGACATGCCAGAGATTTGACCTTTTCAAGCAAAAAGCTGTAATTGTGTAATGCTGATGCTGTGAAGGCAACAATTGACTATGAAAGTATAAGGTAGGAATTAATAATTGAAATTGACTTTCTAAATCATTTGCAGAAAAGAGGAAAATGGGCATTCAATCTTCCTATACAGTAGCTTACTTGTTCAACTACATTGATAGGAACAAAATTATTCTTAATGTCAGAAAGGATGGTGATATATAAGATTTTCAGCATCTGACTACTTTAACAAGTAGGTATATCATGAAGCATGTTGAGAGAACCTACACCCCTTTTGAGAATACTGTAGGAACAGAGGATGTGTGCAGATATGGAGACAGACAGCCTGGCTTAGCAAAGACTGTAACGTTTCAGGACACGAGTGATACAGCACTGTCAATCAGGCAGTATCTGCAGATAGATATAAGATCACAAGTCAATCTAGGATTAGGAAGAGTTGACAGAGCCTACATACTGTAGGTCCTTTGCTTTTCCAGGGAAATGGTGGGCTCGCATGGGGATAATTCCTGGTAGAGTCAAGCGCAGCCTACAGAATGGAGTTAACTTCACCCAGTGCCTTTGCCAGAATTTCCTCAACACCCTCCTTAAATCCTTTCTTCAAGTCTCCCCACTGTACACAGCCACAGTCAAGATGCCTCCGTCCATGTTTTGCCCCAGCAATGCTACAGCCTCAGCATTATGGCTGTTGGGGGTCTACACCCATTACTGCCAAATATCTACAAAGACAGTGGCCGCAGCAGCCACCATGACAGATAGTACACACTGCCGCACCAAAAAGAGGCCTCAAAGATAAGTAAATGTGCCTACTAATGATGACAAGAAAAGAGTTCACCTAAGTGATGCCGGAAGGATGGCAGCCCCACTACTCCATTAGGAGATATAGATCCCACACGTTCCGTGGCTCCATATGGCAGGCCACTTCCTCAGCACCCTGAACTTATGAATTGATACTTATCTTTGAGGTCTCTTTTTGGTGCGGCAGTGTGTACTATCTTTCATGGGGGCTGCTGGGGCCATTGTCTTTGTAGATATAGATTACTATTGGTGGAGTCCATTGGAGTCCATTGTCTGTCCTATGATTTGAATTTGGAAGTGTGGTGCACCTTGCTTGTTCTGTTGCATTACTGCCACATAATCTGCCCCTATTACACTAAATTTTCAATACCATTGATTTCTAAGTAGCTACGTTCAGCCCTGTTCATTATCAATCCTTTGGGTGTTTTAACTCAAATGATGAAAGGACTTGTTGAACAGCTGGAGTGCACATCAGCTTGTGAGCTAGTGGTGGGCTGGCCAGGGCCAATAATTATACTAATGTCAGTCCTCTGTGCACAGTAAGTGATAAGTAAGTAAGTCAGGTAGGTGGGTTAGGGGTCCATCAACCAATATTGTGTGCACTTGCAAACCATAGTTGTCTGATAGAAGACAGCCAGGGGGGCATTTGTAACACACAATTATTTTGAAGTAGTAGCAGTTCAGTCTGATGAAAGCAGTACATTGCAGTTCTTAGAAGAAAGTGAAGGATTTGTAGCTTTGTTTCCTGATTATATTTATGACAGTGAAAGAAAAGAAATATAAAGAAATCAGTGTTACGAATTAGGTATTTAATTTGTCTTGGTTTACAGTATCATTCATAATGTTTTGATGATGTCAAAGGTCAGCTCCCAGGGGATGCCACAAATCATGTCTCATAAGAAAAAAACATGTCAACAGCAATTTAGCCAAAATAATTTCTTCATGCTTAGTAAAGTTGTTCACAATGTTGTTCGCAATGTGCCAGCTCACAAGTCTTGCAAATCACAAGCTTCTATACGGAAATGGAGCTTAACCATCCACCTACAGCGCAGACCAGGCTTCCAGTGAATACTTCCTCTTTCGTAACCTGAAGATTTTTGTGAGTGGACAAGGATTTACTAATGAGCAAATGAGAAAACAACTTCACACAAGTGGATTATCACTTTTTAGTATTCAAAACCTTGGCTTTTTTTAGTTTTGGTCTGCAAGGAGCAAAATCCACACCTGAAATACCTACACCGAAAATTGCCCCTTTGACACCCATTACAAAATGCTGCTACTCTATTGTGTAGCGGTGTGGTTTTCTATTGGACAGAAATATAGAGAAAATGATTCTGCTGGAGTTTGCTCATTGTACTATAGTACAGTGTAGTGGCTGTGCATTCACTGGTAATAAGGAAATCTGTGGCTATTCATTTTGACTGTGCTGTATAATGTAATAACATGGATGAGAACAGTGTGACCTTACTCTTATTCTTCCAGAAGATATTCTACGACCCTGAGGATGAAGATGCTTAAATGACTTTTAAAATAAATAAATGCTGAAAGGTTGAGTGGGGTGAGCTAGAAAAGAAATTAAAAAGTGTGTGATAGCTTCTGACAGTTACTCTGGTATTAGAGTAGAAGTCATTTCATGTCAGGGTAGCAGAAAGCAGAATAGAGTGAAACCAGAGCATTGCACACACTAGCCACAATAACTTTTTAATATAATAAATCCTTAAAGTTGATCAAAACACAGGATTTTGAATATCCTGATTGGGGATGCCCCGCTGTGTGAAACCCCCCAGGTTGCCCTATCTCACTCACTTCCCCAGTCCTACAGCGCATACACAGCCCTCTCGTTCAATCAGCATGCCCGCCCTTTCGTTTAATAGCTTGTCTAAGGCAAACAGATTTGAGCATGCTGGCGGCTGCATCCCCCACTACCCTCTAACACTACCCATTCACAAATGCCTGGTGGGGGTATGCGTCCTGCTAAAGGGATAGCGTGGATGCGGGCGCAGCGCACGCATTCACCATTGGACTGGGAAAAAAGGTGAGTTTCAGGGCGACCTGAGGGGTTTCAAACAGGGGGGGCATTCCAATTCTGGATGCCCAGGGGGGAGGGAATTCAGTGGCCCTGGATCTCAGGGCCATTGGAGAGTGGGTTTAATTCACCTTTCCATTTACCTTTCCCTCCCCTAGCACATCCCTGTCTTGATATGTCTAGACTTTAATACTCACCAGTCCTAAAGGACATATTGTGCATATTCACCATAAGGCTTCTTGCCATTTGCAAAACCAAACTAGGAGACACAGAGTCACAGGGAGGTTGCTGCAAAGTCAGGGCAAACACACTGTTAGTTTACTCTTTATTGTAGCTGTGCCCCTTCAATATAACAACAAGGGCTACACACTGGGACCCACATCAACGGTGTCAACACATATATCCCAGATAAGCTGTCAAAGTTAGAGGTGTATGTGGGCACTCATGTTGGTGGGATTGGTTTGATCGGCCTCCTCCCCCCCTGTGCCAAGCTACAATCAGCAACCAGGTCTTACTACTTGTGGGCACATGCCCATGGTAGGTGTTGGGGTGCATCATTCCCGCCACCCGCTCCTCAGCATGGGTAAATTGGAAAGTCTTGGCGAGGCCCCAACCAGTTTTCAACCTAGATTCAAACAAATGAAAGTTTGGCTTTAGAGAGTTGGCCAATGTTTCAGGAACAAACATTCCTCTGGTTGATAAACACTTACCCCTCAGCCCATCTGGTACTGAGTTTGCGCCGAATCACCACCTTCAGTTCATCCCACTTTTGTTCTTTTTTCTTGGTCTCGTCACCATCCTTGGGGTCCGGCCCCATCCCTATAACATTGCAGGCAAGCTCCACCCATAACTCCTCCCACTCAGCCAGTTGATCATAAGTTTGAGCAACACCATGCAGCAGAACATCCAGCTGGACATCATTAAATTTGTCACTCAACAACCCCATTTAGATCTTCCCAATAGGCCTGAAACGCCCGCAATAGCCACTGAGATAGTGAATGATCCATTATAAATTGTGAATTTGTCATCAACACCCCTTACATCAGCGGAAAGGTCAATATTGCTAAAAGGACTTTCGTTCTCACCCACTTGTGACATTAATACATTTGAGATTACCAAAGACCTATATCTATTTTGCAGACGCTTGCTTCTAAAGAAGTTTTTCTCAAATGTCCAGTGCAGACAGGATGGTATTGACTGGGACCCACAGGAACTATACACCCTGAATGCCTTGGAGGACCTCAGAGCAGAAGATGAGACTGGTATGGAGGCATCTTCTTCTTACAACAAAAAATCTAGTTTTTCACCACCTATGACTATCAGCCCAGCCATACAAGTCTTCTTCCAATTAGTAAAATATGAGATCAAAGGGCTACCAACTAGACATGCACACTCCAATCTCACAAGGGAGGAGTGGGGGGCCCTTAGATCGCTGGAAAAACGAACAGACATAATTATAAAGGAAGCGGACAGTATTGTTGTACTACCAGTAGAGTAATATAAAACTGAGGTATACAGACAGTTAGAGAACACACAGTATTATGAGAAACTGATAGGTAATCCGCTCCCTCAATATAAACGAGAATTGGAACAACTTATCGATGTGGCGGTTGAAGATCGCACCATTACGAAAAAAGCTTTTTTGAAGGTGGATCATCCTGTAGTGCCTACGTTTTATATATTACCCAAGGTCCACAAGGACCTTATAAATCCTCCAGGACGCCCAATTGTATCGGGCATAGGGTCATTGACGGAGCATATCAGTATCTATGTAGATGACCACCTGCAACCTCATGTAACTGGTTTGACCTCCTATCTTAGAGACTCTTTAGATCTGCTTAAGAAATGAGACATGGTCCAGCTTCCCAAAGACTGATTATTGGTCACCTGTGATGTAGAGGCACTGTACTCGAATATCACGCACGAGTATGCTATTAGGTCGACAAAATATTTTCTAAACATGGGATCTGGTACCTCGATATGCCAAACAAACCTTCATTGTCCAGTTGTCACAATTTATTTTGGGCCATAACCATTTTGTATTTGATGGTAGACATTATAGGCAGAAGATGGGGGTGGCCATGGGGGCCCGCTGTGCTCCTTCAGTGGCCAACCTGTTCTTGGGTTGGTGGGAGAGGGAGTGGGTCTTTGGGGACCCCTTGAGCCGATACCATGACAATATCATCGCCTGGTATCGGTTCATAGATGATATCTTCATCGTATGGCAGGGGTCTACCTCTGAATGTGAACAATTTGTTTCTGACCTCAATTCCAATGATCTGCACATAAAGATAACCTCCAAAATCTCTGCTTCTCAGGTGAACTTTCTGGACTTAACCATAAGAGTGTTGGAGAATGATACACTCAGGACTACCTTATATCGGAAAAGCACGTCCTGCAATAGCCTCTTACATTACCAATCATTCCATCAAGTGTCTTTGAAAATGGGAATACCGACTGGACAATTTCTTCGGATTAAGCGGAACTGCTCGGAAGATCAGGACTTTGATAAAGAAGCAACTAAACTATCACAGAGGTTCTCAGATCGAGGCTATCCACGGCAAGTAATACATAGGGCCTTGAATAGGGCGAAACACGCCGAAGACGACCCGAGAGTCGAGAAATCAGATTCACTACTAATTACAACAAGCAGTGGAGGGATCTATATACAATCCTAGAACGCCAACGGAACGTCCTCAAGAGCAACGTCGATATTTGTCCTCGGCTACCGGAAGGGCCAAAGATGATAGCCAAACGAGCCCAAAATCTACGTGACAGGCTATGCCATAGCCATTTTGAAAGCCAACAGACATCTTGGTTGCCTCCAAGAAATGTGAAGGGCTGCTCGCCATGTGGACATTGTTCCATCTGTCCCTTGGTGGAAAAGACAATGGAAATATGTAACCCTCATACAGGAAAAAAATTTCCCCTGCATTCGTTTGTCAACTGCAGCACTACCGCAGTGATTTATAACCTGCGATGCCCGTGTAACAAGATTTACATTGGAGAGACCAAAAACACTCTATGCATGCGGATACAAGCCCATCTCTCTAATATTCGATTAGCTGCACGTGATGAACAAGCAGGTAGGCAATTAATCCCGGTGGCACGACATTTTTTGCTCCAACATGGCGGATCGCCAAGAAATATGAGAGTAGTGGGGGTACAGAAAATACAGATGGGTATCAGAGGGGGCCATTTGAAAGGGAGATTGCTAAAAGAAGAGATGAGATGGATTCACAAGCTGGATGCAGAGGCACCCATTGGCCTAAATGAAGTTGTAAGCTTTGTGCCATTTTTGGCTTGAATGGTGCTTGCTTATTAGGCCTATCCCACACGCCTTGTTCCTGATCTTACAGTTGAGGGGTGCACTTTATATCCCCATGATGTTTGGGGTCTTCCTTTTCCACTTTTGCTATCACGTGTTGTTTCAGCATACACAGCACTTAAGTTGTAGTTTGAGTTGCACTTTGTTTTTTTGTGTATACATGATTGCCACCATATGTTTGTTTTTTTACCTATAGGGTTTACAGCACAATGGCATGGTTCACGGCTGTGTTGGATTCAGTGTGCGAGCGTGGGATGCCCTCTGCACAACTTCATTCTCTCTCTTTGTGGTTGCATAGTGGTCGGTGATGGAAGAGGAGCCCGCTGGATGACTGAAACTAGGACCCAGATACCTTGGATACAACATATATAAAAAATGTGTTTTTTTTTTTTTGTTTAGGCCCTCATGAGTTAGGTTGACTCCTGCAATTATTTTAAGGTCATTATAACACCCCAAAGATCCATTACATTTTACTCTACTGTATGGGTCATATATATAGAGGGATGCTTATGGTGGCACCTCTGGTATTGTATATATATGTATAAAATGGGCAGGTGGACCTGAATAGATGGTTATTATGCATATTTAATTATGTCTGTTATTGTACTGAGAAATAACACAACACATGCTTCTTGAATATATATTTTGATCCAGTACAATTTTATTATGTAGTGAATGATTTGAATAGCTGTATATCATGTAAATAGTTGAGTTACACTTTGTTTATAGTTGACCTTGGTAGCATGGCTGAGCAGAGATATCTGCCTCCTTCCCTCCCCTTCCCCACCCTTTATGTGCAGTCTTCCTCTCTGAAGTCCAGGCTGTTATGCTGGTGGAGCCCAGCCCCTCCCCTTTAGCCGATGACACCGGCCGGGTCATCATGGGGGGCGGGCTCTGCCAGCTGACGACTGGCCAGGATTGACTGATTTGATCTTGCTGAGAAGGGGGCTCGGCGGCACATATGGTGCTTAACCGACATCCATCACTACAGTTGATGGGCGCGTCCTTGTCCAATCAGACACGCTGCATCAGGGGGCGGGAGTCACACCTCGCACTGGGGGGGAGGGAGGAGGGTGGCCTGATTCTCTGCCATGCCACATAAAAGGAGACACCATTCAAAGAGACAGCACCCCTGGAGAAGCCGTAGCGGATCGGTGGAACGCGTGGGGTCTCCTGCCTTCAATCCACTGCCTGATAATTAGTCACATTTGACCACAAGGATACTATGATCTTTACTTTGTCTTTCCAGTGATTGCTTACTACCTTAGCTCCTTTAAACAGCCCTCTGCACTAACAGCACTTTTGTGTATTGGGTTTACATTGGGGGTCTCATCCAATGCTTTACTTATACAGTGAGCTCGCTGCAGGGCCGCCATCTTGCCAGCATAATAGTAAGGAGTTTTTCTTGTGTTTTCCATGTTTTGTCTATATGCCTTGCACTTTATTCCCTGATTGGGCTTACCTTCACTCAGACATCCGGTTTTTCATTGATGCACTTTTTACTTAGCACTTAGCACTTTATTGTATATATATATGCTGCATAGATTGCGCATTGTAATAGACTGTATTTGGTAGGATTTGACTGCATATTGTAATAGACTGTATCTGGCAGGATGGCTCCCCCATGTGGCTGGTCATGTTAACAGCACTGGGATAATGTTTTTAAACTGCTTTTAATGATATGACCTTTAATAAAGATTACTTTACTTAGTGACCTCTTGAGAGTGCAATTGTTAGTCCCCAGGGGCCCATTTAGTGGGGGGTTCTTGGAGGGCACCCCCAATTCTTTGGCATTGTGGTTCCATGACATTGAATCTGAGAGGAATTAGGTGTTATAATTTAAAATGGGCCAAAACCCATGGAGATCGGCTCGGGAATCTATAAGATTCCTGGGCCAATTGGTTCCCTCCCCCAGGGCATCCAAAACCGGGATGTCCCGCTGTGTGAAACCCCCAGGTCGCCCATATACTTCCCTTCTTTTCCGGCCCAACGCCGCATGTGTGAGCCGTGGCCACATCCCCACTATCCCTCCAGCAGGACATTTGCCCACGTCAGGCATTTGTGAATGGTTAGAGGGTAGCAGGGGATGCAGCCATCAGCGCACTCCCCTTAGACGAAGGTTTAGACGCACTGATGTGGGTGGATTCGAGCGCGCTGATTGGACTAGCACCCACGCATGTGCCGTAGGACGGGGAAGAGGTGAGTTTGTTTCATGACCTGCAGGGTTTCACACAGCGGGGGCAAAGACCAAAACCCAAGATAGTCAAAACCCTGGGTTTGGGTACATTTTAAATCAGTGGGTAAAAATTAACCTAATTAAGGTTTGAAAAGTTTTTATGGTTCCTACAACATCTTACGTAGGCTGTGAAAAATATACAAATAAATAATAAATTTGTAATGTGATCATCATCATCCTACTCGTTTCTGGTGCTAAGCCTAGCCCCAGAAATGAGTAGGATTTAATAAGGCTCATATGTGTACCCGCCACTTCAATAATAGGTGTAAGGTAAGGGTCACCAATAAATTTAGAAGGGATCTGGGGACATACAAATCCCTCTCAGTAGAGGGATCATCATCATAATAATAATAATTTAGAGGTAGATATGGAGAGCAGAAACATGTCTTAGTGCCTCTTGCTTTGCATAAATAATCCCACAGCAAGTGTCACCATTTGCCCTGGTTGATACCTGTGTAGGTGTAATGAAGCTATGACTAGTTTGTTTTCTTTATTCTTTTCTTTCCCTTTTGTCCCCATTGTGTGTCATATTGTACATTATCTGTTTTAACACAACATATTCACTTATGTCAGTGCAATATGGAAAACAGTCCTTTCAATGGTATACTTAAGCAAAATGTCTTTTAAGCGTTATATGCAACAATACACGCAAAGTACAATAGGTCAAAAAATCGAAAAGGAGAAAAGAAATGCAATGCTGTCAGCAGACATCTGGGGAATAATTATTCATATTTACTAACTGGAACTAAGCTGTAAGGCTCTGAAAGAGCACGTTAAATTGAACTGGCGTCCGCATCACTGTAGAAACACTAGAAAATGCCTTTATTCAGTTTCTTTTCATCTAAAACATAAACACAAAACACAACAGGAAGGACAAAGCAGGCAAATGTTCCATTCTGAATATGTGCATGAAGGGCATATATTGTATTTCTTCTAAGCAATATGGTGTACACATAGAAGCAATAGCTTGTGGATCAAAAGTGTGCCTGGAGTCTGAGACTCCAGGGCTGTCTGATTTTTTCACACCAGGGCGTCCTAATTTGGGATGCCCCACTGTCTGAAACCGCCCTGTCATCTGGTATGCATACCTCGTCCACGAGCCCATAGTGCATGTGCGGCAGGTGGTGGCATTGCTCACATCCTTTCTCAGATGAACAAAGGGGTGTCAAACCACACACCACTCATTTGTGTGGCTGGTATTTTATTCAGCCTCTCCAGGCGAACATTAATTTGTGTGGACAGAGCTGATTGAGCCGTGGCAGAGTTTCACACAGCAGGGCATCCCTAATTGGGGTGCCCCAAGGAGATGGACCAAAAACTGGGATAATGAAAATCTTGTTTTTTGGTCCGCTTTAAAGTGGACCAAAATCCTGAGAGTGAGAAAGGCTCTCCCTTTGTAGTAACCCCCCCCCCCCACTTCTTACCCTTTGTAACCTATTCCCAGGGACTACCTCCTGGTTACCCAGTGAAGAGGAACCTCACACCTGACTCAAGGAAGAAGGAGACATGGGTTGGTGAGGAGTATTCTGTTTTTAAGATGTTTCCTAGCTCATGGTAATGCGTAGGTCTACTTTAAAGCCTTGAAGAGGACCAACCACCTGCCAGGTAGTAAAAGACTCCAGAGCCTGTTAAATGAGTAACCCTATTTGAGATGCCCCTCTGTGATCCCTATCAATTGCTTACATTTCCGGTGTTCTCATGCACATTCGCGGGGCGCATCCCTGCCCTCCCTGTGGTTGAGGTGGGCTCCCGCTGCTAGCCAATTAGAGAGGCGGGGGAGGGAGCGTGCAGTAAACCTCTAAACCACTAAAACGACTCTTAATGCTGTGCATGTGCCATGGGTATATCGCAAAGGTAATTTTGTACATTCCAAATCAGGATGCCTCAGATGAAAGGACCAAACCCAGAATAACTTTAAAGTTATTGTGCATGCAAAAAGAAAACCTTTACTCACCTTTTGTCTATTCCACTCCTCAGCACACCCGTATCATTAATTGCAATGGAGGGGATGTGCCAAAGCAAGGGCTTGTCAATGCTGCTACAGCCTGCCTTGGCAAGCCCACCCCATTGCTATGAATAGAGTGGATGTGCCCAGGGGGCAGAATTCTGTTTCTGAAGGGGTGCTCATTCTTCATCATCGGTAAGTTTTGAAACTGTAGAGCGGGACAGATAAGCTGTAGTAGAAAAAACTTGAGTACAGTATTTCACCTCCCTATAAGACACAGGAAAATAAGAGAAAGTATTCTGAACCAAATCCCTCCATTACAAGCAATGTGGCACCCCCCATTCCCCAATATTGGCAGTGTGGCATCCCCCATCCCACTCCTCATGGTCAGTGTGGCATTTCCCCATGTGATTCCCATAGGCAGTGTTGCATTCCCCCCATCCTATTCCCATAAGCAGTGTGGCATTCCTCCCATCCCATTTCCTAAAGGCAGCATGGTATTCCTTCTTATCACATTTCCTAAAGACAGTATGGCATTCCCCGCCATTCCATTTCCATAAGCAGCATTCCCCCCATCCCATTCGCCATAGGCAGTGCGGGATCCCCCATCCCATCCCCATAGGCAGTGTGGCATTCCCTCTCCCATTCCCCAGGTAGAAATAAAACAGGCAAAAATAAAGTATACTTATATGTTCCAGTGGCCTGGAGTGAGGCAGCAGGGATGGCGGGCTGTGCTCAGTTACCCTACTCGCCTGCCGCGCCTCGGTCTTCTGGCCTCCTGGTGGCTGTGGCAGCCGGCCAGCAGCGCAAGAGTGCCCGGGCCTGTAAGTAAAGTTTGTTTTTTTGGTTTTCTACATTCGCCCCATAAGGTGCATGCAAATCTGACCCCCAGCCCCCAGACACTTTCTGGGGAATAAAAGTATGTCTTATGGGGCGGAACTTTCTTTGTTGCTTTGCCTCGACAAACAGTTTCGATTTCAGAGTCTTTTGTGAACATTTGATAAAACAAAATATACTTTTTATATCACATATGCAGGTATAGTTATTGTTGAGTTCTAGCGCCTGTTCTACTGTATATCCAGGACCTTCAGCTTCTGGTCAATGATGGAGTATAAAAGAAGTTAAGGTACATAGGTATTTTTCCTTTTTAAGAAACAGGAATATAAAGAAAAAAATTGTTTGTGTTTTAATACTACGTCGGAATCATTTTTTCAGGCAATCATATGGTGTGACAGAATGACAGCTAGCTTTGATGGAGCACAGAAGTGGTATGGGCAGCCAATTCCTAATCAATAACCAAGGTGGCCTACCTCTCTAGGGTAGGAGAACTAATGAAAAAGTGCAGCACATGGAGTTCATGTTCTACAGCCATGAGATGAGGCTTAAAGAGGAACAAGACCTGTAATTTCACTCAGACAGGACATCCTGATTTGGGATGCTTCACTGTGTGAAACCCCAAGGATCACCCAGGAAACTAACTTCTTCCTGGTTCCCAGGTGGTGGGGGGGGTTAGCCAATCAGCAGGCTCAGTTTAGCTTCGGCTCAGTTTAGCCGCTCAGCGATTGTGCTGCTAGCAGAGCCAAATGAAGCTGAGCTAGACAAGTACCCTGGTGGCCGCATCCCCGCTCAGCTCTAGCTGTATCTGCATCTGCTGTCTCCCTGACATGTGGGGATCGCGCTGCCCGCCGATCTGGCACTTAGGTGCTGGAGGAGGGGGTTCATTTCCTGTTATATAGTTCTACCAGGGAACCCTCGGAGGACTTAGGCAAGTAGCGGTTTTGATCTCTACCGTTTATTTATTTTGTTCTTAGTTATATCGCTTGATGCTGCATACATTCTTGTTTACATGTCCCGCTGACGTCATTGTGGAAATTTTAAACCGTGGTTCTGAGTCTGGCTATTTATCTATCTGTGGATATCTGTTTGGCAGTCCTTCCCAGATGAAGGGACCACTATACCCCAAAACGTTGGATATTACGGATTTCATAACATTATTCTTATGTTACTCTATGACTATATAATACAATCTTCCTGCATATTTCACATGGTGTGCTGGTTTTTACTAATTTATGCAACTCTAGCTGTGGCCGTACCCACACAGGGCCTTGGTGTGGGTACACAACCATCTAAAAGTATAGTGGGGATGCAGCCACGGCACTGAGATGTGGTGAGGGCTCTGGGAATAGGTGAGTGGATCTAGCACCCTTGGATTTTTCCACACAGTGTGGCATCGCAAATGGGGATGGCCAGGAAGTGGGTATCAGCCAGGGCTGGATTCCTTTAGACTCCAGGGCCTCCGGTGTTCCTATTTAACTGGCAGCATAATGTATGATATATTTACAATAACATATTAAAAAGAATCCAAATACTCTTGAATAACCATCACTGGAGATTCACTCCAAAAGAACGTTACCACACTAGCCAGCTATATCCTACAACGCCTAGGACTTTAACGATGCATCATAAGTACAATGTACACAATATACTCCAACTCTGAACACCATATGTTTACTTTTTGTTCTTCAATATTGTTACAGTATAAATAAGGTGGTGACATTTTTTTGAGTGAATCTCTATAAAATGTTTAAAATTATGTTCACATCCTCTGTATAGTTTAGTTTAGTTATGTTAGGGTAAATACATTTCTTTTAATTAATATTCAAGGAATGCAGTACTGTAATTTTGACCATGTCAGGTTTCCGTAGCAGCAGAGCGGGTATCATGGGCTGTTGCTGGCATAGTGACAGTTGCGAGAGTTCATCCTGGACCTCAAATTAGTGACCACTGCCTTATTAGCCCAGCTTGACAGCTCGGTCTATGTTATGAAACACATGTTCAGAGAAAAAAATGTCTTGCTACCTACATATGAGGACCTGAGGTGGTCATAATGTCTATGTGTGTAGCATCCTTCTCTTGCTGGGATAATTAGACCATAACACCCTTCTAATACAAACCTTGCCTTTTACATGCAAAATGTTATTGCCAAATACAATCAGAAATCACAATCTCAGACTGCAGGTTGTGGATTATTTTCTGTCCATGGAAAGTACCAAAGAAAACTGAGATATCAATTTATTTAGCAGTTACTATAGTTTATATTACATTTTCATCTCTCTTTCTACAGGCATGCATGGGTAGCATAGCTTGCATGACAATTTCTTTGGATGGTGGCAGGAGGAGTCTGCAGAGTGGTACCAGACAATAATTTGGACCTAGAAGATTGTGCAATGCGGTTCTAGAAATTACTTCTTAAACTATACTAAAAATGTAAAAAAATAAGATAACAGTTCCAAATAGGAGGAGATTATATAACCCATGTAACAGTTATGAGTTGGGATATATGTTAGTGCTCCCCCACCACAGACATTGTTTGTAATTTTTCGACTGTTTTTTAAAGTATCTTTGAGTAAAAAAACGAAAAAGAAAATTTTTTAGATAATTTTCTCCTTTATTTTAAATAAACATGTGTTTTAATGAAGAAAATCAAATTGCATGTGAAAGCCCCATTTCTCCTGATTACAACAGTACCACATATGTATCGGTAGTCCCCCGTTACTGTCCAGGAAACCCCCCAAACTGAAATCAGAACTTTATAACATTTACAAATAAAATGCAACTACAATCCACACTATAAAGGGTTAAATTAAATAATTTGGCATGGGGTCCCTCCTCCTGGGGGGCCCCATTTTATGAATTTTAAGGGTTAAAAAACCTTAAAAATCCTGCTAAAAAGGGTGTGAGGTCCCCCCTACCCAGCATTACCAGTCCAGGGACCAGCTATGGGGACTTTTAGAACAGGACATCCTGCGTGGCCCCACATGCTGCAGACTACAAGCCAACACAGGCTAAACGGCCCCTGGGCCTTGGGGAGGCAGGTAATAAGGGGCTGGGCTAGCTGCAGGTGACTTGCCAGCCCCCTAAGCCTTGTGTGGTATAGGGGTCTCATAGATCCCTTATCAGTTCACAAAGGGTTAAATGTAGAAAAAAAACACAAGGAGACAGAGAAAAAAAATGTATTAAATTTTTTTAATACTTACCTCCCCATCCATCCTGGAGCACTGCGTCCCACACTGATAACTTTGGCTTCTGCTCTCCTGCTGCTGCTGGAATCCTTTTTGTACCTGCTTTTAAGGGTTAAAAATTCTCCCAAAAATGGCGTGAGGTCCCCCTTACCCAGTATAACCAGCCCGGGCACCAGCTATGGGGTCTAGTAGAACAGGGCACAGGGGCCAGCCTTCTGCCCCTCCCTGGACTTTGGGGAGGCAGGTAATGGGGGGCTTGGGGTTAATGGTAAGACCCAGAGCCTTGTGGGTCTCATGGATCCCTTACCAGTTCACACAGGGTTAACAGTAAAAAAACACAAATAGATATTATTTATTAAAAAAATGTATTAAAAAAATCTTTTTTCTTTATTCAACTCCGATTTTCAGCTCCTCTGTCCCTTTCCGATTTGATGAGAGATGCGGTGATCGCTGGAGGAGCGGGGGAGGCAGGGGATCAGAGGAACCCACGCCCTTTTCCTCCTCTGGCCGGCAATCATGGCATCTGACAGCTGCACCAACGAGAGCAGGATGACGTCCGCAGGATGACTAGTCATGAAAACGGTGGCGCCCATGGAAGAAGCAGGGGGAGAGGGCATGTCAAGTAGAGATGAGCGAACTTTTGAAAAATTCGATTCGACTGATTCGCAGAATTTTCCGACAAAAATCGTTTTGACCCGAATAAATTCGCGACGAATCGCTATTAAAAACGGCTATTTCTGAGCCTCCTAGAGCCTCAATAGGGTTGTAAACCATTCTGCCTTGCTGTAACACGCACAGGATGCGTGCTGGGTTAGTTAAATAATACTTTGAAGAAATATCACATGCAGATCAGAGGCATCGCTAATAGAATCGCAGAGCGGCACAATTGAATTCAAGAGAGTTAAAGTGGCATCACTATGAGGGGCAGGAGCCCAAACATTGCTTTAAAGAGACACTGGAGTTGGCAGCAGCAGGAGCCCAAAAATTGGATGAATCACACCCTGGAGTTGGCAGCAGCAGCAGCAGCAGAAGCCCAAAAATTGGATGAATCACACCCTGGAGTTGGCAGCAGCAGCAGCAGGAGCCCAACTATTACTTTAAAGAGACCCTGGGGTTGGCTTCAGGAGCCCAAAAATTGGATGAATCACACCCTGGAGTTGGCAGCAGCAGCAGCAGGAGCCCAAATATTACTTTAAAGAGACACTGGAGTTGGCTTCAGTAGCCCAAAAATTGGATGAATCACACCCTGGAGTTGGCAGCAGCAGCAGGAGCCCAAATATTACTTTAAAGAGACCCTGGGGTTGGCCTCAGGAGCCCAAAAATTGGATGAATCACACCCTGGAGTTGGCAGCAGTAGGAGCCCAAACATTACTTTAAAGAGACCCTGGGGTTGGCCTCAGGAGCCCAAAAATTGGATGAATCACACCCTGGAGTTGGCAGCAGCAGCAGCAGGAGCCCAAATATTACTTTAAAGAGACACTGGAGTTGGCTTCAGTAGCCCAAAAATTGGATGAATCCCACCCTGGAGTTGGCAGCAGCAGCAGGAGCCCAAATATTACTTTAAAGAGACCCTGGGGTTGGCCTCAGGAGCCCAAAAATTGGATGAATCACACCCTGGAGTTGGCAGCAGCAGGAGCCCAAACATTACTTTAAAGAGACCCTGGGGTTGGCCTCAGGAGCCCAAAAATTGGATGAATCACACCCTGGAGTTGGCAGCAGCAGCAGCAGGAGCCCAAATATTACTTTAAAGAGACACTGGAGTTGGCTTCAGTAGCCCAAAAATTGGATGAATCACACCCTGGAGTTGGCAGCAGCAGCAGGAGCCCAAATATTACTTTAAAGAGACCCTGGGGTTGGCCTCAGGAGCCCAAAAATTGGATGAATCACACCCTGGAGTTGGCAGCAGCAGGAGCCCAAACATTACTTTAAAGAGACCCTGGGGTTGGCCTCAGGAGCCCAAAAATTGGATGAATCACACCCTGGAGTTGGCAGCAGCAGCAGCAGGAGCCCAAATATTACTTTAAAGAGACACTGGAGTTGGCTTCAGTAGCCCAAAAATTGGATGAATCACACCCTGGAGTTGGCAGCAGCAGCAGGAGCCCAAATATTACTTTAAAGAGACCCTGGGGTTGGCCTCAGGAGCCCAAAAATTGGATGAATCACACCCTGGAGTTGGCAGCAGCAGGAGCCCAAACATTACTTTAAAGAGACCCTGGGGTTGGCCTCAGGAGCCCAAAAATTGGATGAATCACACCCTGGAGTTGGCAGAAGTTGGCAGTAGCAGCAGCAGGAGCCCAAACATTACTTTAAACAGACCCTGGGGTTGGCCTCAGGAGCCCAAAAATTGGATGAATCACACCCTGGAGTTGGCAGCAGCAGCAGCAGCAGCAGGAGCCCAAATATTACTTTAAAGAGACACTGGGGTTGGCTTCAGGAGCCCAAAAATTGGATGAATCACACCCTGGAGTTGCAAGCAGCAGCAGGAGCCCAAACATTACTTTAAACAGACCCTGGGGTTGGCCTCAGGAGCCCAAAAATTGGATGAATCACACCCTGGAGTTGGCAGCAGCAGGAGCCCAAACATTACTTTAAAGAGACCCTGGGGTTGGCCTCAGGAGCCCAAAAATTGGATGAATCACACCCTGGAGTTGGCAGCAGCAGCAGCAGGAGCCCAAATATTACTTTAAAGAGACACTGGAGTTGGCTTCAGTAGCCCAAAAATTGGATGAATCACACCCTGGAGTTGGCAGCAGCAGCAGCAGGAGCCCAAACATTACTTTAAACAGACCCTGGGGTTGGCCTCAGGAGCCCAAAAATTGGATGAATCACACCCTGGAGTTGCAAGCAGCAGCAGGAGCCCAAACATTACTTTAAACAGACCCTGGGGTTGGCCTCAGGAGCCCAAAAATTGGATGAATCACACCCTGGAGTTGGCAGCAGCAGCAGCAGGAGCCCAAATATTACTTTAAAGAGACACTGGGGTTGGCTTCAGGAGCCCAAAAATTGGATGAATCACACCCTGGAGTTGGCAGCAGCAGCAGCAGGAGCCCAAATATTACTTTAAAGAGACACTGGAGTTGGCTTCAGTAGCCCAAAAATTGGATGAATCACACCCTGGAGTTGGCAGCAGCAGCAGCAGGAGCCCAAACATTACTTTAAACAGACCCTGGGGTTGGCCTCAGGAGCCCAAAAATTGGATGAATCACACCCTGGAGTTGGCAGCAGCAGCAGCAGGAGCCCAAACATTACTTTAAACAGACCCTGGGGTTGGCCTCAGGAGCCCAAAAATTGGATGAATCACACCCTGGAGTTGCAAGCAGCAGCAGGAGCCCAAACATTACTTTAAACAGACCCTGGGGTTGGCTTCAGGAGCCCAAAAATTGGATGAATCACACCCTGTGGAGAGTCATGTGGAGAAAAAGTAGCTTAGTTAGTAATATCTACATAAAATTATGAATAAATAAATGCAAAAGTTTGCCAAAGTGAAGTTTTGTTTGAGGGTGTGTTTCCACCTTTTAATTAAATCAGAAACAAGAAGGTATCATTGCCTCTGACTAATTAGCCCTCAAAAATTCTTGGAATTTTTAATCTGGAATCATGTCTGATCCGTCTTATCCGAAGAATATTAATAAAAAGTAAGAGTAACGTAAAGGATTTTTTATCAATACTTACTTGTGGTCCGATGCGGAGGAATGTCTGTAACTGGAGAGCAGCGCCTTAAATCTGTTTTGCACGATCCATCTTTCTTGGTCTGGCCCCGTCATCAATCTACTGGAATACATCAGGCATTGTTGGGAGGAAAGCTTGGCTGATCCATGCGCCATTCATTTCCACGCAGGGCAGTCTCTGGAAAAAAAAAGTCTGTATAAACCAGGGTCTTTTTCATATAAAAACAAATGGTTATTCTTGCTTTTCAACCATATGTTCCACAGCTTTACCAGTCATTGTGTCAGCCAATGAAGCAACTTTGTCTCGAAGTGCTGCAAAAGCAGTCCACTGCATCACAAGTGGCATCTGACACCCCCAGTCAACTGTCTGTCTGTTATGCTTTGGGTTCAGCTCCACTATCCATTGATCTGATATCCAAGATCTGATAATCATAAAATTCAGCAGCTACTGCCCAGCCAAGAAGTGGAGGAGACACTCGCCTCTTCTTCCACTATCCGGCAATTAGTGATGAGGAGAGTGTCGTGGGAGGAGGTGTTGCAAGCCGAGGTAGTGGAAGAGGGTCCCTGGAGTCTGCGGCGGTGGCGGCGGCAGCAGCAGCGAATTATTGCGGACTGTTGGTAGGAAAAATCAGCTACTCAGCGATGTGGCAGTGTTCCATGCAGCATCCTGTGGAGAAAAAGTAGGTTAGTTAGTGTATATACATAAAATTATGAATAGACAAATGCAATAGTATTGCGAAAGTGAAGTTTTGTTTGAGGGTGTGTTTCCACCTTGCAATTAAATCAGAAACAACTAGCTATCATTTGCCTCTGAATAATTAGCCCTCAAAAATTCTTGGAATTTTTAATCTTGATGTCTGAGGGATTTCTCCTCTCAGACAGCGTCACCATAAGTCCAGCCTGCTGCATTACCCAGTGGTGGACCTTTCAGAGAACTGATGGCTTGTGCCGAGCCGAGGTGGAGAGTCACATGGCATGGTTGTTGAACAGAAGGTGGGCCAGTCCTTTAGCCTGTCAGTGTGTACCAAAGTGCACAGTGTTGTCTACGCCTGGAGCTGTAACTATAGACTCATGGTGGACAATATATATCCTTTTAGGCCCCCTTGGTGATTGTGGTTTCACGCTGTTCTTCACATGGTTTTCCTTGACCATCAGAGTCACACATGGGAGGAACTACTAAAAATGAGAACTCAATCCATGAAAGCATTGCTTAATCCACGAAAACTGCAAATTTGGACCCATGGTGACTGACACTTGGAAGAACATCTTGTTTGCGCTGCGACAAGGAAGCCAGAGTCATGCGTCCTGACATGGCACACGTGTTCAGTCTAGTTTTGAAGTCTTGCCCCCATCTGAAAGACATCCGAACAACAGGAAAGAAAGTTAGCATGCACTTCTGGCACTCCTACACCACCAAGCACAACCTTATTGAGCCTCAGCGTCACAACGGTGTACCCCACCATAGTCTGATTTGCGATGTTTCCACCCGTTGGAATTCCACCCTCCATATGCAGGATCCACTATAGCAGTGGTCCCCAACCCTGTCCTCAAGGCCCACCAACAGGCCAGGCTTTGCAGATCTCCACAAAGATGCTCAGGTGGAGTAATTAGTGCAGCTGCAGAGCAATAGAGCTGGCTATTTGGAGATCCAAAAAACATGACATGTTGGTGGGCCTTGAGGACAGGGTTGAGGACCACTGCACTATAGGAACAGAGAAAAGCCATCACGGATTTCTGGATGATCCAAACGGATAGGGGGACACCCCTGTGTAAATTCAATGTAAACCATTGGCAGCTCATACGTGACACCGACCGTTTGCTCAGGCCCTTTGAGGAAGCTACATTATTAGTCAGTTGCCAGGACTATGAGATGAACGATGAGATTCCACTGCTTCATGTACTACAACACATGTTGGAAAGCATGGCTGGTCAGGGCACTGGAGACATGGCACATACATTTCACAGCCACATGAAGCCTGTGGGGGCTGAAGTGGAGGAGGAGGAGGGGGTGGGGCACAGCAAACCACAGTTTAGGTTTCACAAAATGACCATTTTATCTAGTCATCTGACAGGAGAGGAGGAGCAGGAGCAGCCACAGGAGCTAGAGGGTTGTGAGTAAGGCGAGACAGAGGACCCAGACACACCATGGCAGTTTACAGTGGAGATGGAGACAGGTAGTCCCTCCGAGTCACTTGCACAAATGGCACGATGCATGCTCACATGCATGCGTACTAGTGAGCGCAGAATTGTCTCCATTTGTCAGCGGGAAGACTTCTGGCTCTCCAACTTATTGGACCCTCGCTTCCGGCACAAAATGGGGGCATTTTTTACGCCCACTGAGAGGGAGGACAAACTGACCTACTACAGAGACATCCCACGTAGTCAGTTGGGCGATGTCTATCTGCGCCATGGCCCATACTCCCGCAGGTCTGACTCGGGGGGAAGTCTGCGATCACCTTCCACTGCCATGGCTGCTGGGGAGGTGGAAGGAGCAGCAGCAGCAGCTCCATCAGCAGCAGCCTCAGTCTTCAGTCGCTAGTGAGTAGCTTTCTACACCCGCATAGTGAGTCTACTCATGAGCAGCAGGAAGACCTGGAGCTGGACCTCAAACAGCAGGTCATGTCATACCTTGACATGACCATGCCAACACACCTTCAAGATCCACTGGATTTGCTGGGAAGCCAAACTTGACTTGTGCCCGCAACTAGCAGAGTTTGCCCTGGAAAAGCTGTACTGGCCGGACAGTAGTTGATTTAGATGGCAACTGGGCTGCTCTATATAACGAAGCAAAATGGCAAATTTACCTCACTATATAAGCTATTGCCCCTCAGATTTACACAGGGGCTGCTCTATATTATGCTGCAAAATGGCAAATTAACCTCACAATATAAGCTATTGCAGCTCTATATAAATAAAAATAAATAAATAAAAAAAGGGCCTGTAGAAGCTTATTTAGTATAACAGATAGGGTGACATGTGCTGGTTTGGGATGCCCATATGGGCTAGTGTTTTGGCAGCAGTACAAAAACCAATGCAAAATGCAATAGCTTAATAAAGCTGATGCTGATCAACGCTTATTTAGTATAACAGATGGGGTGCAACATGCAGGTTTGGGATGCCCTGCGGCCTGGTGTATTTAAAGCAGACCAAAACCAATTCAAAATGCAATAACTTAATAAAGCTGAGGCTGTAGATGCTTATTTAGTATAAACAGGTAGGGTGCAAGGTGCAGCTTTGGGGTGCCCTGCGGCCTGGTTAAATGAAAGCAGTCAAAAAGGAAGTGCAAACTGAAGTAGCTTAATGAAGCTGATGCTGATCAACGCTTATGTTGTATACCAGATAGGGTGCAAGGTGCAGCTTTGGGGTGCCCTGCGGCCTGGTTTATTAAAATCAGTCAAAAACAAGTGCAAACTGAAGTAGCCTGATCAACGCTTATGTTGTATAACAGATAGGTTTAAAATAGCATGTGCCTTGGGATGCCCGTGTGGCCTGTTATATTTCAAGCTGAACAAAAAGTAACAATAATCCAAGTATGAGACATCATTTTGACCTTCTTCACAGCGCCATACTTTGAAAAAAAAAAATTAATTTCATGCCGATCAATCCAAAGGTCAATGCCCCTAACAAAAATAGTGTTCGGCATAAGTTTTCCTTCTGGAAGGACGTAACCTTTAGTTTACATGGTTGGGGTAGGTTATCTTACAAATTGGGATACCCCAGGCAGCAGTGTCATTGAATGAGACAGATTGTAATGCAGGCCATACGCAAGCAGAGAAACTCAGGCTGCAACAGGCCTATTTAGTTTACATGGTTGGGGTAGGTTATCTTACAAATTGGGATACCCCACTGTATATGAAACCGAATATAAATGCACACCCAAAAGTGGACACTCAGCCTCCAAGAGGCCTGCTTAGTTTAAATAAGAGAGCTGCTTAGTATGGTAGGTAGGTTATGTTATGTTACAGAATGGGATGCCCCAAGCAGACTTGAGATCAGTATATATGCACACAGCAGCAGTGTGTTAGCAGGCTCATACAGGCCAAATTTCTTTAAATAAATGTGCAGCTTACAGTAAATGCAGAGGCTAATGGTATGTTACAGAATGGGATGCCCCAAGCAGACTTGAGATCAGTATATATGCACACAGCAGCAGTGTGTTAGCAGGCTCATACAGGCCAAATTTCTTTAAATAACTGTGCAGCTTACAGTTAATGCAGAGGCTAATGGTATGTTACAGAATGGGATGCCCCAAGCAGACTTGAGATCAGTATATATGCACACAGCAGCAGTGTGTTAGCAGGCTCATACAGGCCAAATTTCTTTAAATAAATGTGCAGCTTACAGTAAATGCAGAGGCTAATGGTATGTTACAGAATGGGATGCCCCAAAGCTGACTTGAGATCAGTATATATGCACACAGCAGCAGTGTGTTAGCAGGCTCATACAGGCCAAATTTCTTTAAATAACTGTGCAGCTTACAGTTAATGCAGAGGCTAATGGTATGTTACAGAATGGGATGCCCCAAAGCTGACTTGAGATCAGTATATATGCACACAGCAGCAGTGTGTTAGCAGGCTCATACAGGCCAAATTTCTTTAAATAACTGTGCAGCTTACAGTTAATGCAGAGGCTAATGGTATGTTACAGAATGGGATGCCCCAAGCAGACTTGAGATCAGTATATATGCACACAGCAGCAGTGTGTTAGCAGGCTCATACAGGCCAAATTTCTTTAAATAAATGTGCAGCTTACAGTAAATGCAGAGGCTAATGGTATGTTACAGAATGGGATGCCCCAAGCAGACTTGAGATCAGTATATATGCACACAGCAGCAGTGTGTTAGCAGGCTCATACAGGCCAAATTTCTTTAAATAAATGTGCAGCTTACAGTAAATGCAGAGGCTAATGGTATGTTACAGAATGGGATGCCCCAAAGCTGACTTGAGATCAGTATATATGCACACAGCAGCAGTGTGTTAGCAGGCTCATACAGGCCAAATTTCTTTAAATAACTGTGCAGCTTACAGTTAATGCAGAGGCTAATGGTATGTTACAGAATGGGATGCCCCAAGCAGACTTGAGATCAGTATATATGCACACAGCAGCAGTGTGTTAGCAGGCTCATACAGGCCAAATTTCTTTAAATAAATGTGCAGCTTACAGTAAATGCAGAGGCTAATGGTATGTTACAGAATGGGATGCCCCAAAGCTGACTTGAGATCAGTATATATGCACACAGCAGCAGTGTGTTAGCAGGCTCATACAGGCCAAATTTCTTTAAATAACTGTGCAGCTTACAGTTAATGCAGAGGCTAATGGTATGTTACAGAATGGGATGCCCCAAGCAGACTTGAGATCAGTATATATGCACACAGCAGCAGTGTGTTAGCAGGCTCATACAGGCCAAATTTCTTTAAATAACTGTGCAGCTTACAGTTAATGCAGAGGCTAATGGTATGTTACAGAATGGGATGCCCCAAGCAGACTTGAGATCAGTATATATGCACACAGCAGCAGTGTGTTAGCAGGCTCATACAGGCCAAATTTCTTTAAATAAATGTGCAGCTTACAGTAAATGCAGAGGCTAATGGTATGTTACAGAATGGGATGCCCCAAAGCTGACTTGAGATCAGTATATATGCACACAGCAGCAGTGTGTTAGCAGGCTCATACAGGCCAAATTTCTTTAAATAACTGTGCAGCTTACAGTTAATGCAGAGGCTAATGGTATGTTACAGAATGGGATGTCCCAAAAACCAGAGAGCACCTGGCAGGCAGCAGTAAGACTATGCACAGCAAAAGTGTCTTTATCATGCCTAATTTCAATTAGAATAGGTGCAAATGGTTAGGTTCTTAAATAGAGGCTGGTGTAGTCACAGAATGGGATGCCCTAAAAACCAGCAGTAAGTACACCTGGCAGGGACAAGTAGTGCTATGCCCAGCAAAAGTGTCTTTATCAGGCTAATTTCAAATATGATAAGAGCAAATGCTTATATGGTCTTAAACAGAGGCTGCTGTAGTCACAGAATGGGATGCCCCAAATAGGAGTGCACCTGGCAGGGTCCAGTAGTGCTATGCCCAGCAAAAGTGTCTTTATCAGGCCTAATTTCAAATATGATAAGAGCAAATGCTTATATGGTCTTAAACAGAGGCTGCTGTAGTCACAGAATGGGATGCCCCAAATAGGAGTGCACCTGGCAGGGTCCAGTAGTGCTTTGCCCAGCAAAAGTGTCTTTATCAGGCCTAATTTCAAATATGATAAGAGCAAATGCTTATATGGTCTTAAACAGAGGCTGCTGTAGTCACAGAATGGGATGCCCCAAATAGGAGTGCACCTGGCAGGGTCCAGTAGTGCTATGCCCAGCAAAAGTGTCTTTATCAGGCTAATTTCAAATATGATAAGAGCAAATGCTTATATGGTCTTAAACAGAGGCTGCTTTAGTCACAGAATGGGATGCCATGGCAGGGACAAGTTGTGCTATGCCCAGCAAAAGTGTCTTTATCAGGCCTAATTTCAAATATGATAAGAGCAAATGCTTATATGGTCTTAAACAGAGGCTGCTGTAGTCACAGAATGGGATGCCCCAAATAGGAGTGCACCTGGCAGGGTCCAGTAGTGCTTTGCCCAGCAAAAGTGTCTTTATCAGGCCTAATTTCAAATATGATAAGAGCAAATGCTTATATGGTCTTAAACAGAGGCTGCTGTAGTCACAGAATGGGATGCCCCAAATAGGAGTGCACCTGGCAGGGTCCAGTAGTGCTTTGCCCAGCAAAAGTGTCTTTATCAGGCCTAATTTCAAATATGATAAGAGCAAATGCTTATATGGTCTTAAACAGAGGCTGCTGTAGTCACAGAATGGGATGCCCCAAATAGGAGTGCACCTGGCAGGGTCCAGTAGTGCTTTGCCCAGCAAAAGTGTCTTTATCAGGCCTAATTTCAAATATGATAAGAGCAAATGCTTATATGGTCTTAAACAGAGGCTGCTGTAGTCACAGAATGGGATGCCCCAAATAGGAGTGCACCTGGCAGGGTCCAGTAGTGCTATGCCCAGCAAAAGTGTCTTTATCAGGCTAATTTCAAATATGATAAGAGCAAATGCTTATATGGTCTTAAACAGAGGCTGCTTTAGTCACAGAATGGGATGCCATGGCAGGGACAAGTTGTGCTATGCCCAGCAAAAGTGTCTTTATCAGGCCTAATTTCAAATATGATAAGAGCAAATGCTTATATGGTCTTAAACAGAGGCTGCTGTAGTCACAGAATGGGATGCCCCAAATAGGAGTGCACCTGGCAGGGTCCAGTAGTGCTTTGCCCAGCAAAAGTGTCTTTATCAGGCCTAATTTCAAATATGATAAGAGCAAATGCTTATATGGTCTTAAACAGAGGCTGCTGTAGTCACAGAATGGGATGCCCCAAATAGGAGTGCACCTGGCAGGGTCCAGTAGTGCTTTGCCCAGCAAAAGTGTCTTTATCAGGCCTAATTTCAAATATGATAAGAGCAAATCCTTATATGGTCTTAAACAGAGGCTGCTGTAGTCATAGAATGGGATGCCCCAAATAGGAGTGCACCTGGCAGGGTCCAGTAGTGCTTTGCCCAGCAAAAGTGTCTTTATCAGGCCTAATTTCAAATATGATAAGAGCAAATGCTTATATGGTCTTAAACAGAGGCTGCTGTAGTCACAGAATGGGATGCCCCAAATAGGAGTGCACCTGGCAGGGTCCAGTAGTGCTATGCCCAGCAAAAGTGTCTTTATCAGGCCTAATTTCAAATATGATAAGAGCAAATGCTTATATGGTCTTAAACAGAGGCTGCTGTAGTCACAGAATGGGATGCCCCAAATAGGAGTGCACCTGGCAGGGTCCAGTAGTGCTTTGCCCAGCAAAAGTGTCTTTATCAGGCCTAATTTCAAATATGATAAGAGCAAATGCTTATATGGTCTTAAACAGAGGCTGCTGTAGTCACAGAATGGGATGCCCCAAATAGGAGTGCACCTGGCAGGGTCCAGTAGTGCTATGCCCAGCAAAAGTGTCTTTATCAGGCCTAATTTCAAATATGATAAGTGAAAATGGTTATACGGTCTTAAACAGAGGCTGCTGTAGTCACAGAATGGGATGCCCCAAATAGGAGTGCACCTGGCAGGGTCCAGTAGTGCTTTGCCCAGCAAAAGTGTCTTTATCAGGCCTAATTTCAAATATGATAAGAGCAAATGCTTATATGGTCTTAAACAGAGGCTGCTGTAGTCACAGAATGGGATGCCCCAAATAGGAGTGCACCTGGCAGGGTCCAGTAGTGCTATGCCCAGCAAAAGTGTCTTTATCAGGCCTAATTTCAAATATGATAAGAGCAAATGCTTATATGGTCTTAAACAGAGGCTGCTGTAGTCACAGAATGGGATGCCCCAAATAGGAGTGCACCTGGCAGGGTCCAGTAGTGCTTTGCCCAGCAAAAGTGTCTTTATCAGGCCTAATTTCAAATATGATAAGAGCAAATGCTTATATGGTCTTAAACAGAGGCTGCTGTAGTCACAGAATGGGATACCCCAAATAGGAGTGCACCTGGCAGGGTCCAGTAGTGCTATGCCCAGCAAAAGTGTCTTTATCAGGCCTAATTTCAAATATGATAAGTGAAAATAGTTATACGGTCTTAAACAGAGGCTGCTGTAGTCACAGAATGGGATGCCCCAAATAGGAGTGCACCTGGCAGGGTCCAGTAGTGCTTTGCCCAGCAAAAGTGTCTTTATCAGGCCTAATTTCAAATATGATAAGAGCAAATGCTTATATGGTCTTAAACAGAGGCTGCTGTAGTCACAGAATGGGATGCCCCAAATAGGAGTGCACCTGGCAGGGTCCAGTAGTGCTATGCCCAGCAAAAGTGTCTTTATCAGGCCTAATTTCAAATATGATAAGAGCAAATGCTTATATGGTCTTAAACAGAGGCTGCTGTAGTCACAGAATGGGATGCCCCAAATAGGAGTGCACCTGGCAGGGTCCAGTAGTGCTTTGCCCAGCAAAAGTGTCTTTATCAGGCCTAATTTCAAATATGATAAGAGCAAATGCTTATATGGTCTTAAACAGAGGCTGCTGTAGTCACAGAATGGGATGCCCCAAATAGGAGTGCACCTGGCAGGGTCCAGTAGTGCTTTGCCCAGCAAAAGTGTCTTTATCAGGCCTAATTTCAAATATGATAAGAGCAAATGCTTATATGGTCTTAAACAGAGGCTGCTGTAGTCACAGAATGGGATGCCCCAAATAGGAGTGCACCTGGCAGGGTCCAGTAGTGCTATGCCCAGCAAAAGTGTCTTTATCAGGCTAATTTCAAATATGATAAGAGCAAATGCTTATATGGTCTTAAACAGAGGCTGCTTTAGTCACAGAATGGGATGCCATGGCAGGGACAAGTTGTGCTATGCCCAGCAAAAGTGTCTTTATCAGGCCTAATTTCAAATATGATAAGAGCAAATGCTTATATGGTCTTAAACAGAGGCTGCTGTAGTCACAGAATGGGATGCCCCAAATAGGAGTGCACCTGGCAGGGTCCAGTAGTGCTTTGCCCAGCAAAAGTGTCTTTATCAGGCCTAATTTCAAATATGATAAGAGCAAATGCTTATATGGTCTTAAACAGAGGCTGCTGTAGTCACAGAATGGGATGCCCCAAATAGGAGTGCACCTGGCAGGGTCCAGTAGTGCTTTGCCCAGCAAAAGTGTCTTTATCAGGCCTAATTTCAAATATGATAAGAGCAAATGCTTATATGGTCTTAAACAGAGGCTGCTGTAGTCACAGAATGGGATGCCCCAAATAGGAGTGCACCTGGCAGGGTCCAGTAGTGCTATGCCCAGCAAAAGTGTCTTTATCAGGCCTAATTTCAAATATGATAAGAGCAAATGCTTATATGGTCTTAAACAGAGGCTGCTGTAGTCACAGAATGGGATGCCCCAAATAGGAGTGCACCTGGCAGGGTCCAGTAGTGCTTTGCCCAGCAAAAGTGTCTTTATCAGGCCTAATTTCAAATATGATAAGAGCAAATGCTTATATGGTCTTAAACAGAGGCTGCTGTAGTCACAGAATGGGATGCCCCAAATAGGAGTGCACCTGGCAGGGTCCAGTAGTGCTATGCCCAGCAAAAGTGTCTTTATCAGGCCTAATTTCAAATATGATAAGTGAAAATGGTTATACGGTCTTAAACAGAGGCTGCTGTAGTCACAGAATGGGATGCCCCAAATAGGAGTGCACCTGGCAGGGTCCAGTAGTGCTTTGCCCAGCAAAAGTGTCTTTATCAGGCCTAATTTCAAATATGATAAGAGCAAATGCTTATATGGTCTTAAACAGAGGCTGCTGTAGTCACAGAATGGGATGCCCCAAATAGGAGTGCACCTGGCAGGGTCCAGTAGTGCTATGCCCAGCAAAAGTGTCTTTATCAGGCCTAATTTCAAATATGATAAGAGCAAATGCTTATATGGTCTTAAACAGAGGCTGCTGTAGTCACAGAATGGGATGCCCCAAATAGGAGTGCACCTGGCAGGGTCCAGTAGTGCTTTGCCCAGCAAAAGTGTCTTTATCAGGCCTAATTTCAAATATGATAAGAGCAAATGCTTATATGGTCTTAAACAGAGGCTGCTGTAGTCACAGAATGGGATGCCCCAAATAGGAGTGCACCTGGCAGGGTCCAGTAGTGCTATGCCCAGCAAAAGTGTCTTTATCAGGCCTAATTTCAAATATGATAAGTGAAAATGGTTATACGGTCTTAAACAGAGGCTGCTGTAGTCACAGAATGGGATGCCCCAAATAGGAGTGCACCTGGCAGGGTCCAGTAGTGCTTTGCCCAGCAAAAGTGTCTTTATCAGGCCTAATTTCAAATATGATAAGAGCAAATGCTTATATGGTCTTAAACAGAGGCTGCTGTAGTCACAGAATGGGATGCCCCAAATAGGAGTGCACCTGGCAGGGTCCAGTAGTGCTATGCCCAGCAAAAGTGTCTTTATCAGGCCTAATTTCAAATATGATAAGAGCAAATGCTTATATGGTCTTAAACAGAGGCTGCTGTAGTCACAGAATGGGATGCCCCAAATAGGAGTGCACCTGGCAGGGTCCAGTAGTGCTTTGCCCAGCAAAAGTGTCTTTATCAGGCCTAATTTCAAATATGATAAGAGCAAATGCTTATATGGTCTTAAACAGAGGCTGCTGTAGTCACAGAATGGGATGCCCCAAATAGGAGTGCACCTGGCAGGGTCCAGTAGTGCTATGCCCAGCAAATGTGTCTTTATCAGGCCTAATTTCAAATATGATAAGTGAAAATGGTTATACGGTCTTAAACAGAGGCTGCTGTAGTCACAGAATGGGATGCCCCAAATAGGAGTGCACCTGGCAGGGTCCAGTAGTGCTTTGCCCAGCAAAAGTGTCTTTATCAGGCCTAATTTCAAATATGATAAGAGCAAATGCTTATATGGTCTTAAACAGAGGCTGCTGTAGTCACAGAATGGGATGCCCCAAATAGGAGTGCACCTGGCAGGGTCCAGTAGTGCTATGCCCAGCAAAAGTGTCTTTATCAGGCCTAATTTCAAATATGATAAGAGCAAATGCTTATATGGTCTTAAACAGAGGCTGCTGTAGTCACAGAATGGGATGCCCCAAATAGGAGTGCACCTGGCAGGGTCCAGTAGTGCTTTGCCCAGCAAAAGTGTCTTTATCAGGCCTAATTTCAAATATGATAAGAGCAAATGCTTATATGGTCTTAAACAGAGGCTGCTGTAGTCACAGAATGGGATGCCCCAAATAGGAGTGCACCTGGCAGGGTCCAGTAGTGCTATGCCCAGCAAAAGTGTCTTTATCAGGCCTAATTTCAAATATGATAAGTGAAAATGGTTATACGGTCTTAAACAGAGGCTGCTGTAGTCACAGAATGGGATGCCCCAAATAGGAGTGCACCTGGCAGGGTCCAGTAGTGCTTTGCCCAGCAAAAGTGTCTTTATCAGGCCTAATTTCAAATATGATAAGAGCAAATGCTTATATGGTCTTAAACAGAGGCTGCTGTAGTCACAGAATGGGATGCCCCAAATAGGAGTGCACCTGGCAGGGTCCAGTAGTGCTATGCCCAGCAAAAGTGTCTTTATCAGGCCTAATTTCAAATATGATAAGAGCAAATGCTTATATGGTCTTAAACAGAGGCTGCTGTAGTCACAGAATGGGATGCCCCAAATAGGAGTGCACCTGGCAGGGTCCAGTAGTGCTTTGCCCAGCAAAAGTGTCTTTATCAGGCCTAATTTCAAATATGATAAGAGCAAATGCTTATATGGTCTTAAACAGAGGCTGCTGTAGTCACAGAATGGGATGCCCCAAATAGGAGTGCACCTGGCAGGGTCCAGTAGTGCTATGCCCAGCAAAAGTGTCTTTATCAGGCCTAATTTCAAATATGATAAGTGAAAATGGTTATACGGTCTTAAACAGAGGCTGCTGTAGTCACAGAATGGGATGCCCCAAATAGGAGTGCACCTGGCAGGGTCCAGTAGTGCTTTGCCCAGCAAAAGTGTCTTTATCAGGCCTAATTTCAAATATGATAAGAGCAAATGCTTATATGGTCTTAAACAGAGGCTGCTGTAGTCACAGAATGGGATGCCCCAAATAGGAGTGCACCTGGCAGGGTCCAGTAGTGCTATGCCCAGCAAAAGTGTCTTTATCAGGCCTAATTTCAAATATGATAAGAGCAAATGCTTATATGGTCTTAAACAGAGGCTGCTGTAGTCACAGAATGGGATGCCCCAAATAGGAGTGCACCTGGCAGGGTCCAGTAGTGCTTTGCCCAGCAAAAGTGTCTTTATCAGGCCTAATTTCAAATATGATAAGAGCAAATGCTTATATGGTCTTAAACAGAGGCTGCTGTAGTCACAGAATGGGATGCCCCAAATAGGAGTGCACCTGGCAGGGTCCAGTAGTGCTATGCCCAGCAAAAGTGTCTTTATCAGGCCTAATTTCAAATATGATAAGTGAAAATGGTTATACGGTCTTAAACAGAGGCTGCTGTAGTCACAGAATGGGATGCCCCAAATAGGAGTGCACCTGGCAGGGTCCAGTAGTGCTTTGCCCAGCAAAAGTGTCTTTATCAGGCCTAATTTCAAATATGATAAGAGCAAATGCTTATATGGTCTTAAACAGAGGCTGCTGTAGTCACAGAATGGGATGCCCCAAATAGGAGTGCACCTGGCAGGGTCCAGTAGTGCTATGCCCAGCAAAAGTGTCTTTATCAGGCCTAATTTCAAATATGATAAGAGCAAATGCTTATATGGTCTTAAACAGAGGCTGCTGTAGTCACAGAATGGGATGCCCCAAATAGGAGTGCACCTGGCAGGGTCCAGTAGTGCTTTGCCCAGCAAAAGTGTCTTTATCAGGCCTAATTTCAAATATGATAAGAGCAAATGCTTATATGGTCTTAAACAGAGGCTGCTGTAGTCACAGAATGGGATGCCCCAAATAGGAGTGCACCTGGCAGGGTCCAGTAGTGCTTTGCCCAGCAAAAGTGTCTTTATCAGGCCTAATTTCAAATATGATAAGAGCAAATGCTTATATGGTCTTAAACAGAGGCTGCTGTAGTCACAGAATGGGATGCCCCAAATAGGAGTGCACCTGGCAGGGTCCAGTAGTGCTATGCCCAGCAAAAGTGTCTTTATCAGGCTAATTTCAAATATGATAAGAGCAAATGCTTATATGGTCTTAAACAGAGGCTGCTTTAGTCACAGAATGGGATGCCATGGCAGGGACAAGTTGTGCTATGCCCAGCAAAAGTGTCTTTATCAGGCCTAATTTCAAATATGATAAGAGCAAATGCTTATATGGTCTTAAACAGAGGCTGCTGTAGTCACAGAATGGGATGCCCCAAATAGGAGTGCACCTGGCAGGGTCCAGTAGTGCTTTGCCCAGCAAAAGTGTCTTTATCAGGCCTAATTTCAAATATGATAAGAGCAAATGCTTATATGGTCTTAAACAGAGGCTGCTGTAGTCACAGAATGGGATGCCCCAAATAGGAGTGCACCTGGCAGGGTCCAGTAGTGCTTTGCCCAGCAAAAGTGTCTTTATCAGGCCTAATTTCAAATATGATAAGAGCAAATGCTTATATGGTCTTAAACAGAGGCTGCTGTAGTCACAGAATGGGATGCCCCAAATAGGAGTGCACCTGGCAGGGTCCAGTAGTGCTATGCCCAGCAAAAGTGTCTTTATCAGGCCTAATTTCAAATATGATAAGAGCAAATGCTTATATGGTCTTAAACAGAGGCTGCTGTAGTCACAGAATGGGATGCCCCAAATAGGAGTGCACCTGGCAGGGTCCAGTAGTGCTTTGCCCAGCAAAAGTGTCTTTATCAGGCCTAATTTCAAATATGATAAGAGCAAATGCTTATATGGTCTTAAACAGAGGCTGCTGTAGTCACAGAATGGGATGCCCCAAATAGGAGTGCACCTGGCAGGGTCCAGTAGTGCTTTGCCCAGCAAAAGTGTCTTTATCAGGCCTAATTTCAAATATGATAAGAGCAAATGCTTATATGGTCTTAAACAGAGGCTGCTGTAGTCACAGAATGGGATGCCCCAAATAGGAGTGCACCTGGCAGGGTCCAGTAGTGCTTTGCCCAGCAAAAGTGTCTTTATCAGGCCTAATTTCAAATATGATAAGAGCAAATGCTTATATGGTCTTAAACAGAGGCTGCTGTAGTCACAGAATGGGATGCCCCAAATAGGAGTGCACCTGGCAGGGTCCAGTAGTGCTATGCCCAGCAAAAGTGTCTTTATCAGGCCTAATTTCAAATATGATAAGAGCAAATGCTTATATGGTCTTAAACAGAGGCTGCTGTAGTCACAGAATGGGATGCCCCAAATAGGAGTGCACCTGGCAGGGTCCAGTAGTGCTTTGCCCAGCAAAAGTGTCTTTATCAGGCCTAATTTCAAATATGATAAGAGCAAATGCTTATATGGTCTTAAACAGAGGCTGGTGTAGTCACAGAATGGGATGCCTCACAGCAGACTTAAGATCAGTTCAGTATATATGCACAGTTAGTTACTATAAGCAGCCTGAAAATGCTAACAAAGCCTGTCAGCCAGCTAGTAACACTCAGGCTGGATGAAAAAAAAAAAAAATCTCCCTGTCACAGCCTCCGTTTTTTCCTACCTTTCCCTGGCTTTCTGTCTGTCTCCTGTCTGTCTCCTGCCTGTCTCCAGCCTGTCCCTGTCTGTCCCTGCCTGTCTAACTGTCTGTCCCTCAGCTACACAGCGTTCTGTCTCTCACGAATGCGATAGAGAAATGAGGAAAAGCAAGATGGCCGCCGTTAAATACCGCTGTGTGACGTCACCGGGCTTGCTGGCTGCTGATAGGCTGCATGTGACTGCCCCAGCTTGCACTGGCGCGGGATACATGTCCAGACATGTCCCGTCCGCCATCTTAGAATGCCTGTAAATGTAAATGAATGGATGTTAAAGGAAAACTTCGAGTGATCGAATCGCGGGGAAATTCGGATTCGATCCGAATCGAATTTTTCCTGAAATTCGGATCGAATCCGGGTTCGTCCGGATCGATTCGCTCATCCCTAATGTCAAGCATCCTCTTGAGTCCTGGGGGGGATCAGAGGCCCCTTGAGGAAAGGGGGGGGAAAGTCAGTCACCTAGAATCTACATGCTTGCCACTGAAAGGGATACTAAGAGAGCTGGAAAATGCAGGAGAGAGAGAGAGAGCAGAAGGTATGTCAAATGAGATACACAGAAAAGAGAGAGACTTAGATAGAGTAGGGAAAAAATAGGGTTAAGGGTAAGGTTGAAAGGAGAAAAATATGTACACTACGTGGAAAAAGAGCAGGAAGAAAGCGTAAGAAGGAGAAGGCAGGAAAGTGGAAAGGAGAGAGAAGGAAGGTGAAAAAAGTAGAAGACATGAAGAAGGTGAAAAAAGAGGAAAAGCAAGAGATAGATGACAGTAATGTGCAATTCGGATGATGGAAGAGTAAAGGATATGTAAAGTTGAATCAGAGCAAATGTGAAAAAGAAAAGGAGGAAGGATGGTGGAACTGATAAGAAGAAAGGGAAATATGAAAAATAGAGAGAAAGATGAAGGGATACATAAGAGAGAGATAATAGCATAGGCAGGGAAAGGAAAAGAGAGGGAAAGATGAAGGGATACATAAGGGTCGATTCAAAGAAACATGTAACAGCTTGGATTTGGGTGCCGATCATCCTATTTTTCCCGTACGCTCGTGCGTTCGTATGAACTTGCGAGTGATTCTATAAGCTAATACGTTTCTATCCTAAAATGTACGTCCGTTCGTATGGCAGTTCGGGAATCAGACCTATGTCAGTTTCCATCCTGAATTTTCCGTTTCATTTCTCAGGTTGCAACATTGGTTTTGCCCTTTTTCCTTTTTTGTCTGGACGTAAATCCTTCTGATCTTGCGGCTGCGCAATACAAACTTACCTCATTAAAGTGCATTCTAAATATTTGGTCTTTTATTTTTCTTAATTTCATTCATTTTGTAGTAACCAACCATTAATGAATGCATTTGCATAAGTAAATCTTACTTTGTTTAATTTTTAGTTAACTAATTTTTTACTTGTGGATTTAATTTTAATATTTTGGCTTCAAATGGTACAACTTAAAATTTTGGGTGTGGTTACCCACACCCTCTACATACAGATTGCTCTCAAATATAAAAAAACAACCAGCAACTTCTGCATGTTATGAGCCTAGAAACAGCCAAGATGGCGGCTCAGGTATTCTCGGGCAGCCTGCAAACAGAAAGGGCCTTGTGACTGTGTTGCTCTGCATTCTTTGATTTCTGACCTTTCCGTGCCCCCAGCTCTGCTGTGTCTGTGCAAAAATACAGCAGTAACCCACATCCTGCACTTTATCCCGCTCTCCTCTCCTCAGTAAGTGTGATGCATCTGACCAAAGATGTGCTTAAATAATTAAACAAAGCAAAGGTAAACAACTACACCAATAAATGCAATCTAAAAATATTATTCTAGTACATCAATTTAAAAATAAATAACAAAGGACATAAGTTTCTTTAATTAACGCAAATATATTGCAAAATAAAGGTTTACATGCAAAGGACTAATTAAGGTCCACATTAAAATGCTTTTATAAGGCATACATGAATCAGGTATGCATTGCCATACAATTTATGGGCTCGGCCATGCTGATACATGCAGTTCATTGGAGCTCAAAACGCGCAGACTCCTCCACATAGCCAAAAAACCTGTTCACGAACAGCAATCCGACTGCTAAAAGGTGTCGGCAGTGGCTTTCTTTTAAAACGTATTTAGAGGTTTGAAAACTGTTCTCTGAATCACACCTAAACACATTGGATTATCCTAAGTTTTACGTTTTGATCCTAAGTTTTAGGATTTGATCCTAATGGGTTGATTCAAAGAAACATGTAACAGCTTGGATTTGGGTCACGATCATCCTATTTTTCACGTCCGCTCGTGCGTTCGTATGAACTTGCGAGTGATTCTATAAGCAAATACGTTTCTATCCTAAAATATACGTCCGTTCGTATGGCAGTTCGGGAATCAGACCTATGTCAGTTTCCATCCTGATTTTTCCGTTTCATTTCTCAGGTTGCAACATTGGTTTTGCCCTTTTTCCTTTTTTGTCTGGACGTAAATCCTTCTGATCTTGCGGCTCCGCACTACAAACTTACCTCATTAAAGTGCATTCTAAATATTTGTTCTTTTATTTTTCTTTATTTCATTCATTTTGTAGTAACCAACCATTAATGAATGCATTTGCATAAGTAAATCTTACTTTGTTTAATTTTTACTTAACTTGCATTTTTTACTTGTGGATTTAATTTTAATATTTTGGCTTCAAATGGTACAACTTTAAATTTTGGGTGTGGTTACCCACACCCTCTACATACAGATTGCTCTCAAATATTAAAAAACACCTAGCAACTTCTGCATGTTATGAGCCTCGAAACAGCCAAGATGGCGGCTCAGGTATTATCGGGCAGCCTGCAAACAGAAAGGGCCTTGAGACTGTCCGTGCCCCCAGCTCTGGGGGCAAAATACAGCAGTAACCCACATCCTGCACTTTATCCCGCTCTCCTCTCCTCAGTAAGTGTGATGCATCTGACCAAAGATGTGCTTAAATAATTAAACAAAGCAAAGGTAAACAACTACACCAATAAATGCTATCTAAAAATATTATTCTAGTACATCAATTTTAAAATAAATAACAAAGGACATAAGTTTCTTTAATTAACGCAAATATATTGCAAAATAAAGGTTTACATGCAAAGGACTAATTAAGGTCCACATTAAAATGATTTTATAAGGCATACATGAAATGTATTAAATCAGGCATGCATTGCCATACAATTAATGGCCTCGGCCATGCTGATACATGCAGTTCATTGGAGCACAAGACGCGCAGACTCCTCCACATAGCCAAAAAACCTGTTCACGAACAGCAATCCGGCTGCTAAAAGGTGTCGGCTGTGGCTTTCTTTTAAAACGCGTTTAGAGGTTTCTCTGAATCACACCTAAACACATCCAATTATCCTAAGTTTTACGTTTTGATCGTAAGTTTTAGGATTTGATCCTAAGTTTTACGTTTTGATCCTAAAATTTAGGAACGAACTTCCGCTGATCGTAAGAGCATATACGCATTCGTACGTAGGCTCGTGCGAGTCGGAAATGGCCAAAAAAACAGGAAAAAATGACTAACACCCACCCAAACTTACGATTTTCGATACGAAATCAATTAACTTTTCCTCTTTGAATCGAGGGGTAAGTTTTACGTTTTGATCCTAAAATTTAGGAACGAACTTCCGATGATCGTAAGAGCATATACGCATTCGTACGTAGGCTCGTGTGAGTCGGAAATGGCCAAAAAAACAGGAAAAAATGACTAACACCCACCCAAACTTACGATTCTCGATCCGAAATCAATTAACTTTTGCTCTTTGAATCGAGGGGATAGGGTGGAGATTGGAACAGGCAGAAAATACAGAAGAGAGGGAAAGATGAAGGGATACATGGGAGACATAATGGCATAGACAGGAAAAAACAGGAGAGTAAGAAAATGAATGGAAACATAAGAAAGGAAAAGGCATAAGCAAGCAAAATCAGAAGAGAATGGGAAAGATGGAGGGATACATAAGAGAGAAAGATTGGCAAAAGCAGGAAAAAGCAGAAGAGAGTGGGAAATATGGAGAGATACCTAAGAGAGAAAGAATGGGAAAAGCAGGAAAAAGTAGAAAAGAATGGGAAAATGGAGGGATACATAATAGAGAGAGAGAGAGGCATAGGCGGTAAAGGGCAGAAGAGAGGGAAAGATGAAGACATACCACAGAGAGACTATGGCATAGGCAGGAAAAGCAGAGGAGAGGGAAAGATGAAGGATCACCAGAAATGAAGAGAAACTGTAAATAAGAGATAAAGAATGGCATAGGCAGGAAAAAGCAGAACAAAAGGAAAGATGAAGAGTAAGGATCCACCCCCCACCCACTCACTTTGCATGTGAATCGAAAAGAGACATAATGAAGCAACACTAATAATTCTTAAGAAATATAAGAAGTTATTTAGCCATTACTTTTACAAGGGCCAAACATTACTGCTAGCAATCCATTAGCTCACATCTTGTGCAATAGAATATCTGTCATCATATGTAGGTTACAATGGGTTAACATGCTTTGTCGCCCATGTCAGAATCGTATTTCCTTTTCAGAGAGTTGCTGTAAAGGTTCCTTAGTTAGTAATACAGTATGACAGCAACATGAACTAGTTCTGCAGAAGGGAATACGAATTATGCAATACCTCCACAAAGCCTTTTTAAAGGAGGGATTTTATCAATATGGAATTTGACATTGGAGTAGTGAGATATTAGAAATTGATGGTTTATACTGAGAGAAAAGTCCTTTGTTTTATATGACTTCAGGCCAAAACATTATTAGGAATCATTCTGGTATGAATACAGTCACTTTAGGGCTGCACAGATGTGAAAGATGCGTATTCACTACTTTTAGCAATATACAGTGACTTGAACAACTGGAACCAATTCCCTCCTGCAGTGGTCTCATCAACACCAATCTGAAAGTTTTGTGTATTCCACAATAGGGAATGGCAGTATACTTTGGCAATAGAAGAATAATGATATAGAGCTTTTTTATAGCCTGGTCCATTCATTTAAATAACTAACCTATACTCAAACAGGGGCACTGAAGCCAAAAATCAGCCTGGGATTTTAGTTTCCCCAGTTAGCTCATCACCTTAAGAGCTTCTGAACCCTGGCCTTAATATGCTTCCTTGTAGGTCAACAGGTGCAATTGTAAGCTGTGGCTATACCATGCCAGGTATAAATAATAGGCATTGTGGATTTTGCCTCTCTTAAACTGGAACAAAACTCTGCACAGCCAGCCCTGGATTCTAAAAGATTCCAGAGCCAGCTGCTGGCCTGCCCCTGGGGAATCTCAATTTGGAATGCTCCACTGTGTGAAATCCCCCAGATGGCAATAACAGCTTACCTTTCCCCAGTCCAACAGTGCATGTGCAGGCTCTTGTCCAATTAGAGCCGTCTGCCATGCCTATGACTTTTGGCAACCAGCTATTTTGCAATAGGGAGTGCAACCAGATGCATCCCCAGCATCTTCGGGCTTTGCACGTGCCACTGAGGTAGGCTGGGGTTGGAGAGCTGCTGTGTAGTGTTGGGCGAACTTAAACTCAAACCAGAACAAGGACTTCATCCAGAAGTCCGTGTTAGAGTTCAGCGTTCAGCCTGAACATAGGAAATCTGGCTGAGCAGCCCGTCAACCACTTTCACATAAAGGATGCAGCAGCAGGAAACTGCTGTACAACTTATCCAAATCCCAATCTGTTCTCTGCTCTTCAGCATAGTTCCTTTCAAATGGTCCATGGCCGGGGCCACAGAAAGATGGCGGCAACTCCCATGAGTGCCCTTACTCATGGAGCGGCGTCCATCTGCAACCCAAATCGGGATACCCCCAGAGCAAGGAACAAAACCCAGGATAGTCAAAATAAATTAAAGGAATGGTACTGAAGCTCTAGTTTAAATTTAACCTAGAGGTTTTCTGTCCTTCTGCATCCTGCTGCAGAAGGGGCAGAGATGGGTATGCACAACACAGCCATGATGCTAAGGCTATAGCTTTACAGGCGCACAGGGGCACATCATGGATGGGGGGGAGTCTTATCTGGGAAGTACAGTTGGGTTGAGGGGGGCTTTGGAGAGACTTGGAAAGCATGGAGTTGAGGGGGGTGTAAAGGAAATGGGGGCTGAATTCCAGCATGCTGTTGGTGAGGTGGGCTGTGTTCTGGGAGCTACACCCTTCCCAGTCACCCTAAAAAAGCGTGACCAACTGGAAATTCTCCCTGTACGCTTGGCCACATTTACAGAGGGATATATATTTGCCAAGTTACGCACAAAATTGAAGGTAGGTATAACTGTTTGATTTCTCCAAAATGTAGTGCACCAAAAAGTGGTGACACTCCTTTCAAAAATAGCTTTAAAGAAAGGTTCCAACCCAGGCTGTATTTCTCATTAGGCATTGAAGGGCATGTGCCTTGGGCAGCAGGATGCAGAAGTACAGAAAACCTCTTGGGGAAATATCAGCTATATTATTTTTGCTGGATGTCTTACCCTGCTGCACTTATATCTAATGTCAAAGTTGGGGATATGGCAAACCCATGTTCTACTCTGACTCGCTAAGCAGTTTGCCCTTTCTAAAGAAATATAGAAGCCTGGGTTAACTTTTTCCTTTTCCCTTTTTTCTATCTGGCCACAGTGGAGCGGAGACTTTCTGTTTTCTCTGATTTTAATTCTCTGGCAGTAATAGGTGTGGTTTGCATAAAGCGGTGCCATGATTAAAGAGTAGCTCAGATGGCAAGACCAAATACAAATACAGCCTTGGTCCCAAGTCCCAACTATGGGAACTATACACTGCAGCAGAGGCAGAACTTGCGTTCCTCTGCATTGGTTGCAGAAAAATACACAAAAAACTCCCAACTCCAAGAATACATTAGCACACAACTCCAAGAATAAGTAAAAATAACATAATTTTATTAAGAAGCAGACAAACCTAATACAAATGCAAAGTGCATAGGTAATGAATGTTTTTTTTTTTTTTTTTTTTTTAATGTGAAAAATTCTGTGACCACTTCTGCCATGTTAGATAATTTTTTTTAAGGTAAAAAAAAAAAAATGTGTGCAGAATTGATATTACAGGTCTGATATTGTATTCATATTACTAAATTCTTAAAAAAAAATTTTATTTTTGGTTTCCAAAAATATGATGGTTTGGGGGTTAAAAAACTACTTTTAACACATCGCCGCCAGCGCTCTGGGGTTTAAACATGCATTTCACAGCGCGAGAATATTTTGAGCGTGATTTTTTGATGAATATGGTGGGAGCCGGTCGCTCTGACCAGTCGCTATCATGCGCACCCATACATCGCGGAACCTGTCAAATAGCGACTCATCACCCCGTATTCAACATTACTGCACACCGACTCAGTCGCTATCAACAACCGAACAATGGCCAAGCACAGCGACTACTAGCGGGCGCTGTGAAAATACTGCTACATTCACTCAACTGTCGCTACCTGCCGCTATTAATGAATCGGCCTCTTTGTTATATGCAATACATTTCTTTTAAAACACATCCAGGAGACGAGGGTGGATCTGCATAGTTCTAACTGAGCTATTGAAATAGGGGAAATATGATTTCTAATTAATATTTGCTGCATATTAATCTCCACTTCTCCATTTCTACTAGAGATTAATACTATAAATATCGCAAATACTAACAATCATACTAACAAATACTAACAATCATATCAGCCCAGCTGCCACAAATCTGATTCAAAACAATGGTCGCTGAGGCTGTCCTCATCGAGTGACATGTCCCAAGGAGAAATATATTTAATACCTTAAATGCAACTACAATCTATTGTGTGAGAAATTATCCACTACACAGTAAGATGTATAAAACGGGTTAAACGGGTTAAATTTACCAGCACAGTAAATAACCTTCATTAACCCAATATGTTCATGAAGCTTCGATACAAGCAGTTGTTACATAAATGAGTAAGTTATACATTAGTTATATATGTTATAATGGTTAGAGAAAGATAATGCAGAGACAGATAGAGATACGTATGGCTTCATGCCCATCATGGTTGAAGGGGTCCATCTATTGTCTGACGCCCCCTGCACACAGCTTCCTAATCTATTGAACACTAGGGGGAGTGGCCAGTATTCCCCACTTCGAGGGAGTGTCTGCCAAGGTTGGCCCACATCCGGCCTCTGTGAGATTAGATATATATTTCATAAAGGGTATAACTCCCACAATATGCATGTTATCATATTGTAACCAAGAAATTCATGATCCTATTAATTTCTTAGTTAAATTAACCCAAACATCAAATATATATCATCCAGGGTACGATACTATGTGGGTAATCAGGTTCTGGACAACATATACATGCCATGTCTGATATCAAATGAAAGGTCGCATAGTCCTGAATAAGACTCTCTCATTAATATAGTCATAACGGTCATATCTAGGGATGAGTGAATCGATCAGGACGAACCCGGATTCTTTCCGAATTTCATGAAAAATTCAATTCTGAACGAATCCGAATTTCCCCGCAATTCGATCGATCGCAGTTTTCCTTTAAACTCCATTTATTTCAATTACAGGCATTCTAAAATGGTGGAAGCACATGTCCGGACATATCCCCTGGGGCAAGGTATCATGAGTAAGTTACATGCAGCCTATCAGCAGCAAGGAAGCCCGGTGACGTCACCGTGCTATATAAAGCGGCGGCCATCTTCCTTGTGCGAATTTCAGCGTTCTATTGCGGCCAGAGCACAGCTCGTTACAGACAGGGACAGAGAGTTAGAGATAGGTAGGAAGAGTGAGGCAGACAGAGAGGTAGACAGAGCCAGGGAAAGATAGGGAAAAACCGGAACCATCCGGCCAGGGACAGCTTAGAAGTGACAGTGAAAATTTTTTTTTTTTCATTAGCCAGATTAGTTTTCAATTCAATTTCAGTTCTTTGTGCTGTAAATCTGCCTTGCCACTGTGCATGCCATCTATGCAGTGGATTATTTAACCCTATCTGTTACACACAATCATTTATCATAATATAACTAGATTAGTTTTAATATTTTTTGGTCTGCCTTTAACCAAAAAAACACCAGCCCACCTGGGTATCCCAAACCTGCACTTAGCAGCCTATCTGTTATACTAAATATGCTTGTTGATCCTCCTTAGCTTAATCAAAGTATTGCATTTTGAATTGGTTTTTGGTCTGCCTTTAGCAAAAAAAAACACCAGGCCGCAGGGCATCCCAAACCTGCACTTAGCAGCTTATCTGCTATACTAAATACGCTTGTTCATCCTTCTTCAGCTGAATCAAAGTATTGCATTTTGAATTGTTTTTAGTCCTGCTGCCAAAACACTAGGCCGCAGGGCATCCCAAACCTGCACTTAGCAGCCTATCTGTTATACTAAATACGCTTGTTCATCCTTCCTCAGCTTAATCAAAGTATTGCATTTTGAATTGTTTTTTGGTCTGCCTTTAACAAAAAAAAAAAAACCATCCCACCTGGGTATCCCAAACCTGCACTTAGCAGCCTATCTGTTATACTAAATACGCTTGTTCATCCTTCCTCAGCTTAATCAAAGTATTGCATTTTGAATTGGTTTTTGGTCTGCCTTTAACAAAAAAAACACCAAGCCGCAGGGCATCCCAAACCTGCACTTAGCAGCCTACCTGTTATACTAAATACGCTTGTTGATCCTCCTCAGCTTAATCAAAGTATTGCATTTTGAATTTTTTTTTTGTCCTGTTGCCAAAACACTAGGCCGCAGAGCATCCCAAACCTCCACTTAGCAGCCTATCTGTTATACTAAATACGCTTGTTCATCCTTCCTCAGCTTAATCAAAGTATTGCATTTTGAATTGGTTTTTGGTCTGCCGCCAAAACACTAGGCCGCAGGGTATCTCATATTGCCAATTTTCATAGTATCTGGTGCAGAGAAGCAGTCCCTCACTTTATTTAGCTTCTTCTTTTTAAAGTAAACATATTTTTTATCGTACCTATTTGCGCATTTCAAATACATAAAAATGTCAGGCAGACAAGTGCAAGATTGTTCAAAGAGGAGTGGCAGAGGCCAAGATTCAGCAGGCAGAGGTCGCAGCAGACTAGGGGCGAGTGGCAGCAGGAGTCGCGGTGAGAGACCTGATCTGCCAGTATCTGCTAGCGGTCGTGTCTCCACCAGTAATACATCTGCCGTGGTAGATTGGTTAACGCACCCATCAACATCATCACAAGTTAAATCTGAGACCCCCAGTCTAGGGTGGGTAGGTTCCTCTGACACCCTGAGTTGGTATGCCCTGAGAGCAGTCCCTGTCCTCCCATTGCCTCTGTCCTATGCCATTCCCTCCCCCAGCGACGTATCCTATGCTTTGGTTTCAGCTCCACTCTTTAGTGAGCAGGACGATCAGATAGAGGACAGTCAGCAGCTACTGCCCAGCCAAGAAATGTCGGTGGCATCTTTAGCTAGGCAGACAAATAGTGATGTTGACAGTGTCATGGGTGTTGCGAGCGTTCCAGCTCTGTGCCAGACACTGTTGAGGAAACTGAGAACATCAGTGACGTGCAGCCACAACTCGGTGATGATGATGAAGCTGATCGCATTTGGGAGCTGGGTGATGAAGGGGCTTCATCGTCATCATCAGGAGAAGAGGGGCGCAGGTTGCCCTGGAGTCAGCAGCTGAGGTAGCAAGCTGAGGTAGCAAGGTGTTAGCAGCATGGTTGGCAGTCAGCATGGGGGCACAATTGTAAAGCCTGGAGCCAGCCGGGGCCGGGGTAGAGCACCTGCTGCGCAGCAGGCTACCTTATCGGGAGGTAGTGGAGCAGGGGTTCCTGGAGTTGGCGACAGTAGCAGTGAATCAGTGAGGCCTGTTGGTGGGAAAAGTAGCTACTCGGCAGTGTGGCAGTTTTTCCTGAAGCATTCGCAGGAGGGTAACATGGCCACATGCAAGATATGTAGGCAGAAGGTGAAGCGTGGCCAGGGCCCAAATGTTGGCACCACGGCCCTGCGTCAACATATGATGCGTCCCCATAGAGCGGCCTGGGAGAACCGAGGCTCCGAAGAGGTGGTCCAGCCTGCTTCCTCACCAAGTGGCACGCCTCTCCCAATTTCTGCCAGCCAAGGCTCCAGCACCTCAGCCGAAGGCAGCTGTGCTTCATACCCATCCTCTGTCGCTCCTGCTCCTCCTCTTCCAAGTGATGCATCCCGCCAGCAATCCATTAGCGAAGCCATGTCCAAGAGACAGCAGTATGCGCCCACTCATCCTACGGCACAGAAGCTGAATGCGCTCCTGCCCAAGTTGCTGGTGCTGCAGTCGCTACCTTTTCAGGTGGTGGACTCTGCACCTTTCAGAGAACTGATGGCTCGTGCCGAGCCAAGGTGGAGAGTCCCAAGCCGTCATTTCTTTGCCAAGAAGGCAGTACCAGGGCTGCACACTTTTGTTGAACAGAAGGGCCAGTCCTTGAGCCGGTCCGTGTGTAGCAAAGTGCATGGCAGCGCCGACGTCTGGAGCTGTAACTACGGTCAGGGACAGTTCATGTTGTTTTACGGCCCACTAGGTGAATGTACTCCTTATGCAGCAGCAGCAGCAGCAACTTGGACAGGTCACACCTCTTTGGCCTCCGCACTCCCTGCCCGTCAGGCCTGTGACACCTTGCGACGCGGCCTCCTCATCTGCCCCTCCAGTCTACCATGTGTGCAGGGCACGGAGGTGTCACGCTGTGCTTCACATGGTTTGTCTTGGTGAACGGAGTCAGGCAGGGGAGGAACTGCTTACATTTATTCATCAGGAAATCTAAACATGGCTTACTCCAAGAAAACTTAAAATGGGAATCATGGTTACCGACAATGGGAAGAACATTTTGTCTGCGCTGCGCCAAGGAAGCCTGACTCATGCCCCCTGCATGGATCACGTCTTCAATCTGGTTGTCAAGCAGTTTCTGAAGTCTTCCCCCCATCTGCAAGACATCCTAACAACTTCAAGGAAACTTTGCATGTACTTCAGCCACTCATACACCGCCAAACACACCCTTCTTGAGCTACAGCGTCGGAACGGTAGCCCCCAACATAGTCTGATTTGCGATGTTTCCACCCGTTGGAATTCCACCCTTCACATGTTGGACCGATTATATGAACAGAGAAAAGCCATCACGGATTTCCTGATGATCCAAGCGGATAGGGGGACTCCACTGTGTAACTTCAATGTCAACCAGTGGCAGCTCATACGTGACACCTGCCGTTTGCTCAGGCCCTTTGAGGAAGCCACTTTATTTGTCAGTCGGCAGGATTACGGGATGAACGACGTGATTCCACTGCTTCATGTACTACAGCACATGTTGGAAACCATGGCTGGTCAGGGCACTGGAGACATGGCGTCTACATCTTACGGCCACATGAACCCCATTGGAGCTGAACTGGAGGAGGAAGAGGAGGAGGAGTGCCCAGTGAAGCACAGTTTAGGCTTGGTGAAATGGCTGGTTTATCTAGTCAGCGGACAGGAGAGGAGGAGCAGGAGCAGCCAGAGGAGCTAGAGGGTTTTGAGGAAGGTGAGACAGAGGACCCGGACACACCGTGGCAGTATGCAGTGGAGATGGAGACAGGTAGTCCCTCCGAGTCACTTGCGCAAATGGCAGGAAGCATGCTCATGTGCTTGCTTAGTGACCCCAGAATTGTTTCCATTTGTCGGCGGGATGACTTCTGGGTGTCCACCTTATTGGACCCTCGCTTCCGGCACAAAATGGGGGCATTTTTTAAACCTGCCGAGAGGGAGGACAAACTGAACTACTACAAAGACATTCTGCGTAGTCAGTTGGCCGATGCCTATCTGCGCCATGGTCCATACTCTTGCAGATCTGACTCGGGGAGACCTCTGCGCTCACCTTCCATTGCCATGGCTGCTGGGGGGGTTGGCAGGAGCAGCAGCAGCAGCTCCATCAGCAGCAGCCTCAGTCTTCAGTCGCTAATGAGTAGCTTTCTACACCCGCATAGTGAGGCTACTCATGAGCAGCAGGAAGACCTGGAGCAGGACCTCAACCAGCAGATCATGTCATACTTTGACATGACCATGCCAACACACCTTGAGGATCCGCTGGACTTCTGGGCAGCCAAACTTGGCTTGTGGACGCAACTAGCAAAGTTTGCCCTGGAATAGCTGTCCTGCTCGGCCAGTAGCGTGCCATCTGAGTGGGTGTTTAGTGCGGCGGGGGCTATAGTTACGGCGAGGAGAACTCATCTGTCAACCAAAAATGTGGAGAGACTCACCTTTGTCAAAATGAATCAGGGATGGATCAGCCAGGATTTCCATCCACCAATGGCTAATGCATGCGACTAGATTCAGCATGGTGCCACGTTTTACACTTTCCAAATGGTGCAAAACATATTTATGTCTTTAGACTATTTTTGGGCTCCTGCTGATGCCAACTTCAGGGTGTGCCTTCCAGCCAATTTTTGGCCTCCTGCTGATGCCAACTCCAGGGTGTGATTCATCCAATTTTTGGGTTCCTGCAGCCAAATCCAGTGTCTCTTTAAAGTAATGTTTAGGCTCCTGCTGCTGCTGCTTTCAACTCCAGGGTGGGATTCATCCAATTTTTGGGCTCTTGCAGCCAACTCCAGTGTCTCTTTAAAGCAATGTTTGTGCTCCTGCTCCTGCTGCTTGCAACTCCAGGGTGTGATTCATCCAATGTATGGGCTCCTGCTGCCAACTCCAGAGTTTCTTTAAAGCAATGTTCGGGCTCCTGCTGCTGCTGCTTGCAACTCCAGAGTGTGATTCATCCAATTTTTGGGCTCCTGCAGCCGACTCCAGTGTCTCTTTCAACCAATTTTTGGGCTGCTGCTGCTGCTTGCAACTCCAGGGTGTGATTCATCCAATTTTTGGGCTCCTGAAGCCAACTCCAGTGTCTCTTTAAAGCAATGTTTGGGCTCCTGCTGCTGCTTGCAACTCCAGGGTGTGATTCATCCAATTTTTGGACTCCTGCAGCCAACTCCAGTGTCTCTTTCAAGCTATGTTTGGGCTACTTCTGCTGCTGTTAGAAACTCTAGGGTGTCATTCATCCAATTTTTGGCCTCCTGCAGCCAACTCCAGTGTCTCTTTCAAGCAATGTTTGGGCTCCTGCTTGCAACTCCAGGGTGTGAATCATCCAATTTTTGGGCTCCTGCAGCCAAATCCAGTGTCTCTTTAAAGCAATGTTTGTGCTCCTGCTGCTGCTTGCAACTCCAGGGTGTGATTCATCCAATTTTTGGGCTCCTGCAGCCAACTCCAGTGTCTCTTTCAAGCAATGTTTGGGCTCCTGCTTGCAACTCCAGGGTGTGATTCATCCAATTTCTGGGCTCCTGAAGCCAACTCCAGTGTCTCTTTCAAGCAATGTTTGGGCTCCTGTTGCTGCTTGCAACTCAAGGGTGTGATTCATCCAATTTTTGGGCTCCTGCAGCCAACTCCAGTGTCTCTTTAAAGTAATGTTTGTGCTCCTGCTGCTGCTTGCAAATCCAGGGTGTGATTCATCCAATGTTTAGGCTTCTGCTGCCAACTCCAGTGTCTCTTTCAAGCAATGTATGGGCTCCTGCTGCTGCTTGCAACTCCAGGGTGTGATTCATCCAATTTTTGGGCTCCTGCAGCCAACTCCAGTGTCTCTTTCAAGCTATGTTTGGGCTCCTGCTGCTGCTGAATGCAACTCCAGGGTGTGATTCATCCAATTTTTGGGCTCCTGCAGCCAACTCCAGTGTCTCTTTAAAGTAATGTTTGTGCTCCTGCTGCTGCTTGCAACTGCTTGCAACTCCAGGGTGTGATTCATCCAATTTTTGGGCTCCTGCTGCCAAATCCAGTGTTTCTTTAAAGCAATGTTTGTGCTCCTGCTGCTGCTTGCAACTCCAGGGTGTGATTCTTCCAATTATTGGGCTTCTGCAGCCAACTCCAGTGGCTCTTTCAAGCTATGTTTGGGCTACTGCTGCTGCTGTTTGAAACTCCAGGGTGTCATTCATCCAATTTTTGGCCTCCTGCAGCCAACTCCAGTGTCTCTTTCAAGCTATGTTTGGGCTCCTGCTGCTTGCAACTCCAGGGTGGGATTCATCCAATTTTTGGCCTCTTGCAGCCAACTCCAGTGTCTCTTTCAAGCTATGTTTGGGCTCCTGCTGCTTGCAACTCCAGGGTGGGATTCATCCAATTTTTGGCCTCCTGCAGCCAACTCCAGTGTCTCTTTCAAGCTATGTTTGGGCTGCTGCTGCTGCTTGCAACTCCAGGTTGTCATTCAGCCAATTTTTGGGCTCCTGCTGCCAACTCCTGTGTCTCTTTCAAGATATGCTTGGGCTCCTGCTGCTGCTGCTTGCTACTCCAGGGTGTCATTCAGCCAATTTTTGGGCTCCTGCTGCAAACTACAGTGTCTTTTTAAAGTAATGTTTGTGCTCCTGCTGCTGCTTGCAACTCCAGGGTGTGATTCATCCAATTTTTGGACTCCTGCTGTCAACTCCAGTGTCTCTTTGAAGTAATGTTTGGGCTCCTGCTGCTGCTTGCAACTCCAGGGTGTGATTCATCCAATTTTTGGGCTCCTGCAGCCAACTCCAGTGTCTCTTTCAAGCTATGTTTGGGCTCCTGCTGCTGCTGCTTGCAACTCCAGGGTGTGATTCATCCAATTTTTGGCCTCCTGCAGCTAACTCCAGTGTCTCTTTCAAGCTATGTTTGGGCTGCTGCCGCTGCTGCTGCTGCTGCTTGCAGCTCCAGGGTGTCATTCAGCCAATTTTTGGGCTCCTGCCGCCAACTCCGGTGTCTCTTTCAAGCTATGTTTGGGCTGCTTCTGCTGCTGCTGCTTGCAACTCCAGGGTGTGATTCATCCAATTTTTGGGCTCCTGCAGCCAACTCCAGTGTCTCTTTCAAGCAATGTTTGGGCTCCTGTTTGCAACTCCAGGGTGTGATTCATCCAATTTTTGGGCTCCTGCAGCCAAATCCAGTGTCTCTTTAAAGCAGTGTTTGTTCTCCTGCTGCTGCTTGCAACTCCAGGGTGTGATTCATCCAATTTTTGGGCTCCTGCAGCCAACTCCAGTGTCTCTTTCAAGCAATGTTTGGATCCTGCTGCTGCTTGCAATTCCAGGGTGTGATTCATCCAATTTTTGGGCTCCTGCAGCCAACTCCATTGTCTCTTTCAAGCAATGTTTGGGCTCCTGCTTGCAACTCCAGGGTGTGATTCATCCACTTTTTGGGCTCCTGCAGCCAACTCCAGTGTCTCTTTAAAGCAACGTTGGTGCTCCTGCTGCTGCTTGCAACTCCAGGGTGTGATTCATCCAATTTTTGGCCTCCTGCAGCCAACTCCAGTGTCTCTTTCAAGCTATGTTTGGGCTCCTGCTGCTTGCAACTCCAGGGTGGGATTCATCCAATTTTTGGCCTCCTGCAGCCAACTCCAGTGTCTCTTTCAAGCTATGTTTGGGCTGCTGCTGCTGCTTGCAACTCCAGGTTGTCATTCAGCCAATTTTTGGGCTCCTGCTGCCAACTCCTGTGTCTCTTTCAAGATATGCTTGGGCTCCTGCTGCTGCTGCTTGCTACTCCAGGGTGTCATTCAGCCAATTTTTGGGCTCCTGCTGCAAACTACAGTGTCTTTTTAAAGTAATGTTTGTGCTCCTGCTGCTGCTTGCAACTCCAGGGTGTGATTCATCCAATTTTTGGACTCCTGCTGTCAACTCCAGTGTCTCTTTAAAGTAATGTTTGGGCTCCTGCTGCTGCTTGCAACTCCAGGGTGTGATTCATCCAATTTTTGGGCTCCTGCAGCCAACTCCAGTGTCTCTTTCAAGCTATGTTTGTGCTCCTGCTGCTGCTGCTTGCAACTCCAGGGTGTGATTCATCCAATTTTTGGCCTCCTGCAGCTAACTCCAGTGTCTCTTTCAAGCTATGTTTGGGCTACTGCTGCTGCTGTTTGAAACTCCAGGGTGTCATTCATCCAATTTTTGGCCTCCTGCAGCCAACTCCAGTGTCTCTTTCAAGCTATGTTTGGGCTCCTGCTGCTTGCAACTCCAGGGTGGGATTCATCCAATTTTTGGCCTCTTGCAGCCAACTCCAGTGTCTCTTTCAAGCTATGTTTGGGCTCCTGCTGCTTGCAACTCCAGGGTGTGATTCATCCAATTTTTGGCCTCCTGCAGCCAACTCCAGTGTCTCTTTCAAGCTATTTTTGGGCTGCTGCTGCTGCTTGCAACTCCAGGTTGTCATTCAGCCAATTTTTGGGCTCCTGCTGCCAACTCCTGTGTCTCTTTCAAGATATGCTTGGGCTCCTGCTGCTGCTGCTTGCTACTCCAGGGTGTCATTCAGCCAATTTTTGGGCTCCTGCTGCAAACTACAGTGTCTTTTTAAAGTAATGTTTGTGCTCCTGCTGCTGCTTGCAACTCCAGGGTGTGATTCATCCAATTTTTGGACTCCTGCTGTCAACTCCAGTGTCTCTTTGAAGTAATGTTTGGGCTCCTGCTGCTGCTTGCAACTCCAGGGTGTGATTCATCCAATTTTTGGGCTCCTGCAGCCAACTCCAGTGTCTCTTTCAAGCTATGTTTGGGCTCCTGCTGCTGCTGCTTGCAACTCCAGGGTGTGATTCATCCAATTTTTGGCCTCCTGCAGCTAACTCCAGTGTCTCTTTCAAGCTATGTTTGGGCTGCTGCCGCCGCTGCTGCTGCTGCTGCTGCTTGCAGCTCCAGGGTGTCATTCAGCCAATTTTTGGGCTCCTGCCGCCAACTCCGGTGTCTCTTTCAAGCTATGTTTGGGCTGCTTCTGCTGCTGCTGCTTGCAACTCCAGGGTGTGATTCATCCAATTTTTGGGCTCCTGCAGCCAACTCCAGTGTCTCTTTCAAGCAATGTTTGGGCTCCTGTTTGCAACTCCAGGGTGTGATTCATCCAATTTTTGGGCTCCTGCAGCCAAATCCAGTGTCTCTTTAAAGCAGTGTTTGTTCTCCTGCTGCTGCTTGCAACTCCAGGGTGTGATTCATCCAATTTTTGGGCTCCTGCAGCCAACTCCAGTGTCTCTTTCAAGCAATGTTTGGATCCTGCTGCTGCTTGCAACTCCAGGGTGTGATTCATCCAATTTTTGGGCTCCTGCAGCCAACTCCATTGTCTCTTTCAAGCAATGTTTGGGCTCCTGCTTGCAACTCCAGGGTGTGATTCATCCACTTTTTGGGCTCCTGCAGCCAACTCCAGTGTCTCTTTAAAGCAACGTTGGTGCTCCTGCTGCTGCTTGCAACTCCAGGGTGTGATTCATCCAATTTTTGGCCTCCTGCAGCCAACTCCAGTGTCTCTTTCAAGCTATGTTTGGGCTCCTGCTGCTTGCAACTCCAGGGTGGGATTCATCCAATTTTTGGCCTCCTGCAGCCAACTCCAGTGTCTCTTTCAAGCTATGTTTGGGCTGCTGCTGCTGCTTGCAACTCCAGGTTGTCATTCAGCCAATTTTTGGGCTCCTGCTGCCAACTCCTGTGTCTCTTTCAAGATATGCTTGGGCTCCTGCTGCTGCTGCTTGCTACTCCAGGGTGTCATTCAGCCAATTTTTGGGCTCCTGCTGCAAACTACAGTGTCTTTTTAAAGTAATGTTTGTGCTCCTGCTGCTGCTTGCAACTCCAGGGTGTGATTCATCCAATTTTTGGACTCCTGCTGTCAACTCCAGTGTCTCTTTAAAGTAATGTTTGGGCTCCTGCTGCTGCTTGCAACTCCAGGGTGTGATTCATCCAATTTTTGGGCTCCTGCAGCCAACTCCAGTGTCTCTTTCAAGCTATGTTTGTGCTCCTGCTGCTGCTGCTTGCAACTCCAGGGTGTGATTCATCCAATTTTTGGCCTCCTGCAGCTAACTCCAGTGTCTCTTTCAAGCTATGTTTGGGCTGCTGCCGCCGCTGCTGCTGCTGCTTGCAGCTCCAGGGTGTCATTCAGCCAATTTTTGGGCTCCTGCCGCCAACTCCGGTGTCTCTTTCAAGCACTGTTTGGGCTGCTTCTGCTGCTGCTGCTTGCAACTCCAGGGTGTGATTCATCCAATTTTTGGGCTCCTGCAGCCAACTCCAGTGTCTCTTTCAAGCAATGTTTGGGCTCCTGTTTGCAACTCCAGGGTGTGATTCATCCAATTTTTGGGCTCCTGCAGCCAAATCCAGTGTCTCTTTAAAGCAATGTTTGTTCTCCTGCTGCTGCTTGCAACTCCAGGGTGTGATTCATCCAATTTTTGGGCTCCTGCAGCCAACTCCAGTGTCTCTTTCAAGCAATGTTTGGATCCTGCTGCTGCTTGCAACTCCAGGGTGTGATTCATCCAATTTTTGGGCTCCTGCAGCCAACTCCATTGTCTCTTTCAAGCAATGTTTGGGCTCCTGCTTGCAACTCCAGGGTGTGATTCATCCACTTTTTGGGCTCCTGCAGCCAACTCCAGTGTCTCTTTAAAGCAACGTTGGTGCTCCTGCTGCTGCTTGCAACTCCAGGGTGTGATTCATCCAATTTTTGGGCTCCTGCAGCCAACTCCAGTGTCTCTTTCAAGCAATGTTTGGGCTCCTGCTGCTGCTTCTTGCAACTCCAGGGTGTGATTCATCCAATTTTTAGGCTCCTGCTGCCAACTCCAGTGTCTCTTTCAAGCAATGTTTGGGCTCCTGCTGCTGCTTGCAACTCCAGGGTGTGATTCATCCAATTTTTGGGCTCCTGCAGCCAACTCCAGTGTCTCTTTCAAGCTATGTTTGGGCTCCTGCTGCTGCTGAATGCAACTCTAGGGTGTGATTCATCCAATTTTTGGGCTCCTGCAGCCAACTCCAGTGTCTCTTTAAAGTAATGTTTGTGCTCCTGCTGCTGCTTGCAACTGCTTGCAACTCCAGGGTGTGATTCATCCAATTTTTGGGCTCCTGCTGCCAAATCCAGTGTTTCCTTAACGCAATGTTTGTGCTCCTGCTGCTGCTTGCAACTCCAGGGTGTGATTCATTCAATTGTTGGGCTCCTGCAGCCAACTCCAATGTCTCTTTCAAGCAATGTTTGAGCTCCTGCTGCTGCTTGCAACTTCAGGGTGTGATTTATACAATTTTTGGGCTCCTGCAGCCAACTCCAGTGTCTCTTTCAAGCAATGTTTGGGCTCCTGCTGCTGCTGCTGCTGCTACTTGCAACTCCAGGGTGTGATTCGTTCAATTTCTGGGCTCCTGCTGCCAACTCCAGTGTCTCTTTAAAGCAATGTTTGGGCTCCTGCTGCTGCTTGCAACTCCAGGGTGTCATTCAGCCAATTTTTGGGCTCCTGCTGCCAAATCCAGTGTTTCCTTAACGCAATGTTTGTGCTCCTGCTGCTGCTTGCAACTCCAGGGTGTGATTCATCCAATTTTTGGGCTCCTGCTACCAACTCCAGTGTCTCTTTAAAGCAATGTTTGGGCTCCTGCTGCTGCTTGCAACTCCAGGGTGTGATTCATCCAATTGTTGGGCTCCTGCAGCCAACTCCAGTGTCTCTTTCAAGCACTGTTTGGGCTCCTGCTGCTGCTTGCAACTCCAGGGTGTGATTCATACAATTTTTGGGATCCTGCAGCCAACTCCAGTGTCTCTTTAAAGCAATGTTTGGGCTCCTGCTGCTGCTGCTTGCTACTCCAGGGTGTCATTCAGCCAATATTTGGGCTCCTGCTGCCAACTCCAGTGTCTCTTTCAAGCAATGTTTGGGCTCCTGTTGCTGCTTGCAACTCCAGGGTGTGATTCATCCAATTGTTGGGCTCCTGCAGCCAACTCCAGTGTCTCTTTCAAGCACTGTTTGGGCTCCTGCTGCTGCTTGCAACTCCAGGGTGTGATTCATACAATTTTTGGGATCCTGCAGCCAACTCCAGTGTCTCTTTAAAGCAATGTTTGGGCTCCTGCTGCTGCTGCTTGCTACTCCAGGGTGTCATTCAGCCAATATTTGGGCTCCTGCTGCCAACTCCAGTGTCTCTTTCAAGCAATGTTTGGGCTCCTGTTGCTGCTTGCAACTCCAGGGTGTGATTCATCCAATTTTTGGGCTCCTGCAGCCAACTCCAGTGTCTCTTTAAAGCAATGTTTGGGCTCCTCCTGCTGCTGCTGCTGCTACTTGCAACACCAGGGTGTGATTCGTCCAATTTCTGGGCTCCTGCAGCCAACTCCAGTGTCTCTTTAAAGTTATGTTTGTTCCCCTGTTGCTGCTTGCAACTCCAGGGTGTGATTCATACAATTTTTTGGCTCCTGCTGCCAACTCCAGTGTCTCTTTAAAGCAATGTTTGGGCTCCTGCTTCTGCTTGCAACTCCAGGGTGTGATTCATCCAATTTTTGGGCTCCTGCAGCCAACTCCAGTGTCTCTTTTAAGCAATGTTTGGGCTCCTGCTGCTGCTTGCAACTCCAGGGTGTGATTCAACCAATTTTTGGGATCCTGCAGCCAACTCCAGTGTCTCTTTAAAGCAATGTTTGGGCTCCTGCTGCTGCTTGCAACTCCAGGGTGTGATTCATCCAATTTTTGGGCTCCTGCAGCCAACTCCAGTGTCTCTTTTAAGTTATGTTTGTTCCCCTGTTGCTGCTTGCAACTCCAGGGTGTGATTCATACATTTTTTGGGCTCCTGCTGCCAACTCCAGTGTCTCTTTAAAGCAATGTTTGGGCTCCTGCTTCTGCTTGCAACTCCAGGGTGTGATTCATCCAATTTTTGGGCTCCTGCAGCCAACTCCAGTGTCTCTTTTAAGCAATGTTTGGGCTCCTGCTGCTGCTTGCAACTTCAGGGTGTGATTCATACAATTTTTGGGATCCTGCAGCCAACTCCAGTGTCTCTTTAAAGCAATGTTTGGGTGGCTGCTGCTGCTGCTTGTAACTCCAGGGTGTCATTCAACCAATTTTTGGGCTCCTGCTGCCAACTCCAGTGTCTCTTTCAAGCAATGTTTGGGCTCCTGTTGCTGCTTGCAACTCCAGGGTGTGATTCATCCAATTTTTGGGCTCCTGCAGCCAACTCCAGGGTGTGATTCATCCAATTTTTGGGCTCCTCCTGCTGCTGCTGCTGCTACTTGCAACTCCAGGGTGCGATTCGTCCAATTTCTGGGCTCCTGCAGCCAACTCCAGTGTCTCTTTAAAGTTATGTTTGTTCCCCTGTTGCTGCTTGCAACTCCAGGGTGTGATTCATACAATTTTTGGGCTCCTGCTGCCAACTTCAGTGTCTCTTTAAAGCAATGTTTGGGCTCCTGCTTCTGCTTGCAACTCCAGGGTGTGATTCATCCAATTTTTGGGCTCCTGCAGCCAACTCCAGTGTCTCTTTTAAGCAATGTTTGGGCTCCTGCTGCTGCTTGCAACTCCAGGGTTTGATTCATACAATTTTTGGGATCCTGCAGCCAACTCCAGTGTCTCTTTAAAGCAATGTTTGGGCTCCTGCTGCTGCTTGCAACTCCAGGGTGTGATTCATCCAATTTTTGGGCTCCTGCAGCCAACTCCAGTGTCTCTTTAAAGTTATGTTTGTTCCCCTGTTGCTGCTTGCAACTCCAGGGTGTGATTCATACAATTTTTGGGCTCCTGCTGCCAACTCCAGTGTCTCTTTAAAGCAATGTTTGGGCTCCTGCTTCTGCTTGCAACTCCAGGGTGTGATTCATCCAATTTTTGGGCTCCTGCAGCCAACTCCAGTGTCTCTTTTAAGCAATGTTTGGGCTCCTGCTGCTGCTTGCAACTCCAGGGTGTGATTCATACAATTTTTGGGATCCTGCAGCCTACTCCAGTGTCTCTTTAAAGCAATGTTTGGGCTCCTGCTGCTGCTTGCAACTCCAGGGTGTCATTCAGCCAATTTTTGGGCTCCTGCTGCCAACTCCAGTGTCTCTTTCAAGCAATGTTTGGGCTCCTGTTGCTGCTTGCAACTCCAGGCTGTGATTCATCCAATTTTTGGGCTCCTGCAGCCAACTCCAGTGTCTCTTTAAAGCAATGTTTGGGCTCCTCCTCCTGCTGCTGCTGCTACTTGCAACTCCAGGGGGTGATTCGTCCAATTTCTGGGCTCCTGCAGCCAACTCCAATGTCTCTTTAAAGTTATGTTTGTTCCCCTGTTGCTGCTTGCAACTCCAGGGTGTGATTCATACAATTTTTGGGCTCCTGCTGCCAACTCCAGTGTCTCTTTAAAGCAATGTTTAGGCTCCTGCTTCTGCTTGCAACTCCAGGGTGTGATTCATCCAATTTTTGGGCTCCTGCAGCCAACTCCAGTATCTTTTTTAAGCAATGTTTGGACTCCTGCTGCTGCTTGCAACTCCAGGGTGTGATTCATACAATTTTTGGGATCCTGCAGCCAACTCCAGTGTCTCTTTAAAGCAATGTTTGGGCTCCTGCTGCTGCTTGCAACTCCAGGGTGTGATTCATCCAATTTTTGGGCTCCTGCAGCCAACTCCAGTGTCTCTTTAAAGTTATGTTTGTTCCCCTGTTGCTGCTTGCAACTACAGGGTGTGATTCATCCAATTTTTGGGCTCCTGCAGCCAACTCCAGTGTCTCTTTTAAGCAATGTTTGGGCTCCTGCTGCTGCTTGCAACTCCAGGGTGTGATTCAACCAATTTTTGGGCTCCTGCAGCCAACTCCAGTGTCTCTTTAAAGCAATGTTTGGGCTCCTGCTGCTGCTTGCAACTCCAGGGTGTCATTCAGCCAATTTTTGGGCTCCTGCTGCCAACTCCAGTGTCTCTTTCAAGCAATGTTTGGGCTCCTGCTGCTGCTGCTTGCAACTCCAGGCTGTGATTCATCCAATTTTTGGGCTCCTGCAGTCAACTCCAGTGTCTCTTTAAAGCAATGTTTGGGCTCCTCCTCCTGCTGCTGCTGCTACTTGCAACTCCAGGGTGTGATTCATCCAATTTCTGGGCTCCTGAAGCCAACTCCAGTGTCTCTTTAAAGCAATGTTTGGGCTCCTGCTGCTGCTTGCAACTCCAGGGTGTGATTCATCCAATTTGTGGGCTCCTGCAGCCAACTCCAGTGTCTCTTTAAAGTAATGTTTCTTCTCCTGTTGCTGCTTGCAACTCCAGGGTGTGATTCATCCAATTTTTGGGCTCCTGCTGCCAACTCCAGTGTCTCTTTAAAGCAATGTTTGGGCTCCTGCTGCTGCTTCTTGCAACTCCAGGGTGTGATTCATCCAATTTTTGGGCTCCTGCAGCCAACTCCAGTGTCTCTTTCAAGCAATGTTTGGGCTCCTGCTGCTGCTGCTTGCAACTCCAGGGTGTGATTCATCCAATTTTTGGTCTCCTGCAGCCAACTCCAGTGTCTCTTTAAAGCAATGTTTGGGCTCCTGCTGCTGCTGCTTGCAACTCCAGGGTGTGATTCATCCAATTTTTGGGCTCCTGCAGCCAACTCCAGTGTCTCTTTCAAGCTATGTTTGGGCTCCTGCTGCTGCTGCATTCAACTCCAGTGTGTGATTCATCCAATTTTTGGGCTCCTGCTGCCAACTCCAGTGTCTCTTTCAAGCTATGTTTGGGCTCCTGCTGCTGCTGCATTCAACTCCAGTGTGTGATTCATCCAATTTTTGGGCTCCTGCTGCCAACTCCAGTGTCTCTTTCAACCAATGTTTGGGCGGCTGCTGCTAATTGCAACTCCAGGGTGTGATTCAGCTAATTTTTGGGCTCCTGCTGCTGCCAGCTGCAGTGTGTGTTGATCAGGCATTATAGGGGCCCTCGTAGTGATGCCACTTCAACTCTGCAATTGTGCTGCTCTGCGATTCTATTAGCGATGCCTCTGATCTGCATGTGATAATTATTTACAGTATTATTTCACTAACTCAGCACGCATCCTATGCGTGTTACAGCAAGGCAGAATGGTTTACAACCCTATTGAGGCTCTAGGAGGCTCAGAAATAGCCGTTTTTAATAGCGATTTGTCGCAAATAAAGCGATTTTTGTCGGAAAATTCAGCGAATCAGTCGAATCGAATTTTTCAAAAGTTCGCTCATCTCTATTCATATCTCAAGAGTTACAATGCTTCCCAGAAATAGCATCTAATGCCGAAATGTCCATTTGTGTATTTGACTGTCTGAGTCTGGGAACCTAATTAGGAATTCAAGGATTCCTTTTCAAGATTAAGTGAGCTGCAGCTTTTTGGCAGTTAGGTGTGAATATCATCTCTAAATCCAATAAGGTGGAACTTCACAAAGGTACAAGAGGAATTGGTCTAATGCACCATGAAGGATATCCCAAATATTCAATGTGCAACCAGTACTCAACAAGTCTGAAACAAAAATGAAAATGTAAATATAAGTGTGAACCCTACACCTAGTGCTAATCACAACAAGTGAACATGTGCCCTAATTAAACAACACTATGGGGGTTATTTAAGAAATACTAGCACCAGGTAGTGCCAAGTAGCGCCAGGTAGCAGCGGGTGAACGCTGGCCGTTGTATGTGAAAACCACATTTAAGAAAGCGAATCTGGTGAGTGCCTCTAACAGCACCATGTAGAGTCACATGTATCACTAGAGGAGCCTCAGCGTATAGCGCCATAGCTCTAGGCTCAGGAGCACCATATAGTACCTTTCGCTCAGTAGCGCTCTGCCATACATTTCAATGGTGTTTCATTTGGTTGTGTTTAAACAGCGTTTAGCTATAGTAAACTTTAATATTTTTGGCTCAAATCATTGTGTGGCCTCTCCTGCCCTGTAAACAAACACTTTTATTGTTTTTTTTTTTTTTAATTTATTTATGCAGAATTGTATGTGCAGGCCTGGCATTGCAGTATCATTGTCACATTGTTAAAACAATGTCATTACATATGTTTTCGCTCTGGTGCTGGTGTATATGTGTTGAAAAACAGACTTTTGGTGCTAGATGCTACTGCGTGTTTGTAGCTTTTTGTTGAATACGGGCTTCAGCGCCGAGTGCCAGACGCACTGAGCTAGCGCTACCTAATGCTCTCTGCAACGTTGTCCTCTTGTTAGATGTTGCGTAGCCTTGGTCGCTATGACCTTGGGACACCACCTAGAGTTCGAAATTGGCTCTGCAGTGAATCAGGGAGAGCACTTCTTCAGCACCCACCAGGCATCACATTCATCAATGCTGGACAGGATAGTACAGCATCACTTGTCCGCCTGCTAAACTAGGTTATAGCGCCCGACACCCGCTTACAGCTTCTACTAGTGGTTGCTCTAAGCGCCGCTACACAGACGCTTGCATGGCAATACATGGTGCTAGTATTAAATCAGCCTCCACGGCATATTAACTACAACACCTCTGAGATTAGAGAAAAAAATACATAAAAGTGAATATGCTAAGGGCCCCTGCTAATTTCCTCCCAATCCTGCTCGACTATGTCCAAATTAGGGGCAATCTATTTAAGATGGGGTGTAAATGAGACATCTTTATTCAATTCTATCAGTGTCTGTGAATCTAGATTGAAGATCCATTTTAGCTCTTCCTTAAGTAACCTCAACTTCACATCCCCAACCCTACTGCCCTTACTTACCTCCTGCAAGTCCATGATCTTTTGACCTCTAGGGTCACCACCGTGGTGCTCCAAATAATGCTTGGCTACTGTGTCTGATTGCTGAGAAGTGGGCCTGCATTCTATCCAAATTCCTCGGTTTTTGAAAGTGACTGTGACACAATCTGTTCTTAACATTTCTGGCACGCCTCTCTGTGACCTGCAGTCTCGAAGTGAACCACGATCTCAAATCTGTTTCACTTCGTGGAATGTGCCAATGGTGACACAAGACCTTTCTTAAGTTTGACTAGTTATTATAGTCTGTAATGTATCTGATTTCTTTTGGTGCAGTACATTTCCGAACTTGTAGTAAATCATCCCTTTTGGCTCTTTTGGCTCTCCGAAAGCCCTGGATATTACTTTTTTTGGAGTATCCACAAATTCTTAATCTGTGAGGTCTTTTGCTTGCTTCAGGTGCTCCTCATTACCAGAACAATATCTTCACAACCGTAGGAACTGTCCTACCGGGATTCCATTCCAAAGGATGGTTGTATGAAAGCTGTTTTAATATAATAAACTGTTCACTGCTGTACGAAAAAGAATAGAGACTAAGGTTCCATCACTGGTGTTAGTGAGATATCTAGAAATGTGACCTGGGATGTAGAGAAGGTGGTGGTAAGTATAATATTACAATGGTTAGACTCTCAAAAAACTGATTGTACATATCCTGTGGGAACTCTAGACCTAGCACTAATCACAACAAGTGAACATATGCCTTAATTAAAACTACACAATGACATAAAACCTACATATCCATGGGAGCGTGTAATCTCTTTTCCAGCACTAGCCAAACTATCAGTTATACAGGGAGTATATTTTTGTGTTTAGTATTGCACCAACATTAATTGTTTGCATTATATTTGTGTTTTAGTGGGTGCCTCTGTTTCTCACATTTCTTTTAGTATTGGAGCATTTGATTAAATTTTACTAGGCACTTTATAGAGGATATTGAGCTAGTATAGATATTATGCACTTTCATTACCTATATACCTTGGATTTGTCCCCTGCGTTTTCACTTTGAGATTTCTTTTGAGAATTTGAAAACATCTTTTGTACCGGGCACTTTAGAGGAGATATTAAGTTAGTACAGGTATTTTCATAACTTATGCACATTTCAATTACTATGTGTCCTTTCATTTATACTATGAGATTGAAATGAATGAAATTATTTTCTACTGGTCTGATTTGTTCCTTGATTTAGGATGCCCTAAAATCATTTATTGTCAATTGCTGTGCTGGAAAGTGTATTTTAGCAGTATATGTGTATTATGTTTGTCTGCTTCTTAATATAATAATGTGATTTTTACTTATACTTGGAGTTGTGCACTAATGCTTGGAGTGGGGAGTTTTTTGTGTATTTAGAATTGTAGCTATTTGGCGTGGGACTGTGCATCATTTAATCGTTTAAATTTCCTGAAAAATGTTTTATTAACATGAATGATTGTAAGGTCAAGATGTTCTTATTCTCTTATTGAATCTAAATTAAAGAGTTATTACTAACTGATCTGAAATATACACAGTCAATTACTGTAGTATTTATATTTCTAAAAAATAATATAATATATTTAAAATGTTGACTCTTTATGCCTCTAAAGCAATAGAAAAAGTTTTAGTGCTTTCTTTCTTTTGATCACATGGAGGATATGTTAGGACTTATTTAGGTTTATTCTGAAATAGAGGGTTTTGATGTGTTCACTAGAGATGAGCGAACTTTTGAAAAATTCGATTCGACTGATTCGCCGAATTTTCCGACAAAAATCGTTTCGACCCGAATAAATTCGCGACGAATCGCTATTAAAAACGGCTATTTCTGAGCCTCCTACAGCCTCAATAGGGTTGTAAACCATTCAGCCTTGCTGTAACACGCACAGGATGCGTGCTGGGTTAGTTAAATAATACTTTGAAGAAATATCACATGCAGATCAGAGGCATCGCTAATAGAATCGCAGAGCGGCACAATTGCAGAGAGTTGAAGTGGCATCACTATGAGGGGCAGAAGGAGCCCAAATATACACTGGAGTTGGCCTCAGGAGCCCAAAAATTGGATGAATCACACCCTGGAGTTGGCAGAAGTTGGCAGCAGCAGCAGCAGGAGCCCAAATATACACTGGAGTTGGCTTCAGGAGCCCAAAAATTGGATGAATCACACCCTGGAGTTGGCAGAAGTTGGCAGCAGCAGCAGCAGGAGCCCAAATATACACTGGAGTTGGCCTCAGGAGCCCAAAAATTGGATGAATCACACCCTGGAGTTGGCAGGAGTTGACAGTAGCAGCAGCAGCAGGAGCCCAAATATACACTGGAGTTGGCCTCAGGAGCCCAAAAATTGGATGAATCACACCCTGGAGTTGGCAGAAGTTGGCAGCAGCAGCAGCAGGAGCCCAAATATACACTGGAGTTGGCCTCAGGAGCCCAAAAATTGGATGAATCACACCCTGGAGTTGGCAGGAGTTGACAGTAGCAGCAGCAGCAGGAGCCCAAATATACACTGGAGTTGGCCTCAGGAGCCCAAAAATTGGATGAATCACACCCTGGAGTTGGCAGAAGTTGGCAGCAGCAGCAGCAGGAGCCCAAATATACACTGGAGTTGGCCTCAGGAGCCCAAAAATTGGATGAATCACACCCTGGAGTTGGCAGAAGTTGGCAGCAGCAGCAGCAGGAGCCCAAATATACACTGGAGTTGGCCTCAGGAGCCCAAAAATTGGATGAATCACACCCTGGAGTTGGCAGGAGTTGACAGTAGCAGAAGCAGGAGCCCAAATATACACTGGAGTTGGCCTCAGGAGCCCAAAAATTGGATGAATCACACCCTGGAGTTGGCAGAAGTTGGCAGCAGCAGCAGCAGGAGCCCAAATATACAATGGAGTTGGCCTCAGGAGCCCAAAAATTGGATGAATCACACCCTGGAGTTGGCAGAAGTTGGCAGCAGCAGCAGCAGGAGCCCAAATATACACTGGAGTTGGCCTCAGGAGCCCAAAAATTGGATGAATCACACCCTGGAGTTGGCAGGAGTTGACAGTAGCAGCAGCAGGAGCCCAAATATACACTGGAGTTGGCCTCAGGAGCCCAAAAATTGGATGAATCACACCCTGGAGTTGGCAGAAGTTGGCAGCAGCAGCAGCAGGAGCCCAAATATACACTGGAGTTGGCCTCAGGAGCCCAAAAATTGGATGAATCACACCCTGGAGTTGGCAGAAGTTGGCAGCAGCAGCAGCAGGAGCCCAAATATACACTGGAGTTGGCCTCAGGAGCCCAAAAATTGGATGAATCACACCCTGGAGTTGGCAGGAGTTGACAGTAGCAGCAGCAGGAGCCCAAATATACACTGGAGTTGGCCTCAGGAGCCCAAAAATTGGATGAATCACACCCTGGAGTTGGCAGGAGTTGACAGTAGCAGCAGCAGGAGCCCAAACATTACTTCAAAGAGACCCTGGGGTTGGCTTCAGGAGCCCAAAAATTGGATGAATCACACCCTGGAGTTGGCAGAAGTTGGCAGCAGCAGCAGCAGGAGCCCAAACATTACTTTAAAGAGACCCTGGGGTTGGCTTCAGGAGCCCAACAATTGGATGAATCACACCCTGGAGTTGGCAGCAGCAGCAGCAGGAGCCCAAATATACACTGGAGTTGGCTTCAGGAGCCCAAAAATTGGATGAATCACACCCTGGAGTTGGCAGAAGTTGGCAGCAGCAGCAGCAGGAGCCCAAATATACACTGGAGTTGGCCTCAGGAGCCCAAAAATTGGATGAATCACACCCTGGAGTTGGCAGCAGCAGCAGGAGCCCAAATATTACTTTAAAGAGACACTGGAGTTGGCTTCAGTAGCCCAAAAATTGGATGAATCACACCCTGGAGTTGGCAGCAGCAGCAGGAGCCCAAATATTACTTTAAAGAGACACTGGGGTTGGCTTCAGGAGCCCAAAAATTGGATGAATCACACCCTGGAGTTGGCAGCAGCAGCAGCAGGAGCCCAAATATTACTTTAAAGAGACACTGGAGTTGGCTTCAGTAGCCCAAAAATTGGATGAATCACACCCTGGAGTTGGCAGCAGCAGCAGGAGCCCAAATATTACTTTAAAGAGACACTGGGGTTGGCTTCAGGAGCCCAAAAATTGGATGAATCACACCCTGGAGTTGGCAGCAGCAGCAGGAGCCCAAACATTACTTTAAACAGACCCTGGGGTTGGCCTCAGGAGCCCAAAAATTGGATGAATCACACCCTGGAGTTGGCAGCAGCAGCAGCAGGAGCCCAAATATTACTTTAAAGAGACACTGGAGTTGGCTTCAGTAGCCCAAAAATTGGATGAATCACACCCTGGAGTTGGCAGCAGCAGCAGCAGGAGCCCAAACATTACTTTAAAGAGACCCTGGGGTTGGCCTCAGGAGCCCAAAAATTGGATGAATCACACCCTGGAGTTGGCAGCAGCAGCAGGAGCCCAAACATTACTTTAAACAGACCCTGGGGTTGGCCTCAGGAGCCCAAAAATTGGATGAATCACACCCTGTGGAGAGTCATGTGGAGAAAAAGTAGCTTAGTTAGTAATATCTACATAAAATTATGAATAAACAAATGCAAAAGTTTGCCAAAGTGAAGTTTTGTTTGAGGGTGTGTTTCCACCTTTTAATTAAATCAGAAACAAGAAGGTATCATTGCCTCTGACTAATTAGCCCTCAAAAATTCTTGGAATTTTTAATCTGGAATCATGTCTGATCCGTCTTATCCGAAGAATATTAATAAAAAGTAAGAGTAACGTAAAGGATTTTTTATCAATACTTACTTGTGGTCCGATGCGGAGGAATGTCTGTAACTGGAGAGCAGCGCCTTAAATCTGTTTTGCACGATCCATCTTTCTTGGTCTGGCCCCGTCATCAATCTACTGGAATACATCAGGCATTGTTGGGAGGAAAGCTTGGCTGATCCATGCGCCATTCATTTCCACGCAGGGCAGTCTCTGGAAAAAAAAAGTCTGTATAAACCAGGGTCTTTTTCATATAAAAACAAATGGTTATTCTTGCTTTTCAACCATATGTTCCACAGCTTTACCAGTCATTGTGTCAGCCAATGAAGCAACTTTGTCTCGAAGTGCTGCAAAAGCAGTCCACTGCATCACAAGTGGCATCTGACACCCCCAGTCAACTGTCTGTCTGTTATGCTTTGGGTTCAGCTCCACTATCCATTGATCTGATATCCAAGATCTGATAATCATAAAATTCAGCAGCTACTGCCCAGCCAAGAAGTGGAGGAGACACTCGCCTCTTCTTCCACTATCCGGCAATTAGTGATGAGGAGAGTGTCGTGGGAGGAGGTGTTGCAAGCCGAGGTAGTGGAAGAGGGTCCCTGGAGTCTGCGGCGGTGGCGGCGGCAGCAGCAGCGAATTATTGCGGACTGTTGGTAGGAAAAATCAGCTACTCAGCGATGTGGCAGTGTTCCATGCAGCATCCTGTGGAGAAAAAGTAGGTTAGTTAGTGTATATACATAAAATTATGAATAGACAAATGCAATAGTATTGCGAAAGTGAAGTTTTGTTTGAGGGTGTGTTTCCACCTTGCAATTAAATCAGAAACAACTAGCTATCATTTGCCTCTGAATAATTAGCCCTCAAAAATTCTTGGAATTTTTAATCTTGATGTCTGAGGGATTTCTCCTCTCAGACAGCGTCACCATAAGTCCAGCCTGCTGCATTACCCAGTGGTGGACCTTTCAGAGAACTGATGGCTTGTGCCGAGCCGAGGTGGAGAGTCACATGGCATGGTTGTTGAACAGAAGGTGGGCCAGTCCTTTAGCCTGTCAGTGTGTACCAAAGTGCACAGTGTTGTCTACGCCTGGAGCTGTAACTATAGACTCATGGTGGACAATATATATCCTTTTAGGCCCCCTTGGTGATTGTGGTTTCACGCTGTTCTTCACATGGTTTTCCTTGACCATCAGAGTCACACATGGGAGGAACTACTAAAAATGAGAACTCAATCCATGAAAGCATTGCTTAATCCACGAAAACTGCAAATTTGGACCCATGGTGACTGACACTTGGAAGAACATCTTGTTTGCGCTGCGACAAGGAAGCCAGAGTCATGCGTCCTGACATGGCACACGTGTTCAGTCTAGTTTTGAAGTCTTGCCCCCAACTGAAAGACATCCGAACAACAGGAAAGAAAGTTAGCATGCACTTCTGGCACTCCTACACCACCAAGCACAACCTTATTGAGCCTCAGCGTCACAACGGTGTACCCCACCATAGTCTGATTTGCGATGTTTCCACCCGTTGGAATTCCACCCTCCATATGCAGGATCCACTATAGCAGTGGTCCCCAACCCTGTCCTCAAGGCCCACCAACAGGCCAGGCTTTGCAGATCTCCACAAAGATGCTCAGGTGGAGTAATTAGTGCAGCTGCAGAGCAATAGAGCTGGCTATTTGGAGATCCAAAAAACATGACATGTTGGTGGGCCTTGAGGACAGGGTTGAGGACCACTGCACTATAGGAACAGAGAAAAGCCATCACGGATTTCTGGATGATCCAAACGGATAGGGGGACACCCCTGTGTAAATTCAATGTAAACCATTGGCAGCTCATACGTGACACCGACCGTTTGCTCAGGCCCTTTGAGGAAGCTACATTATTAGTCAGTTGCCAGGACTATGAGATGAACGATGAGATTCCACTGCTTCATGTACTACAACACATGTTGGAAAGCATGGCTGGTCAGGGCACTGGAGACATGGCACATACATTTCACAGCCACATGAAGCCTGTGGGGGCTGAAGTGGAGGAGGAGGAGGGGGTGGGGCACAGCAAACCACAGTTTAGGTTTCACAAAATGACCATTTTATCTAGTCATCTGACAGGAGAGGAGGAGCAGGAGCAGCCACAGGAGCTAGAGGGTTGTGAGTAAGGCGAGACAGAGGACCCAGACACACCATGGCAGTTTACAGTGGAGATGGAGACAGGTAGTCCCTCCGAGTCACTTGCACAAATGGCACGATGCATGCTCACATGCATGCGTACTAGTGAGCGCAGAATTGTCTCCATTTGTCAGCGGGAAGACTTCTGGCTCTCCAACTTATTGGACCCTCGCTTCCGGCACAAAATGGGGGCATTTTTTACGCCCACTGAGAGGGAGGACAAACTGACCTACTACAGAGACATCCCACGTAGTCAGTTGGGCGATGTCTATCTGCGCCATGGCCCATACTCCCGCAGGTCTGACTCGGGGGGAAGTCTGCGATCACCTTCCACTGCCATGGCTGCTGGGGGGGTGGAAGGAGCAGCAGCAGCAGCTCCATCAGCAGCAGCCTCAGTCTTCAGTCGCTAGTGAGTAGCTTTCTACACCCGCATAGTGAGTCTACTCATGAGCAGCAGGAAGACCTGGAGCTGGACCTCAAACAGCAGGTCATGTCATACCTTGACATGACCATGCCAACACACCTTCAAGATCCACTGGATTTGCTGGGAAGCCAAACTTGACTTGTGCCCGCAACTAGCAGAGTTTGCCCTGGAAAAGCTGTACTGGCCGGACAGTAGTTGATTTAGATGGCAACTGGGCTGCTCTATATAACGAAGCAAAATGGCAAATTTACCTCACTATATAAGCTATTGCCCCTCAGATTTACACAGGGGCTGCTCTATATTATGCTGCAAAATGGCAAATTAACCTCACAATATAAGCTATTGCAGCTCTATATAAATAAAAATAAATAAATAAAAAAAGGGCCTGTAGAAGCTTATTTAGTATAACAGATAGGGTGACATGTGCTGGTTTGGGATGCCCATATGGGCTAGTGTTTTGGCAGCAGTACAAAAACCAATGCAAAATGCAATAGCTTAATAAAGCTGATGCTGATCAACGCTTATTTAGTATAACAGATGGGGTGCAACATGCAGGTTTGGGATGCCCTGCGGCCTGGTGTATTTAAAGCAGACCAAAACAAATTCAAAATGCAATAACTTAATAAAGCTGAGGCTGTAGATGCTTATTTAGTATAAACAGGTAGGGTGCAAGGTGCAGCTTTGGGGTGCCCTGCGGCCTGGTTAAATGAAAGCAGTCAAAAAGGAAGTGCAAACTGAAGTAGCTTAATGAAGCTGATGCTGATCAACGCTTATGTTGTATACCAGATAGGGTGCAAGGTGCAGCTTTGGGGTGCCCTGCGGCCTGGTTTATTAAAATCAGTCAAAAACAAGTGCAAACTGAAGTAGCCTGATCAACGCTTATGTTGTATAACAGATAGGTTTAAAATAGCATGTGCCTTGGGATGCCCGTGTGGCCTGTTATATTTCAAGCTGAACAAAAAGTAACAATAATCCAAGTATGAGACATCATTTTGACCTTCTTCACAGCGCCATACTTTGAAAAAAAAAAATTAATTTCATGCCGATCAATCCAAAGGTCAATGCCCCTAACAAAAATAGTGTTCAGGATAAGTTTTCCTTCTGGAAGGACGTAACCTTTAGTTTACATGCTTGGGGTAGGTTATCTTACAAACTGGGATACCCCAGGCAGCAGTGTCATTGAAAGAGACAGATTGTAATGCAGGCCATACGCAAGCAGAGAAACTCAGGCTGCAACAGGCCTATTTAGTTTACATGGTTGGGGTAGGTTATCTTACAAATTGGGATACCCCACTGTATATGAAACCGAATATAAATGCACACCCAAAAGTGGACACTCAGCCTCCAAGAGGCCTGCTTAGTTTAAATAAGAGAGCTGCTTAGTATGGTAGGTAGGTTATGTTATGTTACAGAATGGGATGCCCCAAGCAGACTTGAGATCAGTATATATGCACACAGCAGCAGTGTGTTAGCAGGCTCATACAGGCCAAATTTCTTTAAATAAATGTGCAGCTTACAGTAAATGCAGAGGCTAATGGTATGTTACAGAATGGGATGCCCCAAAGCTGACTTGAGATCAGTATATATGCACACAGCAGCAGTGTGTTAGCAGGCTCATACAGGCCAAATTTCTTTAAATAACTGTGCAGCTTACAGTAAATGCAGAGGCTAATGGTATGTTACAGAATGGGATGCCCCAAAGCTGACTTGAGATCAGTATATATGCACACAGCAGCAGTGTGTTAGCAGGCTCATACAGGCCAAATTTCTTTAAATAACTGTGCAGCTTACAGTAAATGCAGAGGCTAATGGTATGTTACAGAATGGGATGTCCCAAAAACCAGAGAGCACCTGGCAGGCAGCAGTAAGACTATGCACAGCAAAAGTGTCTTTATCATGCCTAATTTCAATTAGAATAGGTGCAAATGGTTAGGTTCTTAAATAGAGGCTGGTGTAGTCACAGAATGGGATGCCCTAAAAACCAGCAGTAAGTACACCTGGCAGGGACAAGTTGTGCTATGCCCAGCAAAAGTGTCTTTATCAGGCCTAATTTCAAATATGATAAGAGCAAATGCTTATATGGTCTTAAACAGAGGCTGCTGTAGTCACAGAATGGGATGCCCCGGGCAGGAATGGACCTGGCAGGGTCCAGTAGTGCTTTGGCCAGCAAAAGTGTCTTTATCAGGCCTAATTTCAAATATGATAAGAGCAAATGCTTATATGGTCTTAAACAGAGGCTGCTTTAGTCACAGAATGGGATGCCCTGGGCAGGAATGGACCTGGCAGGGTTCAGTAGTGCTTTGGCCAGCAAAAGTGTCTTTATCAGGCCTAATTTCAAATATGATAAGAGCAAATGCTTATATGGTCTTAAACAGAGGCTGCTGTAGTCACAGAATGGGATGCCCTGGGCAGGAATGGACCTGGCAGGGTCCAGTAGTGCTTTGGCCAGCAAAAGTGTCTTTATCAGGCCTAATTTCAAATATGATAAGAGCAAATGCTTATATGGTCTTAAACAGAGGCTGCTGTAGTCACAGAATGGGATGCCCCGGGCAGGAATGGACCTGGCAGGGTCCAGTAGTGCTTTGGCCAGCAAAAGTGTCTTTATCAGGCCTAATTTCAAATATGATAAGAGCAAATGCTTATATGGTCTTAAACAGAGGCTGCTGTAGTCACAGAATGGGATGCCCTGGGCAGGAATGGACCTGGCAGGGTCCAGTAGTGCTTTGGCCAGCAAAAGTGTCTTTATCAGGCCTAATTTCAAATATGATAAGAGCAAATGCTTATATGGTCTTAAACAGAGGCTGCTTTAGTCACAGAATGGGATGCCCTGGGCAGGAATGGACCTGGCAGGGTCCAGTAGTGCTTTGGCCAGCAAAAGTGTCTTTATCAGGCTAATTTCAAATATGATAAGAGCAAATGCTTATATGGTCTTAAACAGAGGCTGCTGTAGTCACAGAATGGGATGCCCCGGGCAGGAATCGACCTGGCAGGGTCCAGTAGTGCTTTGGCCAGCAAAAGTGTCTTTATCAGGCCTAATTTCAAATATGATAAGAGCAAATGCTTATATGGTCTTAAACAGAGGCTGCTGTAGTCACAGAATGGGATGCCCTGGGCAGGAATGGACCTGGCAGGGTCCAGTAGTGCTTTGGCCAGCAAAAGTGTCTTTATCAGGCCTAATTTCAAATATGATAAGAGCAAATGCTTATATGGTCTTAAACAGAGGCTGCTGTAGTCACAGAATGGGATGCCCTGGGCAGGAATGGACCTGGCAGGGTCCAGTAGTGCTTTGGCCAGCAAAAGTGTCTTTATCAGGCCTAATTTCAAATATGATAAGAGCAAATGCTTATATGGTCTTAAACAGAGGCTGCTTTAGTCACAGAATGGGATGCCCTGGGCAGGAATGGACCTGGCAGGGTCCAGTAGTGCTTTGGCCAGCAAAAGTGTCTTTATCAGGCCTAATTTCAAATATGATAAGAGCAAATGCTTATATGGTCTTAAACAGAGGCTGCTGTAGTCACAGAATGGGATGCCCTGGGCAGGAATGGACCTGGCAGGGTCCAGTAGTGCTTTGGCCAGCAAAAGTGTCTTTATCAGGCCTAATTTCAAATATGATAAGAGAAAATGCTTATATGGTCTTAAACAGAGGCTGCTTTAGTCACAGAATGGGATGCCCTGGGCAGGAATGGACCTGGCAGGGTCCAGTAGTGCTTTGGCCAGCAAAAGTGTCTTTATCAGGCCTAATTTCAAATATGATAAGAGCAAATGCTTATATGGTCTTAAACAGAGGCTGCTTTAGTCACAGAATGGGATGCCCTGGGCAGGAATGGACCTGGCAGGGTACAGTAGTGCTTTGGCCAGCAAAAGTGTCTTTATCAGGCCTAATTTCAAATATGATAAGAGCAAATGCTTATATGGTCTTAAACAGAGGCTGCTGTAGTCACAGAATGGGATGCCCCAACAGGAATCGACCTGGCAGGGTCCAGTAGTGCTTTGGCCAGCAAAAGTGTCTTTATCAGGCCTAATTTCAAATATGATAAGAGCAAATGCTTATATGGTCTTAAACAGAGGCTGCTTTAGTCACAGAATGGGATGCCCTGGGCAGGAATGGACCTGGCAGGGTCCAGTAGTGCTTTGGCCAGCAAAAGTGTCTTTATCAGGCTAATTTCAAATATGATAAGAGCAAATGCTTATATGGTCTTAAACAGAGGCTGCTGTAGTCACAGAATGGGATGCCCCAACAGGAATCGACCTGGCAGGGTCCAGTAGTGCTTTGGCCAGCAAAAGTGTCTTTATCAGGCCTAATTTCAAATATGATAAGAGCAAATGCTTATATGGTCTTAAACAGAGGCTGCTTTAGTCACAGAATGGGATGCCCTGGGCAGGAATGGACCTGGCAGGGTCCAGTAGTGCTTTGGCCAGCAAAAGTGTCTTTATCAGGCCTAATTTCAAATATGATAAGAGCAAATGCTTATATGGTCTTAAACAGAGGCTGCTTTAGTCACAGAATGGGATGCCCTGGGCAGGAATGGACCTGGCAGGGTCCAGTAGTGCTTTGGCCAGCAAAAGTGTCTTTATCAGGCCTAATTTCAAATATGATAAGAGCAAATGCTTATATGGTCTTAAACAGAGGTTGCTGTAGTCACAGAATGGGATGCCCCAACAGGAATCGACCTGGCAGGGTCCAGTAGTGCTTTGGCCAGCAAAAGTGTCTTTATCAGGCCTAATTTCAAATATGATAAGAGCAAATGCTTATATGGTCTTAAACAGAGGCTGCTTTAGTCACAGAATGGGATGCCCTGGGCAGGAATGGACCTGGCAGGGTCCAGTAGTGCTTTGGCCAGCAAAAGTGTCTTTATCAGGCCTAATTTCAAATATGATAAGAGCAAATGCTTATATGGTCTTAAACAGAGGCTGCTTTAGTCACAGAATGGGATGCCCTGGGCAGGAATGGACCTGGCAGGGTCCAGTAGTGCTTTGGCCAGCAAAAGTGTCTTTATCAGGCCTAATTTCAAATATGATAAGAGCAAATGCTTATATGGTCTTAAACAGAGGCTGCTGTAGTCACAGAATGGGATGCCCCAACAGGAATCGACCTGGCAGGGTCCAGTAGTGCTTTGGCCAGCAAAAGTGTCTTTATCAGGCCTAATTTCAAATATGATAAGAGCAAATGCTTATATGGTCTTAAACAGAGGCTGCTTTAGTCACAGAATGGGATGCCCTGGGCAGGAATGGACCTGGCAGGGTCCAGTAGTGCTTTGGCCAGCAAAAGTGTCTTTATCAGGCCTAATTTCAAATATGATAAGAGCAAATGCTTATATGGTCTTAAACAGAGGCTGCTTTAGTCACAGAATGGGATGCCCTGGGCAGGAATGGACCTGGCAGGGTCCAGTAGTGCTTTGGCCAGCAAAAGTGTCTTTATCAGGCCTAATTTCAAATATGATAAGAGCAAATGCTTATATGGTCTTAAACAGAGGCTGCTGTAGTCACAGAATGGGATGCCCTGGGCAGGAATGGACCTGGCAGGGTCCAGTAGTGCTTTGGCCAGCAAAAGTGTCTTTATCAGGCTAATTTCAAATATGATAAGAGCAAATGCTTATATGGTCTTAAACAGAGGCTGCTGTAGTCACAGAATGGGATGCCCTGGGCAGGAATGGACCTGGCAGGGTCCAGTAGTGCTTTGGCCAGCAAAAGTGTCTTTATCAGGCTAATTTCAAATATGATAAGAGCAAATGCTTATATGGTCTTAAACAGAGGCTGCTGTAGTCACAGAATGGGATGCCCCAACAGGAATCGACCTGGCAGGGTCCAGTAGTGCTTTGGCCAGCAAAAGTGTCTTTATCAGGCCTAATTTCAAATATGATAAGAGCAAATGCTTATATGGTCTTAAACAGAGGCTGCTTTAGTCACAGAATGGGATGCCCTGGGCAGGAATGGACCTGGCAGGGTCCAGTAGTGCTTTGGCCAGCAAAAGTGTCTTTATCAGGCTAATTTCAAATATGATAAGAGCAAATGCTTATATGGTCTTAAACAGAGGCTGCTGTAGTCACAGAATGGGATGCCCCAACAGGAATCGACCTGGCAGGGTCCAGTAGTGCTTTGGCCAGCAAAAGTGTCTTTATCAGGCCTAATTTCAAATATGATAAGAGCAAATGCTTATATGGTCTTAAACAGAGGCTGCTTTAGTCACAGAATGGGATGCCCTGGGCAGGAATGGACCTGGCAGGGTCCAGTAGTGCTTTGGCCAGCAAAAGTGTCTTTATCAGGCCTAATTTCAAATATGATAAGAGCAAATGCTTATATGGTCTTAAACAGAGGCTGCTGTAGTCACAGAATGGGATGCCCTGGGCAGGAATGGACCTGGCAGGGTCCAGTAGTGCTTTGGCCAGCAAAAGTGTCTTTATCAGGCCTAATTTCAAATATGATAAGAGCAAATGCTTATATGGTCTTAAACAGAGGCTGCTTTAGTCACAGAATGGGATGCCCTGGGCAGGAATGGACCTGGCAGGGTCCAGTAGTGCTTTGGCCAGCAAAAGTGTCTTTATCAGGCTAATTTCAAATATGATAAGAGCAAATGCTTATATGGTCTTAAACAGAGGCTGCTGTAGTCACAGAATGGGATGCCCTGGGCAGGAATGGACCTGGCAGGGTCCAGTAGTGCTTTGGCCAGCAAAAGTGTCTTTATCAGGCTAATTTCAAATATGATAAGAGCAAATGCTTATATGGTCTTAAACAGAGGCTGCTGTAGTCACAGAATGGGATGCCCTGGGCAGGAATGGACCTGGCAGGGTCCAGTAGTGCTTTGGCCAGCAAAAGTGTCTTTATCAGGCCTAATTTCAAATATGATAAGAGCAAATGCTTATATGGTCTTAAACAGAGGCTGCTTTAGTCACAGAATGGGATGCCTCACAGCAGACTTAAGATCAGTTCAGTATATATGCACAGTTAGTTACTATAAGCAGCCTGAAAACGCTAACAAAGGCTGGATGAAAAAAAAAAAATCTCCCTGTCAGCCAGCTCCGTTTTTCCTACCTTTCCCTGGCTTTCTGTCTGTCTCCTGTCTGTCTCCTGTCTGTCTCCTGCCTGTCTCCTGCCTGTCTCCAGCCTGTCCCTGTCTGTCCCTGTCTCCAGCCTGTCTAACTGCCTCAGCTACACAGCGTTCTGTCTGTCACGAATGCAATAGAGAAATGAGGAAAAGCAAGATGGCCGCCGTTAAATACCGCTGTGTGACGTCACCGGGCTTGCTGGCTGCTGATAGGCTGCATGTGACTGCCCCAGCTTGCACTGGCGCGGGATACATGTCCAGACATGTCCCGTCCGCCATCTTAGAATGCCTGTAAATGTAAATGAATGGATGTTAAAGGAAAACTTCGAGTGATCGAATCGCGGGGAAATTCGGATTCGATCCGAATCGAATTTTTCCTGAAATTCGGATCGAATCCGGGTTCGTCCGGATCGATTCGCTCATCCCTAGTGTTCACAGGAGAAATTTGTACAGTGTCAAAAAAGTTTTGCTTCGACTCTGAGCTCATAAAACCCTCCAAAGCCACCTAAACCAGTTGTACACCTGTAACATGTAGTACATGAGGAAATCCCTGTAAGTAGCAATGGGAAAACTAAAACTATTTTAAGAGCTTAAAGAAGCCAAAACATTTTTAGGGAGGAAGCAGACACCCTCCATGTGACTTTTACGCTGAGTACTAAAATTTCCTTTTCTTCCGGTACATGTGGCACACCCAGCATAAGGACTTCTCTATTCCGAACAGTGGGATGTAACGAAACATTGAAAAGTCAGGAGGGAGACAAAAATGCCAAAATAAGACTGCAAACCAAAAAATATAAGAGCAGAAGTTAAAAAAGGTGTGCATAAGATAATCCCAGTTTAAATAACTTTACTTCCCAAAATAACATCTGCCTATTCCCATTTATAAATTTTTTAAAATCTGTTGAAAGCATGCACAGACCAGGTAGCAGCTTAGCAAATGTGTTCCACTGAGGCTTGGTGACGAAAAGTCCACAAGGATCCCACTGATCTAGTGGAGTGACCAGTGATTTTTTTAAGGGAGGATGCTTACCCTTGGAAGAATAGGTATTAGAATCTACAGCCTAACCCATTTACTGATAGCCTTGGGTGAAACAGCTTGACCATTTTTTGCATCAAAAAAGAACGCAAAAACAATTAGTCTTCCTGAAGTCCTTAGTCTTAAAAAAAATAGAAATTAAGAGCCCATACTACATCTAATAGTTGTAATAACCTTTCCTGAAAAAGGTTAATAAGGTTAATATGAAAAGATGAAACTGCTTTAGGAAGAAAAGGGTTCAGTTAATGGAAAACAGTCTTAAGGAAAGAAGGGTAAATGGTTAGAGTCGCCAATTCCAAAACTAAACACAGCAAAGTAATGGTAATGAGAACTTTGCAGTAAAAAAGCAGTAAAAAAGGGATTGAATCTAAGGATTCAAAAGCACACTGTTTGAGTGATATCACTTTTCTTCCATGTCATTGGAATAGAAGAGCACACTATTTCTGTATATTGTACTTTGTAAGATAAATTTGCAGTTTATTTTTCTTTATTTTTGGCACTTTGGTAGTATTTGAACAAGAACTTATCAAGTCCAATGATCCGGGCAGGTCGATTCATTACTAGTGCCAGGTAACGGCAGATGAGCGTCTGTACAGCGGCGCTAAGAGCAACCACTAGTGGTTGCTTTGATCAGCCGTGAGTCGCTATTACAGAGCGCCTCAGTCACTGTAGTAACATGGTTGGCATTGATGAATTTGATGTGTGATGTCGCTATAACACCATTACAGAGCTATATGGGAGCGAACGGTAGCAACTGGTCAGTGTGAGCGACTCAATCCATATTAATAAAAAAAACAGCCTAACACAGCACCGGCGCCCAAAATTGGGTCTCTGTAGCCCAGAGCCCCAGAAGCAAGTGTGATAAAAGTCCATTTTTTTAACACATACCCACTAGTAACAAAGCGAAAACATATGGAATTACATTGTTATTACATTGTGACATTAACACTTTAATACCAGACCTGTTATGACAATTCTGCATAAAAATTCAAAAAAAAAAAAAAAAAAAAAAAAAATTCAAAAATGGCTTTAAATAGGCCAGGAGAGGTCAGACAATGATTTGATAAAAAAAAAAACCCTGTTTAAAGAGAAGAAGAGTAACGTCCATTGAAATGTACGAGAGAGCGTACATCGCCCGACGTTCACCGTTCGCTACCTGTCACTACGAGTCACTATCGGCCGCTATTCCTTGATGAATAAACCCCTTAGTCTCTAGTCATAAGGTGGAGTTCATATATTGCATTGGAGAAGCAGGAGCTATTTTAAATATTTTTTGTTATAGTATGTGTTGTTTTTGTTACATTAGTAAATAGGTGAATAAGTAGTAGTATAGTAAATGAATAGTTGTTTTTTTATCAAATTGTTTTTGCAATACTCTCTGGGATAATAGGGGGGCTGGGTGTCTTAATATAAATTCTTGCTTTCTTTCTAAACATCTCAATGGTTAGCACCCACATGCTACATTCATTTTGGCTGAGCACAGGACATTTTCTGTATAACTTTTTTATGCATGAAGAAACTTTGCTAGGACCCTTGATGATGAGATTCTAACTACCCTATGATGTCTGTGAGGAAGTCAACCTGCTGTTATATATCAGATACAGCTCATCCTCGTTGGGCAGGTGCATTGCCGTATACGTGTTTTTCAGACTAACCAAAACTCTTGCTCTTCTTACCATGTTATTACAAACACATACATAAGAATAAAAATGTACCCAGACAGTAATAAAATGTATAAATCTTCAAGATAATCTCGTCTTATGGTTTAACAAAACTGTTAGTACACCCTTTCTTGGACATCCAAAAGGTGATCTTTTACATATTTATATTACTCCAGCTTTGCTGTGGTCATACTGAAGCTCCTGTCCCCTACCAAGGTATTCAGAATAGAGGGTCGTTAACATGTATAATTACTGATGTTTGCCCTTTTCAGTTTGGATGCTGAAGGCGATAGAAGTGGGACTGAGAGCTACTATCCGAGTCTATTGCTAGAGTAAACTTCCTTATGACTATATTTTAGGGTAGTGTTTTGTACAGGTTATTTTTTACATTATATATTACAATATATAATATATATATATTATATATATCACAATATATAGTGATATGCTGAGTCTCCAGCAGATGGCTTCCCAAACATAGCCAGACAGGTGGTTAGGGGGCATATGGGAGTGTGCAAATGTGCAGGGGATGCCCCTTTCTGTGTACTACATAGCCTAGCTGAGCTGTGTTGCTGACCGAATGCCTGGGGGTCATTGAAATGTGCCCCTGAGCTGAAGGGTTTTGGTAGTGTATTACATATCACCTTTTTCACAGCATACACATATTTGTTATATGTAGTGTCATTATTCGTGATGCATGAATAATATGGATAGATCAAGCACAAATAACAATATATATTATTTGCGATAAATACATTATTGAAAAAAGGTTTCACAATTTTTTCCATTTTTTTTCACTAGTTTCTTACGTTTTTTCACGTCTTTTAGATGTTTCATATTGTATACATGAGTAGTATTTGGAATGTTGATTTTATAGTTCATAGATTGAGGAGGATAAACATTAGTGGAATTGACAATTGAGAATGGTGAAAGGCATTATATGAGGGTCCTAATTTGATGACCATAAAAGCCTTATACAAATGAAGATTCTCCACTGAAAAAGTGATGTTAAGAGCCATAGGCTCGATTCAGAGAGACAAAAAAAACCTTCAGTTTTAGTGCCGATCTGTTTTTTTTTAAATGTTTCTGCTCTCGTATGAGTGTACGAGCGATTCTATGCATGCATTGCAGTCCTTCTGTAAAGTTTCTGTCCGTTTGTACGGCAGATTACGAATACGAGTATGTAATTTTCCAGCGTGACTTTTCCGTTTCATTTTCACATGTTACAACGTAGGCTTTCGTTTTTGCCCTTTTCCCATCGTATCCTCCCACGAATCCTTTACGTTTCCCATTAGATTCTGTTTCCCTTTTTCAATAAATATTCGTCCAGACGGAAATCCTTAGGATCTTGCGCCTGCGCACTACAAACTTAACTCATTAAAGTGCTCGCCTATATATTTGCCACCCTCACTTCTACTACAATGTTTAGCTAAATCACTTAGCACTATCCTCCATCTTCCCTTTTGGACCCTTAAAGCTCACCCAAACCACTTAGCACTATCCTCCATCTTCCCTTTTGGACCCTTAAAGCTCACCCAAACCACTTCGCGGTTAGGTTCTTTTTCCATTTTAGCCCCCTAAAACTTACCCAAAATCACTTCTTGGTCATGTCAATATTCATCTTTAAATATTTCTGGGCCCATTCGTTTTGTGTTAATGTATTTTGTAAATGAAATGACACTGTAACATTTTTTTTTTGATTCCATCATAAAATATAATTTTTTTTTACAACTATAAAAAACAAAATACATAGCAATGGCAGGCCATATAACATTATTCTTCATATGTGGTCCCCAACGAGTTGCGCAGCTCCTGCATCTCGCCAACTGAAGGACCCTGACACTAAATTAAAATATTGGTATAACCTTGTTGGGGTCATACTGCAGTGCCCCCCCCCCCCCCCGTATGGTCAAAACATCTAAATCTGGACTTCAAAAGCCAGAGGGCCCTCGACACCACGGCCCCGGTTTTGCATAGTGCCCGATTAGAGAACCCCTGGCTCGCATTCTGCAGGCAAAGAACGGGCATCAGGAGCAAGGGCAGGAGTGGATATCCAGAATCCCTTGAAAGTATTTAAAAATAATAACATAAAATACACATTCTAAGCTACAATATTGTTTAACATGGCATCAAGGGCTAAAAACAGCCATAGGTTAAGACATGAGTCATCAACTATATTCATTGCCATACAGTGAAAATGGATTGACGGAATGTGAGCAAACTTACCCGGGAGCCATCCACCAGATAATTCTCCTGACTCAAACTGACAAAATAAGCCGGAGCTCTGCAATATATAAGCATCATGGGACGACCCTGGATGCCCTGCAAGAACACTGAGGAATCGCATAGCTGGACCAAACACTGCTTGTATGTTGTGTGAGTGGCACATCTTGCAGTTCCTGCAACCAAATATAAAATAATTACACAAAGCAAAGGTAACCGATTAAAACAATAACTCCTACAACAAATTTAGATTCAAGTTCAACAATCCAAATATAATTCACAAAGGACATAAGTCAAAAAAAATATAGCAATTATATGGATGTGTGGGAAAATAAATGTTTACATGCTAAGGACTAATTAAGGTCAGCATTAAAATGCATCTATAAGGCATACATGAAATGTATTGATTCAGGTATGCATTGCTATACAATTTATGGCCTCGGCCATGCTGATACATGCAATGCCTTGGCGCTAAAGGCGCGCAGACTCCTTCACATAGCTGCAAAACATGTTCAACAATAGCAATCCGAGCCCTCAAAGGTCCCGTAAGTGGATCGGAAATGAAACGGATTTATAGGGTGGGGGTCCGTCGGAAATCAGCTCTCTGAATCATACGTAAGCCCATCCCAACAACGTAAGTTATCTGAACGAACGAAAAATATCAGATTTTGTTTGGAAAATGATCCGATTTGCTTCCGTTCATCGAAAGCGCATATACACATTTTCCCGAACGTTTGTACGAATGAAAAATGAACGAAAAAAGCAAAAAAAAAGACTAACACCCACCCAAACTTTCACAGACAGCTACGGAAGTCCGGACGAATGTGTCTTTGAATCGAGGCTCTTGTGTGGAATAAATACCCCCATCAAAATAATGTGCCATTAATGACACAAACTCATTTTAGGACTGAAAAAAAACAGCAATGCAACAAAAACCAGGTGTCAGTTACCTACGGTGCCCTGAAGCTGTATAATCACTTTAACTGCCAGCATACACTTGAGCCTCATTTCATTTTAAACATTACATTTCCCTGTAGGCCTTCTATGTATCATTACATTTACAACCAAGTCACAGGTTCACATAGAATTTTATGAAATGTTAGTGATTGGAAACTTTAGAGACTTCTATTTTGGAACGTTGTCCTTGTGGTAAAAACCTTAAGGGTAGACAGAAAGATATTTCATCATAAATAAATTGTTTGGCGCTTATCACAGAATTCATATACAATGACATGATGATGAAGTCTTTCATTTCAGGCAGTCCGTCTCACTATTTTCAGCTGTAGCTAGCTTTTGGAAACCTTTGACACCAACCAAAATATTAGCAAGTGTTCCCAGTGATCATACTTAGCAAAATCCCTGCACTCTGAGCCACCAAGGAATAAAAGGTAGTCTTCAGTCCTAGTTAGAAGAAATGCTGGTAGAATGTAATTATGGGCAACCTTTTAAAGAAAAAAACTGTAAAAAGATGCCTGGCTGCAAAGATGCCCCCCAATGTAAGCAGTGAGGCTATAACTATCCCCCAGTGCTTTCTTTTAGATGCCTACCAATTTAACTGACTACTTTCTCCAACCAACAAAATGTCGCCCTCCATAACATACCCACAATTACCCTTACTTAACCAAAAAACATCCTTTAAAAGCCCCGAGTGGGGCTGCCCAGCCGGAAGTGCCGACAACTCAATGTCACACTTCCTAGCTGCTAATCTTGAAGCAGGAGGCCTGATTTCTGGCCACAACAGGCACCCCTGGGCGGCAGCAGGGCGGATTTCTGGCCACAACACAGGCACCCCTGGGCGGCAGCAGGGCAGATTTCTGGCCACAACAGGCGATGCAGTACGATGGTATGTATCGGTCTCTTTTGGTATAAGGACTTTTTCACGTTGAGCATTCCTAATATGTCTTGAATATTTTTACGTTACTATTGTTACATATATATCCATACCTATTTTTTATGGTCAATGTTACCCATACATGAACTACTTAATAACGTATCTGCATATTTGTTGTTAGACCAATCGTGCACTGAGGAAGCTGTTTAAAGCGAAACGTTTGCTTGCTACAAACAATAGAAAAACAATAGAGAAGATATCTATTGTCAATGTATATGTTGCCATAAGAAATTGTATATTGTATCAGTAGATGTGTATTTTCATATTTTTCGGATATTACGTTTTCTATTAATTGCACAATAACCCTTGCATCATTAACATAAGTACTAAAGTAAGAATCAGACTCAATTGGCCCTACAAAATACTCCCGATCAGGTGTACATTTTGAAGTAAGTTCAGGGGTAAGACCGATACCACCCTGGACACTTCAAAGTAAACCTCCCCCCTTTTCTAAGTATCCCCCATTCCCCAAAACCCCAGATGCACTGAAGTCTAAACATGTTGGCTACAAGCTTAGAATTCTTAGAAAGCTTGCCCATGTTTTTTACACTTAAAATGTTATTATGAGTTAGCTGGTTAAATGTGTAATTTAATGAAAAGCAACTTGACTTGTGTCTTTTTGCATGTCGTTAATATCCATATCTATGAAGTTCAGCCTCTTTAAACCTTTGATATTTAGAAATAAATATTATTGATTCAGCACTCACAAAGATACACAAATCCCGATCCCAGCTTTAAAGTGGACCAACACCCAGGGGGGATCGGCGATCGGGGGATCTTATAGATTCCCGGGCCGATCAGATCCCTCCCCGCGGGGCAACCAAAATCGGGATGTCCTGCGGGGTGAAACCCCCAGGAAGCCCAGAAACCTTACCTTAACCCCGTTCCAATAGCGCATGCGCGGGCCGCGCCCACGTCTCGCGCTTCCCTTTAGCAGGGCGTGCACCTGCGCCGGACGTTTGTGAATGGCCGGCGCGGGCGCTCCCTGTAAGAGGCTTGCGTAAGACGCAGCCTCCAGCGCTCAGAGCCGCTGTGGTTGGACGCCGCTTGTACGTGCATACCACAGCGGCTCTGAGCACTCTGATTGGACGAGCGCCCGCGTAGGAGCGTGGTGAGGTGAGTGTTTCCGGGCGTTCTGGGGGGTTTCACACAGCGGGCCACCCCCGATCGGGGTGCCCCACCGAAGTGGACCAAAACCCAGGATAGTCAAAATCCTGGGTGTTGGTCCACTTTAAACAAAAAATCTCCTGAGAAGTGCAGCAACCTTTTACTAAGGGTTCCACGAATACTCTCATTTCATAGAGCATTACAAAAGAATAACCAAGTGCGCACAAACTTTTCAGTTGCAGAAAAAGTATTTATTTTAATTTATACAATATATATACAACAGTATCAGAACTCAATAACTTTGCAACACAATAAACAAGTAACAAAATAACCACACACATATATACAGCTCCACTTTAAAGTGCTAGTGCCTTAGTTAAAACAATGTAGCAAAACTTAATACCAGCAATGAATAAATGCCATAAAAGCCACTATATTGCACAGGTCCTTGCAGTCAAGTATAGCAACACAAATGTTAAAACATTACAGCAACAGCATATTGCCAATAATGTATAAACAATGAATGTAACTTTTAAGATGATTGTATATAACTTGGTGTTCAGTCCATGCTGCAAGAAAGTAATTGTTTTTCTCAATTCCCAAAACTGGAAAAGGGCATGCATAGTTGTGGGCACTGCATACAATGCAGTCATGTGAATAAGGGAGAACATTTCTTCCGAGATCTGGGAAAAATTACCAAATCAGAGAGTTTGTCAACTGCTCCTCTACATTTGTGGTTTATTTGTTGAAGTGCCCCTTTGGGATGGTCTATGTGGGCCAAACCACAAGGGAGGTAGGACAACGGATATCAGAACACAGGAGTAGCATTAGAAGGGGAGATTTGACATCACCAGTGGCACGTCACTATTTGAGTGCAGGACATAATATAGCGCATTTGAAATGTATGGTAATTGAAAGAAAAAAGCCCTTTAAGAGAGGAGGAGACGTAAGGCTGAGGCTCTCCCAATGGGAGATCTTCTGTATTTATGAATTATGTGCTCTAGCTCCACATGGAATGAACGAGGAGTGTGAATACACTTTAGAAATATGAGTGATGGCTAGTCTTTAGATATAATAGGGGAATACTGGATTTTCATGTATAGTCATTTGGATCCGCTTGGAGAGAGGGTTTGGGTTCTGGATGCAATGTGGGACTTGAATTGGTTCCCAGTTATATAGATGGAGAGAAATTTTTTATAAATAGTAAGAGATTGTGATTGTTTATATGTGATATTAATTTGTAATTTCATTTTTAGGTGTAAAAATAAGAAAGGATGAAACCTAGGATAAAGTGGCTGTCCTCCCTCTATTTCATATTGAAGATTGGATCTGCCTATTTAACCCCGATCTGCATATTTAATCGTCAATTAGTAAAGTTTTTATTATAGATATTCTTAGAGACAATGTCTGGTCGGGGAGGCCCATGCGCGAACGTGCCGCCATGCATCCGCAAGACTGTCGCGCACATTGGGACGTCCACTTGCCCGAATATGACGTGACTGAGAGGCGGCGTCACTTCCTGTCACGCAACTAGTCAGGGGGAGAAGGCATGTATAGAAGGAACAATGCAGCACAGGGCTAAACAGCACACCTCTGACTAGGAGGCTCGAAACAGCCATCAGGTTATATACAAGCATCTTAAAGGTTACATTCATTGTTTATACGTTATTGTCAATATGTTATTGCTGTAATGTTTTAACTTTTGTGGCGCTATATTTGACTGTAGTGGCTGCTATTAGAGATGAGCGAACTTTTGAAAAATTCGATTCGACTGATTCGCCGAATTTTCCGACAAAAATCGTTTCGACCCGAATAAATTCGCGACGAATCGCTATTAAAAACGGCTATTTCTGAGCCTCCTAGGGCCTCAATAGGGTTGTAAACCATTCTGCCTTGCTGTAACACGCACAGGATGCGTGCTGGGTTAGTTAAATAATACTTTGAATAAATATCACATGCAGATCAGAGGCATCGCTAATAGAATCGCAGAGCGGCACAATTGAATTCAAGCGAGTTGAAGTGGCATCACTATGAGAGGCAGGAGCCCAAACATTGCTTTAAAGAGACACTGGAGTTGGCAGCAGCAGGAGCCCAAAAATTGGATGAATCACACCCTGGAGTTGGCAGAAGCAGCAGCAGGAGCCCAAACATTGGCTGAAAGAGACACTGGGGTTGGCTTCAGGAGCCCAAAAATTGGATGAATCACACCCTGGAGTTGGCAGCAGCAGCAGCAGCAGGAGCCCAAATATACACTGGAGTTGGCTTCAGGAGCCCAAACATTGGATGAATCACACCCTGGAGTTGGCAGCAGCAGCAGCAGGAGCCCAAATATACACTGGAGTTGGCTTCAGGAGCCCAAAAATTGGATGAGTCACACCCTGGAGTTGGCAGAAGTTGGCAGCAGCAGCAGCAGGAGCCCCAACATTACTTTAAAGAGACACTGGGGTTGGCTTCAGGAGCCCAAAAATTGGATGAATCACACCCTGGAGTTGGCAGCAGCAGCAGCAGCAGGAGCCCCAACATTACTTTAAAGAGACACTGGGGTTGGCTTCAGGAGCCCAAAAATTGGATGATTCACACCCTGGAGTTGGCAGCAGCAGCAGCAGGAGCCCAAATATACACTGGGGTTGGCTTCAGGAGCCCAAAAATTGGATGAATCACACCCTGGGAGTTGGCAGCAGCAGGAGCCCAAATATTACTTTAAAGAGACACTGGGGTTGGCTTCAGGAGCCCAAAAATTGGATGAATCACACCCTGGAGTTGGCAGCAGCAGGAGCCCAAATATTACTTTAAAGAGACACTGGGGTTGGCTTCAGGAGCCCAAAAATTGCATGATTCACACCCTGGAGTTGGCAGCAGCAGCAGCAGGAGCCCAAATATACACTGGAGTTGGCTTCAGGAGCCCAAAAATTGGATGAATCACACCCTGGAGTTGGCAGAAGTTGGCAGCAGCAGCAGCAGGAGCCCAAACATTACTTTAAAGAGACCCTGGGGTTGGCTTCAGGAGCCCAAAAATTGGATGAATCACACCCTGTGGAGAGTCATGTGGAGAAAAAGTAGCTTAGTTAGTAATATCTACATAAAATTATGAATAAACAAATGCAAAAGTATTGCCAAAGTGAAGTTTTGTTTGAGGGTGTGTTTCCACCTTTTAATTAAATCAGAAACAAGAAGGTATCATTGCCTCTGACTAATTAGCCCTCAAAAATTCTTGGAATTTTTAATCTGGAATCATGTCTGATCCGTCTTATCCGAAGAATATTAATAAAAAGTAAGAGTAACGTAAAGGATTTTTTATCAATACTTACTTGTGGTCCGATGCGGAGGAATGTCTGTAACTGGAGAGCAGCGCCTTAAATCTGTTTTGCACGATCCATCTTTCTTTAGTGTAGGTCTGGCCCCGTCATCAATCTACTGGAATACATCAGGCATTGTTGGGAGGAAAGCTTGGATGATCCAAGCGCCATTCATTTCCACGCAGGGCAGTCTCTGGAAAAAAAAAGTCTGTATAAACCAGGGTCTTTTTCATATAAAAACAAATGGTTATTCTTGCTTTTAAACCATATGTTCCACAGATTTACCAGTCATTGTGTCAGCCAATGAAGCAACTTTGTCTCGAAGTGCTGCAAAAGCAGTCCACTGCATCACAAGTGGCATCTGACACCCCCAGTCAACTGTCTGTCTGTTATGCTTTGGGTTCAGCTCCACTATCCATTGATGAAGATCTGATAATCATAAAATTCAGCAGCTACTGCCCAGCCAAGAAGTGGAGGAGACACTCGCCTCTTCTTCCACTAGCCGGCAATTAGTGATGAGGAGAGTGTCGTGGGAGGAGGTGTTGCAAGCCGAGGTAGTGGAAGAGGGTCCCTGGAGTCTGCGGCGGTGGCGGCGGCAGCAGCAGCAGATTATTGCGGACTGTTGTTCGGAAAAATCAGCTACTCAGCGATGTGGCAGTGTTTCATGCAGCATCCTGGGGAGAAAAAGTAGGTTAGTTAGTGTATATACATAAAATTATGAATAGACAAATGCAATAGTATTGCCAAAGTGAAGTTTTGTTTGAGGGTGTGTTTCCACCTTGTAATTAAATCAGAAACAACTAGCTATCATTTGCCTCTGAATAATTAGCCCTCAAAAATTCTTGGAATTTTTAATCTTGATGTCTGAGGGATTTCTCCTCTCAGACAGCGTCACCATAAGTCCAGCCTGCTGCATTACACTTGGAAGAACATCTTGTTTGCGCTGCAACAAGGAAGCCAAAGTCATGCGTCCTCACATGGCACACGTGTTCAGTCTAGTTTTTAAGTCTTGCCCCCATCTGAAAGAACAACAGGAAAGAAAGTTAGCATGCACTTCTGGCACTCCTACACCACCAAGCACAACCCTATTGAGCCTCAGCGTCACAACGGTGTACCCCACCATAGTCTGATTTGCGATGTTTCCACCCGTTGGAATTCCACCCTCCATATGCAGGATCCACTATAGCAGTGGTCCCCAACCCTGTCCTCAAGGCCCACCAACAGGCCAGGTTTTGCAGATCTCCACAAAGATGCACAGGTGGAGTAATTAGTGCAGCTGCAGAGCAATAGAGCTGGCTATTTGGAGATCCAAAAAACATGACATGTTGGTGGGCCTTGAGGACAGGGTTGAGGACCACTGCACTATAGGAACAGAGAAAAGCCATCACGGATTTCTGGATGATCCAAACGGATAGGGGGACACCTGTGTAAATTCAATGTAAACCATTGGCAGCTCATACGTGACACCGACCGTTTGCTCAGGCCCTTTGAGGAAGCTACGTTATTAGTCAGTTGCCAGGACTATGAGATGAACGATGAGATTCCACTGCTTCATGTACTACAACACATGTTGGAAACCATGGCTGGTCAGGGCACTGGAGACATGGCACATACATTTCACAGCCACATGAAGCCTGTGGGGGCTGAAGTGGAGGAGGAGGAGGGGGTGGGGCAAAGCAAACCACAGTTTAGGTTTCACAAAATGACCATTTTATCTAGTCATCTGACAGAAGAGGAGGAGCAGGAGCAGCCACAGGAGCTAGAGGGTTGTGAGTAAGGTGAGACAGAGGACCCAGACACACCGTGGCAGTTTACAGTGGAGATGGAGACAGGTAGTCCCTCCGAGTCATTTGCACAAATGGCACGATGCATGCTCACATGCTTGCGTACTAGTGAGCGCAGAATTGTCTCCATTTGTCAGCGGGAAGACTTCTGGCTCTCCAACTTATTGGACCCTCGCTTCCGGCACAAAATGGGGGCATTTTTTACGCCCACTGAGAGGGAGGACAAACTGACCTACTACAGAGACATCCCACGTAGTCAGTTGGGCGATGTCTATCTGCGCCATGGCCCATACTCCCGCAGGTCTGACTCGGGGGGACCTCTGCGATCACCTTCCACTGCCATGGCTGCTGGGGGGGTGGAAGGAGCAGCAGCAGCAGCTCCATCAGCAGCAGCCTCAGTCTTCAGCCGCTAGTGAGTAGCTTTCTACACCCGCATAGTGAGTCTACTCATGAGCAGCAGGAAGACCTGGAGCTGGACCTCAAACAGCAGGTCATGTCATACCTTGACATGACCATGCCAACACACCTTCAAGATCCACTGGATTTGCTGGGAAGCCAAACTTGACTTGTGCCCGCAACTAGCAGAGTTTGCCCTGGAAAAGCTGTACTGGCCGGACAGTAGTTGATTTAGATGGCAACTGGGCTGCTCTATATAACGAAGCAAAATGGCAAATTTACCTCACTATATGAGCTATTGCCCCTCAGATTTACACAGGGGCTGCTCTATATTATGCTGCAAAGTGGCAAATTTACCTCACAATATAAGCTATTGCCCCTCAGATTTACACAGGGCCTGCTCTATATTATGCTGCAAAATGGCAAATTAACCTCACAATATAAGCTATTGCCCCTCAGATTTACACAGGGCCTGCTCTATATAACGAAGCAAAATGGCAAATTTACCTCACTATATAAGCTATTGCCCCTCAGATTTACACAGGGGCTGCTCTATATTATGCTGCAAAATGGCAAATTAACCTCACAATATAAGCTATTGCAGCTCTATATAAATAAAAATAAATAAATAAAAAAAGGGCCTGTAGAAGCTTATTTAGTATAACAGATAGGGTGACATGTGCTGGTTTGGGATGCCCATATGGGCTAGTGTTTTGGCAGCAGTACAAAAACCAATGCAAAATGCAATAGCTTAATAAAGCTGATGCTGATCAACGCTTATTTAGTATAACAGATGGGGTGCAACATGCAGGTTTGGGATGCCCTGCGGCCTGGTGTATTTAAAGCAGACCAAAACCAATTCAAAATGCAATAACTTAATAAAGCTGAGGCTGTAGATGCTTATTTAGTATAAACAGGTAGGGTGCAAGGTGCAGCTTTGGGGTGCCCTGCGGCCTGGTTAAATGAAAGCAGTCAAAAAGGAAGTGCAAACTGAAGTAGCTTAATGAAGCTGATGCTGATCAACGCTTATGTTGTATACCAGATAGGGTGCAAGGTGCAGCTTTGGGGTGCCCTGCGGCCTGGTTTATTAAAATCAGTCAAAAACAAGTGCAAACTGAAGTAGCCTGATCAACGCTTATGTTGTATAACAGATAGGTTTAAAATAGCATGTGCCTTGGGATGCCCGTGTGGCCTGTTATATTTCAAGCTGAACAAAAAGTAACAATAATCCAAGTATGAGACATCATTTTGACCTTCTTCACAGCGCCATACTTTGAAAAAAAAAAATTAATTTCATGCCGATCAATCCAAAGGTCAATGCCCCTAACAAAAATAGTGTTCGGCATAAGTTTTCCTTCTGGAAGGACGTAACCTTTAGTTTACATGGTTGGGGTAGGTTATCTTACAAATTGGGATACCCCAGGCAGCAGTGTCATTGAAAGAGACAGATTGTAATGCAGGCCATACGCAAGCAGAGAAACTCAGGCTGCAACAGGCCTATTTAGTTTACATGGTTGGGGTAGGTTATCTTACAAATTGGGATACCCCACTGTATATGAAACCGAATATAAATGCACACCCAAAAGTGGACACTCAGCCTCCAAGAGGCCTGCTTAGTTTAAATAAGAGAGCTGCTTAGTATGGTAGGTAGGTTATGTTATGTTACAGAATGGGATGCCCCAAGCAGACTTGAGATCAGTATATATGCACACAGCAGCAGTGTGTTAGCAGGCTCATACAGGCCAAATTTCTTTAAATAACTGTGCAGCTTACAGTTAATGCAGAGGCTAATGGTATGTTACAGAATGGGATGCCCCAAAGCTGACTTGAGATCAGTATATATGCACACAGCAGCAGTGTGTTAGCAGGCTCATACAGGCCAAATTTCTTTAAATAAATGTGCAGCTTACAGTAAATGCAGAGGCTAATGGTATGTTACAGAATGGGATGCCCCAAAGCAGACTTGAGATCAGTATATATGCACACAGCAGCAGTGTGTTAGCAGGCTCATACAGGCCAAATTTCTTTAAATAACTGTGCAGCTTACAGTTAATGCAGAGGCTAATGGTATGTTACAGAATGGGATGCCCCAAGCAGACTTGAGATCAGTATATATGCACACAGCAGCAGTGTGTTAGCAGGCTCATACAGGCCAAATTTCTTTAAATAACTGTGCAGCTTACAGTTAATGCAGAGGCTAATGGTATGTTACAGAATGGGATGCCCCAAGCAGACTTGAGATCAGTATATATGCACACAGCAGCAGTGTGTTAGCAGGCTCATACAGGCCAAATTTCTTTAAATAAATGTGCAGCTTACAGTAAATGCAGAGGCTAATGGTATGTTACAGAATGGGATGCCCCAAAGCTGACTTGAGATCAGTATATATGCACACAGCAGCAGTGTGTTAGCAGGCTCATACAGGCCAAATTTCTTTAAATAAATGTGCAGCTTACAGTAAATGCAGAGGCTAATGGTATGTTACAGAATGGGATGCCCCAAAGCAGACTTGAGATCAGTATATATGCACACAGCAGCAGTGTGTTAGCAGGCTCATACAGGCCAAATTTCTTTAAATAACTGTGCAGCTTACAGTTAATGCAGAGGCTAATGGTATGTTACAGAATGGGATGCCCCAAGCTGACTTGAGATCAGTATATATGCACACAGCAGCAGTGTGTTAGCAGGCTCATACAGGCCAAATTTCTTTAAATAACTGTGCAGCTTACAGTTAATGCAGAGGCTAATGGTATGTTACAGAATGGGATGCCCCAAGCAGACTTGAGATCAGTATATATGCACACAGCAGCAGTGTGTTAGCAGGCTCATACAGGCCAAATTTCTTTAAATAAATGTGCAGCTTACAGTAAATGCAGAGGCTAATGGTATGTTACAGAATGGGATGCCCCAAAGCTGACTTGAGATCAGTATATATGCACACAGCAGCAGTGTGTTAGCAGGCTCATACAGGCCAAATTTCTTTAAATAAATGTGCAGCTTACAGTAAATGCAGAGGCTAATGGTATGTTACAGAATGGGATGCCCCAAAGCAGACTTGAGATCAGTATATATGCACACAGCAGCAGTGTGTTAGCAGGCTCATACAGGCCAAATTTCTTTAAATAACTGTGCAGCTTACAGTTAATGCAGAGGCTAATGGTATGTTACAGAATGGGATGCCCCAAGCAGACTTGAGATCAGTATATATGCACACAGCAGCAGTGTGTTAGCAGGCTCATACAGGCCAAATCTCTTTAAATAACTGTGCAGCTTACAGTTAATGCAGAGGCTAATGGTATGTTACAGAATGGGATGCCCCAAGCAGACTTGAGATCAGTATATATGCACACAGCAGCAGTGTGTTAGCAGGCTCATACAGGCCAAATTTCTTTAAATAACTGTGCAGCTTACAGTTAATGCAGAGGCTAATGGTATGTTACAGAATGGGATGCCCCAAGCAGACTTGAGATCAGTATATATGCACACAGCAGCAGTGTGTTAGCAGGCTCATACAGGCCAAATTTCTTTAAATAAATGTGCAGCTTACAGTAAATGCAGAGGCTAATGGTATGTTACAGAATGGGATGCCCCAAAGCTGACTTGAGATCAGTATATATGCACACAGCAGCAGTGTGTTAGCAGGCTCATACAGGCCAAATTTCTTTAAATAACTGTGCAGCTTACAGTTAATGCAGAGGCTAATGGTATGTTACAGAATGGGATGCCCCAAGCTGACTTGAGATCAGTATATATGCACACAGCAGCAGTGTGTTAGCAGGCTCATACAGGCCAAATTTCTTTAAATAAATGTGCAGCTTACAGTAAATGCAGAGGCTAATGGTATGTTACAGAATGGGATGCCCCAAGCTGACTTGAGATCAGTATATATGCACACAGCAGCAGTGTGTTAGCAGGCTCATACAGGCCAAATTTCTTTAAATAAATGTGCAGCTTACAGTAAATGCAGAGGCTAATGGTATGTTACAGAATGGGATGTCCCAAAAACCAGAGAGCACCTGGCAGGCAGCAGTAAGACTATGCACAGCAAAAGTGTCTTTATCATGCCTAATTTCAATTAGAATAGGTGCAAATGGTTAGGTTCTTAAATAGAGGCTGGTGTAGTCACAGAATGGGATGCCCTAAAAACCAGCAGTAAGTACACCTGGCAGGGACAAGTTGTGCTATGCCCAGCAAAAGTGTCTTTATCAGGCCTAATTTCAAATATGATAAGAGCAAATGCTTATATGGTCTTAAACAGAGGCTGCTTTAGTCACAGAATGGGATGCCCCAAATAGGAGTGCACCTGGCAGGGTCCAGTAGTGCTTTGCCCAGCAAAAGTGTCTTTATCAGGCTAATTTCAAATATGATAAGAGCAAATGCTTATATGGTCTTAAACAGAGGCTGCTGTAGTCACAGAATGGGATGCCCTGGGCAGGAATGGACCTGGCAGGGTACAGTAGTGCTTTGCCCAGCAAAAGTGTCTTTATCAGGCTAATTTCAAATATGATAAGAGCAAATGCTTATATGGTCTTAAACAGAGGCTGCTTTAGTCACAGAATGGGATGCCCTGGGCAGGAATGGACCTGGCAGGGTACAGTAGTGCTTTGCCCAGCAAAAGTGTCTTTATCAGGCCTAATTTCAAATATGATAAGAGCAAATGCTTATATGGTCTTAAACAGAGGCTGCTTTAGTCACAGAATGGGATGCCCTGGGCAGGAATGGACCTGGCAGGGTACAGTAGTGCTTTGCCCAGCAAAAGTGTCTTTATCAGGCTAATTTCAAATATGATAAGAGCAAATGCTTATATGGTCTTAAACAGAGGCTGCTTTAGTCACAGAATGGGATGCCCTGGGCAGGAATGGACCTGGCAGGGTACAGTAGTGCTTTGCCCAGCAAAAATGTCTTTATCAGGCCTAATTTCAAATATGATAAGAGCAAATGCTTATATGGTCTTAAACAGAGGCTGCTTTAGTCACAGAATGGGATGCCCTGGGCAGGAATGGACCTGGCAGGGTACAGTAGTGCTTTGCCCAGCAAAAGTGTCTTTATCAGGCTAATTTCAAATATGATAAGAGCAAATGCTTATATGGTCTTAAACAGAGGCTGCTTTAGTCACAGAATGGGATGCCCTGGGCAGGAATGGACCTGGCAGGGTACAGTAGTGCTTTGCCCAGCAAAAGTGTCTTTATCAGGCTAATTTCAAATATGATAAGAGCAAATGCTTATATGGTCTTAAACAGAGGCTGCTTTAGTCACAGAATGGGATGCCCCAACAGGAATCGACCTGGCAGGGTCCAGTAGTGCTTTGCCCAGCAAAAGTGTCTTTATCAGGCCTAATTTCAAATATGATAAGAGCAAATGCTTATATGGTCTTAAACAGAGGCTGCTTTAGTCACAGAATGGGATGCCCTGGGCAGGAATGGACCTGGCAGGGTACAGTAGTGCTTTGCCCAGCAAAAGTGTCTTTATCAGGCTAATTTCAAATATGATAAGAGCAAATGCTTATATGGTCTTAAACAGAGGCTGCTTTAGTCACAGAATGGGATGCCCTGGGCAGGAATGGACCTGGCAGGGTACAGTAGTGCTTTGCCCAGCAAAAGTGTCTTTATCAGGCTAATTTCAAATATGATAAGAGCAAATGCTTATATGGTCTTAAACAGAGGCTGCTTTAGTCACAGAATGGGATGCCCTGGGCAGGAATGGACCTGGCAGGGTACAGTAGTGCTTTGCCCAGCAAAAGTGTCTTTATCAGGCCTAATTTCAAATATGATAAGAGCAAATGCTTATATGGTCTTAAACAGAGGCTGCTTTAGTCACAGAATGGGATGCCCTGGGCAGGAATGGACCTGGCAGGGTACAGTAGTGCTTTGCCCAGCAAAAGTGTCTTTATCAGGCCTAATTTCAAATATGATAAGAGCAAATGCTTATATGGTCTTAAACAGAGGCTGCTTTAGTCACAGAATGGGATGCCCTGGGCAGGAATGGACCTGGCAGGGTACAGTAGTGCTTTGCCCAGCAAAAGTGTCTTTATCAGGCCTAATTTCAAATATGATAAGAGCAAATGCTTATATGGTCTTAAACGGAGGCTGCTTTAGTCACAGAATGGGATGCCCTGGGCAGGAATGGACCTGGCAGGGTACAGTAGTGCTTTGCCCAGCAAAAGTGTCTTTATCAGGCCTAATTTCAAATATGATAAGAGCAAATGCTTATATGGTCTTAAACAGAGGCTGCTTTAGTCACAGAATGGGATGCCCTGGGCAGGAATGGACCTGGCAGGGTACAGTAGTGCTTTGCCCAGCAAAAGTGTCTTTATCAGGCCTAATTTCAAATATGATAAGAGCAAATGCTTATATAGTCTTAAACAGAGGCTGCTTTAGTCACAGAATGGGATGCCCTGGGCAGGAATGGACCTGGCAGGGTACAGTAGTGCTTTGCCCAGCAAAAGTGTCTTTATCAGGCCTAATTTCAAATATGATAAGAGCAAATGCTTATATGGTCTTAAACAGAGGCTGCTTTAGTCACAGAATGGGATGCCCTGGGCAGGAATGGACCTGGCAGGGTCCAGTAGTGCTTTGCCCAGCAAAAGTGTCTTTATCAGGCTAATTTCAAATATGATAAGAGCAAATGCTTATATGGTCTTAAACAGAGGCTGCTGTAGTCACAGAATGGGATGCCCTGGGCAGGAATGGACCTGGCAGGGTACAGTAGTGCTTTGCCCAGCAAAAGTGTCTTTATCAGGCTAATTTCAAATATGATAAGAGCAAATGCTTATATGGTCTTAAACAGAGGCTGCTTTAGTCACAGAATGGGATGCCCTGGGCAGGAATGGACCTGGCAGGGTACAGTAGTGCTTTGCCCAGCAAAAGTGTCTTTATCAGGCCTAATTTCAAATATGATAAGAGCAAATGCTTATATGGTCTTAAACAGAGGCTGCTTTAGTCACAGAATGGGATGCCCTGGGCAGGAATGGACCTGGCAGGGTACAGTAGTGCTTTGCCCAGCAAAAGTGTCTTTATCAGGCTAATTTCAAATATGATAAGAGCAAATGCTTATATGGTCTTAAACAGAGGCTGCTTTAGTCACAGAATGGGATGCCCTGGGCAGGAATGGACCTGGCAGGGTACAGTAGTGCTTTGCCCAGCAAAAGTGTCTTTATCAGGCTAATTTCAAATATGATAAGAGCAAATGCTTATATGGTCTTAAACAGAGGCTGCTTTAGTCACAGAATGGGATGCCCCAACAGGAATCGACCTGGCAGGGTACAGTAGTGCTTTGCCCAGCAAAAGTGTCTTTATCAGGCCTAATTTCAAATATGATAAGAGCAAATGCTTATATGGTCTTAAACAGAGGCTGCTTTAGTCACAGAATGGGATGCCCTGGGCAGGAATGGACCTGGCAGGGTACAGTAGTGCTTTGCCCAGCAAAAGTGTCTTTATCAGGCTAATTTCAAATATGATAAGAGCAAATGCTTATATGGTCTTAAACAGAGGCTGCTTTAGTCACAGAATGGGATGCCCTGGGCAGGAATGGACCTGGCAGGGTACAGTAGTGCTTTGCCCAGCAAAAGTGTCTTTATCAGGCCTAATTTCAAATATGATAAGAGCAAATGCTTATATGGTCTTAAACAGAGGCTGCTTTAGTCACAGAATGGGATGCCCTGGGCAGGAATGGACCTGGCAGGGTACAGTAGTGCTTTGCCCAGCAAAAGTGTCTTTATCAGGCTAATTTCAAATATGATAAGAGCAAATGCTTATATGGTCTTAAACAGAGGCTGCTTTAGTCACAGAATGGGATGCCCTGGGCAGGAATGGACCTGGCAGGGTACAGTAGTGCTTTGCCCAGCAAAAGTGTCTTTATCAGGCCTAATTTCAAATATGATAAGAGCAAATGCTTATATGGTCTTAAACAGAGGCTGCTTTAGTCACAGAATGGGATGCCCTGGGCAGGAATGGACCTGGCAGGGTACAGTAGTGCTTTGCCCAGCAAAAGTGTCTTTGTCAGGCCTAATTTCAAATATGATAAGAGCAAATGCTTATATGGTCTTAAACAGAGGCTGCTTTAGTCACAGAATGGGATGCCCTGGGCAGGAATGGACCTGGCAGGGTACAGTAGTGCTTTGCCCAGCAAAAGTGTCTTTATCAGGCCTAATTTCAAATATGATAAGAGCAAATGCTTATATGGTCTTAAACAGAGGCTGCTTTAGTCACAGAATGGGATGCCCTGGGCAGGAATGGACCTGGCAGGGTACAGTAGTGCTTTGCCCAGCAAAAGTGTCTTTATCAGGCCTAATTTCAAATATGATAAGAGCAAATGCTTATATGGTCTTAAACAGAGGCTGCTTTAGTCACAGAATGGGATGCCCTGGGCAGGAATGGACCTGGCAGGGTACAGTAGTGCTTTGCCCAGCAAAAGTGTCTTTATCAGGCTAATTTCAAATATGATAAGAGCAAATGCTTATATGGTCTTAAACAGAGGCTGCTTTAGTCACAGAATGGGATGCCCTGGGCAGGAATGACCTGGCAGGGTACAGTAGTGCTTTGCCCAGCAAAAGTGTCTTTATCAGGCTAATTTCAAATATGATAAGAGCAAATGCTTATATGGTCTTAAACAGAGGCTGCTTTAGTCACAGAATGGGATGCCCCAACAGGAATCGACCTGGCAGGGTCCAGTAGTGCT